>BQMF02000595.1:0-227732 GCA_027922465.2 Turritopsis dohrnii | reverse complement strand
ACGAGTAGATTAATACAATTTGAAATATAAAAATTTATTACACGATTGTCTCTTCTATGTCATTACATTAAAAGCAGTAGACTTAGAGCATGTATCATTTTAATGCAAAAGAAAGTTATGGAAGTTTTAGAGCAGAATTTTAGAGTAAAAAATAAAAAAAATAAAAATAAAAAAAAAAAAAAAAAAAAAAAAATAAAAATTATGTTCGTAATGAATAATGTCCATGTGCTAATGTCGCAACGCCATCTTCCAGGATATACCTTTTATCATCAAAAGCGGAAATTGATTTTTTTATTTGCGTAATTGTATACAATTTATGTTTGTAAGAGCGGATTGATGTCATCTCTGTATACTTTGTTTGATTTTCGAATAGCGACTGTAAATAATCCTGATGGATTACTCGCTCTTTCAATGCACATCTATTCACCGACTTCGCTTTTTTCATTTCCTTTCCCCCAGCTCTAAAACTATACATCTTAGCTTTCAATCCAACAAATTCTTCCATCAAAACACCATCTAATTCATCCTTCATCTTACCGATAACCTTCTTATTAACAGTGGAATAACATGGGTGATTCCTCGGGTATCCGCTAAAATCGAAGAGATCTGAGTGATGTTTAAAATCAAGATACAGATCATGCGTTTTAACTTTGTACGTCAACGAATCGGTGTCAGTGAAAAGAAGCTTTGATTTATCACCAGGGTATTCGGTTTTGATAAAGTTGTAGTGAAAGTCGTACATGAGGATTTTGCTTACATCTAAAACGACGAATCCAACGTAAATTGGTCGATTGAGGTTTAATTGCACCTTCTGACGCTCAATAGCTACCAGATTCTCATGAAAGATTGTCGCTTTTCTGAACGAAGTCTGTCTGACTAATTTCTTCAGCGACTTTTCATTATTAACCAGATCGATGTTTCTCCTCTTCCTCAAATTCTCCATCGTTTTTCCGAAAACAGAGTTGTTCCTGGAAATAAATGGCATCATTAGTAATTATTAAGAAAAAACAAAACAAAACAAAAAAAAAAAACAAAACAAAACAAAACCACAACAACAAAAACAATTTAATTAAGACTATAACTTACATTAACTTGAAGAAGTTCTTTTCAAACTCATTTGTGGCTTGAGCTCTCTGCGCAGTATTGAAGTCTATATACTTCTTCAGCCAAGGTGATTGAGAGAAAGTTAATACACGATGTATCTAAGTAAGAAAAGATAAATATGAAAATTTCCATCATCATGAAGAGATTCAAGTGTTAATATTGGACTGACGACATACCTTTTTCAATCTCAATCCCAAAGAAAGATATTGTTTTAAATTACGATAGTGTAAAATATACTTTATCTTGTCGTTTAAATTGGGAATGAGTTTTTCTTGTGGTTTATATTGCAAAACGTCGAGAAGTTCTAGTTGCTTTGATGAAAGTTGATCATATTGAACGCACATCCTCTCTGGTGCGAGTGGATATTCATTGTGCAGATCGTGAAGCTCAATAGGATATTCTAAAGTAAATATAATGACGAAATTAGCTACATGATTGATGATATTAAGAAAGTAGATGTGCATGCAAATAAGAAAAGAATAATTTTATAATAACATGAATCATACATACCAAGATCAACCTCTAAAATGTATCCTATTTCATCAGCATCACTAACTTCATTAATGTCTAAAACATTAATTTCATTATCATTCAGCCACCTGAAACCATGTGTGGGTAAATGCTGAGACATTGCCCAACCATACAGATTGTTTGCATCTAAATAAATCAAATGCTCTAACGGTTGCTCTGGACGATAGCTATCTAACTGTGGCAGATTAGCTTTAGCGTAGCGATGGGTGATCATCGAGACGCCACCTCGTATTCCCTTTTCGATGAAAAGGTGATGATCGATATCAGTCAACAGTTCCAAAGTAACTCCTGTCATTTTCAGTGCCGCCTTCCATGATAACCCAGGTGCTGTGTAGAAATGTGCCGGATCAAGATCATAAAACTGCAGACATGTTGAGCGAAAACTTTCAAAGACATCAGCGAGGATTAAAACGTCAGTTACAAGATACAAGTCATGATATTCTTGGAGGCTATTTAGATCGAAATGCCTCCAAATCTGTAAAATAAAATTGACATCACTTAATATTTTGACTAAAACCAAAACAAAGCAAATAAAGAAAAACACAAGGACAAAACAAAAAGATAGCTTACAGTCTTTGCATGTTCATAATCTTCCTCAGATATTCCTTGCAATGTTAGCGAACTAACAAATTGCTCCATCGAAGGCAATGAATTTTCCTTAAATCTATCGAAAGAATCCATATATTCATATGGATACACTCCTTTTCGTGTTAACAGCTTAAGGTCTTCTTCTACCTCCTGATCACATGGTAGATCTACTCGAACTGTTTCGCAATCCCCATTTCGATAATCACGACCTTGGTTAATTAGATACTCATTCAAATCTCCATCTGCATCGTCTAGTAGTGGACCATCCTGTCCATCGGCAATAGTGGATGCACGGCCTTTCAGAAATTTCCTTACGTTGTGAAAGTCAGACTGTTGTAGATTTGACGAGAGATGTGCTAAGGAAGACTGCATGAATTGAAGTGAATCTATGAAATGTATATTGTTGATTGAAAAGGACGTGTATTGTTCCGTATTATTCGCGATAACCTAAACAATAATGAGTACATGTATCATTATAGCTGAAAGCGTAAAATAGAGCAAAAATATTAGATCATAGCTAGTGAACTAGAAATACCTTTATTTTTCCATGTTCTGGTTTGACAGCCGATAAAATCAAATGAGAATCATATCCTTTCAGATTATGTAGAATGACTGGAATCCGAACATTATCTGGATTGATTCTGAGATTTAAGTTACAGATGGAATGTGCGGCACCACGATATTGACCTGTGAGATGACAATGATCCCTCACCTTCCTTTCATTCTTAGAACGTGAATTAAACGGTTTTAGACATAGGTAGCATTTATCCGAATTATTGTGTTCAATAGTTTGAGCTTCGCTAATAGACATTGGAATCTTTCTTTTCAAAATCTCACGTAATTCTGCTACCTCAGCAAGAATGTGTTCAATAAATTTATGTGATGCGTCTTTGCCAACGTAGATAAATGGAGCTTTATAAAACCGATCGTCGGTGGAAACAATGTATGTTGCAAAACTACAAGGAACGTGCACTGCATCTTTTGTAGTTGATGATACTCCTTCATTAGATTCCTCCATTTTTGGGAGAATGCTTTCGAAATCAGCGTAAACGACGAAGGGTAACCGAAGCTGCTTCGCAACATCATTGAAGAAAACTTTATCGCGGTTGAATTTATCGTCCTTTTCTGGCACATAAACCCTCTGTGCACCATGTAAACGACAAATTTCCACATGCTTCTTATGCGTTTCACTTGAGACGCTAGGTTGGAGGCAGTAATCACAGTAAAAAGATTTATGTTGATGTTTGGAACGTTGTGCTGTTATGAACCCACTCATGCTTCTAATTAGTACATAGTGGTATGAATCTTCATCCTTATTCAACAGTAGGAGATTGACATGATTTCTTCTTTCATCGTTTTTGATGTTGCTAATCCTTACAGGAAATACCTTTTTCTCCTCGTATCCAAAGACGTTAACGCTAATTTGGTTGTAGTTCAGTTTTTCAAATTTCTCAATTTGATTGACTTTCAATGGAAACTGTATTCCTTTCGTGTTCAACTCATTCTCATAAGGTTCATAATTGGTGACACGATTCGGATTCGTAGCAGCTGGGTATAAGTGTGCAAGAATGCACCAGAGAAAACACTTTTGGTCTTTGTTTTTTATGTTGACTAGAGCGTGTTTATGTTGAAGTTCTTTCGGTAATTCGATAAATGATGAGCCATGAAACGGATCATAAGTTGAAATTCCTGAAAATAAATAAAAATATGGATGAATAAAAAAAAAAAAATAAAAAAAAAAAAAAAAAAAAAAAAAAATAATAAAAAAAAAAAAAAAAACAATAATCGAAATATTAGAATGTAAATCATACTCACCCAAATCTAAATGAAGCAGCTGATGTACAACCCAACCACTACCATTACGTTCAAAATCGTCAATTTTCTCCTTTAGTTGTTCGTAGACAGCGTCTGCTTCATTTGTAATTTTGCTATGTCTTAGAAGAGTATAAACGTCGGACCTTAAGACAACTGGCGGATCTGTTACATCACTGCGATCTTTTGCCTTGGCAAAAATGATTGATGCAGAAACATAAAACTTTATACCACACGTAGCAGCTTTTTCATTCAGTATTGTGTTAAACATTTCGATGGCGGTTTTGATGGAATCAATATCACATCCGTTGATATCATGTCTATAAACACTGGTATTATTATTGAGTGCTCCACTCACGATGTATGGCTCAGTGTTCCGACTTGATCCTCCTGTTTGTTCGGAAATACGTCCCCGAAACCCACCATAACAACGTCTTTCATGGTAGTATTTATTATCCTGTCTTTGAAATACTTCCCCACATCCTCTACAAATATGTGTAGGATCTATTTGATATTCCGCTTCAACCAAATCCTCATAAGTTAAATCATTCTCGTCTATGGAAAAAAGATAAAAAACAGAAGTAATAACAAAACAAAACATTATTGTAGACTATTAAACAATCTCCCAATATCATTTAAGAATTTATTAACCTGCACACAACGGTGGATCCATGATATTCTGTTGGTTCTCTTCTTGTTGATTAACATTGAATATTGTTGTTGGATCTTAAAGATGAAAAGAAACAGAGTTATAAAAATACATTTTTTCTTCATAATCTTTCATAATCTTTGCATAACTAAATTAAAACAGACCTATGTCAAACGTAATGTCTGATAAATTTTGAAATGACAGGTGATTAATGTCATTAAATTCCGTTGCTTGAGAACCTTCTCCATTAATTCGGTTATTGAATTCAATCGAATTAATATTTTCATCATTGTTATCATCGAAATCTAAATGTTCGAAAATGTCAAATGTTGGTTGATTATTGATAAATACATTCTCTCGAGTCTCTATTTCACCATCATCATTCTCGTCTATGGAAAAAGATAAAAAACAGAAGTAATAACAAAACAAAACATTATTGTAGACTATTAAACAATCTCTCAATATCATTTAAGAATTTATTAACCTGCACACAACGGTGGATCCATGATATTCTGTTGGTTCTCTTCTTGTTGATTAACATTGAATATTGTTGTTGGATCTTAAAGATGAAAAGAAACAGAGTTATAAAAATACATTTTTTCTTCATAATCTTTCATAATCTTTGCATAACTAAATTAAAACAGACCTATGTCAAACGTAATGTCTGATAAATTTTGAAATGACAGGTGATTAATGTCATTAAATTCCGTTGTTTGAGAACCTTCTCCATTACTTCGGTTATTGAATTCAATCGAATTAATATTTTCATCATTGTTATCATCGAAATCTAAATGTTCGAAAATGTCGAATGTTGGTTGATTATTGATAAATACATTCTCTCGAGTCTCTATTTCACCATCATCATTATTGTTGATATCATCATGATCATTTGAATCGAAATCCAAATGCTCATAAATGTCGAAGGTTGCTTCATCATGATGATGATTATCTTGTTGTAGCTGTTGTTCTACCAATAGCCTTTCCAATTCCAGTCGGCATTTTTGTATTTTTTGATGGAGCATTTCTCCTCGAGATTGGTTACAATCTGATATAAGAAGAAGAAGAAATAATAATAGTAATAATAATAAAAAAAAAAAAAAAAAAAAAAAAAAAAAATTTAATTTGAATAATGAATAATGAAATTTTTTAGAAGTTAGAGATTTTATAAATAGCATACCAGATGACTGTACGTTATTTCCACAACCATTAACATGTCTGCTGTAATTATCCTTTCGTGAAAATTGATGATGACATTTACCACACTGAAAGTGTTTTTCACCAGTATGTACCATCATATGTCTTCTTAGTGTCTGTCCACTTGCAAACGACTTTAAACATAAGCTACATACGAAGCATGGAGGCATGATTAAAATATTTTGATCGATGACTTTAGCGTAAAGAAACTTTTCACTGTTGATTACAATTGGAATGAATTGCAAGCAGTGAGAGAGCATGATTTTATACTCCTACAGAAACTTCAATTTAGCTTCTTTACACCATTTTAATTTGTGTTGGGATTTTATAAATTTCTCTGAAATGTACCGCTATAATTTTACTAATTACACCCTCTGTATGTGGTGTTAGGTTAACACCTTTATCCTATAATAGACGCGGGTATGAACAATAAATCACAGTGATGTGGACTGAGATTTTATAAATTTCTTTGAAATGTACCGCTATAATATCACTAATTACTCCCTTTGTATGTGAGGTTGAGGTTGACACTTAATATAATAGATGCGGTATAAACAATAAATCTCATTGATGTAGGTTGGGTGTGGTTACCTCGGACATGGAGGTACAACTGAAACACCCATTCAGCATGCTTATTTCAGGTGGACGAGGTGCTGGAAAAACTGTATTCACACTTAATTTGTTAAGATACAATCAACAAATGTTCAATGTAGTTCCGGAAAATATCACGTGGTGTTATGCAAAACATCAACCACGACTTCTCGAACAGTTACTTGAAATTAACCCTATGATCGAATATATTCAGGGTATACCTGACAACATAGAAGAGAAATTTAATCGGAATACGCCAAACCTCATTGTATTAGATGATTTAATGGATGAGGCTAGCGGTGATGAAGGAGTATCACAACTCTTTTCTCGTGGTCGACATGATAATTTATCCGTCATCTATTTAACTCAAAACTTATTCCATAAAAATCAGAGAAACATCAGCTTGAATTCCGATTATATGGTTATCTTTAAGAACGTTCGAGACAAATCACAATTTCTCCACCTTGCCAAACAGATCATGCCGTTGAACACGAAATTTTTGAATTGGGCTTTCAACGATGCAACGATCAAACCTCATTCCTATTTGATGCTCGATTTGAAACAAGAGACCGATGATAAATATAGAGTTCGCAGTTGCGTACTACCCAACGAACAGCCTCAATTTGTTTACATGAAAACTAGATGAAATGTAATAGTTCAGCTGATCTTTAGTATAAAAAGGAAGCCTCCAAGCGAAATGTGTTTCATTCAGATAATGAAGCAGTGTGTAATGGTCAAGAAATTATGACGAATCGGATGAAAAAGAATTTTCACTTGCTTCAAGCATTACATCAGTGTTCACCATCAGAACAAAAACAATTACTCAAGACAGCTAGACCTGAACTAGTTCATGCAATTTGTGACTGTATTGTTAACGTTGTGCACGGTAAAGTTCCAGTAAGCAATTATCAGAAGGGGAAACTGCGAAAGAAATTGTGTGCAATTAAACAACTTTGTAACAACAAAACATCTTCCACGAAGAAGAAGAAAGTTCTCGTGCAGCACGGCTCCGGATTTTTATCATCGATATTAGGTCCTGTCATAAAAACACTTGCTGGAGCAGTTTTTGGTGGATAATACAAGGATGAGTAAATTGGGTAAAAAGTATGTTGTACTTCCTCCGGAAACTTATGAGATGATGTTACAGCAGCAGCAGTCACATCAGTCGATTATTAAAAAGACGAATCAATCTAGCTCTGGAAGCGAACTCTTGCAACCTATAGAAACGGAAGCGTTACACCATTCCAATCATGAAATGAAGAGTGTATGGGATAGGGATGATCTATCCAATGAACAAAAAGTGACTTATTTCACCAAAGAGTTGAATAAGTTTTTAAAACTTAGAAAATCACTCACAGAGCGTAAACCTGTTGAAATGAAATTTAGTGGAAATGATCTGAAGCAGGGGAGTATATCGTCACCATCATCAACCTCATCATCATCATCATCATCACATAATTCATTAACCACTGCCGCGCCCGCCGCTTTCACTGGTGAGATTACATCCAAGGATGATGCACACGATAACAAAAAACCTTTGCTTAAAAATGGCTACGATGATATTGTGGATGACGATGAAATCGTCATCCCCGATAATCATCAATCTACCAGAGAAATAATAACGTCTCTACCACCAATAACCAGAGAAAATGCGAAAAAGATGCTCAACTATATGAAAATGTTTCCCGGCGAACTCGCGTGGAATGGTCGTGGTGAGGTGGTGTATCGTGGAGAAACATTTCATGGATCGAACATTGGTAATTTACTTCGCAATGTACTCAGCAAAAGACGACCAGCTCTCATGGAGACAGCAAGCAATGTTTTTCATAATTCAACGTTTGCAAAGGCTCTGGCACATATTAACATTCCTACCGAGTGGATACGAAATAAAAGGCAATTAGAACTGATAAAGGCTTACAGAGAAGAAATACGTGGAACAAACAAACCTTCAAACTCTACTCCTGAAATGAGTTTACATCCAGTTACTAGACAACAAAAACAGCAATGGCTATCCTCAACTTCTAATGTTCGTTGAACTTTGATATTTATTTATTTATTTACTTTATTTGATGTGTTTTTGTTTTGTTTTTATTTGTTTGTTTTTTATTTTATTTTGTTTTGTTTTTTTGTTTTCTTGTATTGTTTTCAGTAGGTCCATATTACGTAGATAAATAATCTGTGCTTATACATTCTATCTTCATTCGCTGTTGATTAACGGGAACGATGCCATCATTTAAATTAAGGTTACGCGACGTTTTAAAGAGAGTTCGCTGCATTTTCTTATGCTGTGGCTCAACCTTAATTTTGGAAAATAGTGAAATTGATGGTGTAACTACTCCACCACTACCTCTTCAAAGTTCTCAAAATGAGTAGTGATTGTGAGAAGAGGATGAAGAAAGTTGCAACTGTTGAAAAAACTGATAATGAAAGAATAAACGCATTGTTGGGAAGTTTATATTTTTCTTTGAACTCTTCACCTATTGCGTTTAGCAGTGTGCATAATTTATACAAGGCAGCTAAAGCCCTCGAACCCGACATTAGATATGGCGATGTAAAAAAATGGCTTGGAAAACAACTAACCTACACTTTACACAAACCCATAAGAAAAACTTTTAAAACGAGACCTGTCGTGGTTTACGAAATTGATGAGCAATGGCAAGCTGATCTGGTGGACTTACATAGAATAAGCAAGCATAACAAAGGTTTCAAGTACTTGCTCGTTGTTATTGATGTATTTTCTAAATACGCTTGGCTTGTACCCTTGAAAACTAAAAGTGGTGTTGAACTCAAGGATGCATTGGAGAGTATTTTTACAAACGATCGTCGTCAACCAAAGTTTCTGCAGACTGATAAGGGAACGGAGTTTTTGAATACGCCAGTTAGAAATTTACTCAAGTCCTACAAAATTAAACTGTTTACCACAAATAGCGAAAGAAAGGCGTCTGTAGTTGAAAGACTAAATCGAACACTCAAAGCAAGGATGTGGCGCTACTTAACGAAACGTGACACTCTTCAGTATATCGATGTATTGCAAGACCTAGTCTCAGCATATAATAACACATATCATCGTTCAATCAAGCTTCGACCTGTGGATGTTAATCAAGAGAATGCAACCCAAGTGTGGATCAATTTGTATGAAAAGCACTTGAACAAAGTGAGAAACAACACACACTCACTTGCAAATGCTTTTAGCATAGGTGATACTGTTCGTATAAGCATTGAGAGAAGTGTATTTCGTAAGAGTTATCTCGAGGGATGGAGTGAGGAGATTTTCACAGTCAAGCATCTTATACCTGGTAATCCGACCGTTTACAAGTTATCTGATCAAGCTGGGAATGAAATAAAGGGAACATTCTACGGTTTCGAATTACAGTCTGTGTCCGAACCGGAAACATATCGCATCGAAAAAGTGATCAGGAAAAAGAAGGATAGCCGTGGAAAAAATTTATATTTGGTTAAGTGGCGTGGTTATCCTGAATCTTTTAATAGCTACGTACCAGAGGAGGATCTTATCCGAGACGAAAGATGAATTCAGATAGTTTTTACCTCGTAATACCGAGTAACAGCTCAACGAATATGTTTCCAGACAATACCACATCAAGTTTCAAGGTGTATTTACCGAAACCACTCGAACTCGACCCTGCCAAATGGGAAGTTGGTTTGTCGGAAATTCAATTTCCACACAACTGGTACAATATCAGAAGAGGTAAAAACAAATTCCTGAAAGAGTTACATGATCCATCTTTGGAAGAAATGAAAGTTTTATTTCCAATTAAGAAACATCAAAATGAGAATGCGGAAATGGAAAAACGTCGAAAGCTTTTATTAAGTAAACCAGAAGGAACACGCATATCATACCGAGAAGAGATTGAAATACCCTATGGTCATTATGACAGTGTTCAGCAGATACTCAATGAGATTGATAAGATAAACTCTAAAAGTTTGCGTCCCATTCGATTCGTATATAATTCACTGTCCTCGCGTATGCTGATAAACATCCCGCAGAATGTGGAGGTGGATTTCCATGACTCAGACATTGCGACGTGCTTGGGATTCGATAGAAAACGTGTTTTGAATGTACACAAGGACAACAGCAGTGTGGAAGCAGAAACCACATCATCTCTGAATAATAAATACAATGCAATGTATTGCTATACTGATATCATACAAAATCAAAATGTGGGTGATTACAATGTACCATTATTACGCGTTCTTCCCATCAACACGAGACATGGGGAAATAGCGTGTGTTCGTTATGATAAACCACACTTTTTACCCATCAGTAGAAGGTATATACAACAAATAGAAATCAATTTAAGGGATGACATTGGTGACTTGATATCATTTGAGTCGGGGAAGGTGATAGTTACACTACAGTTTAGAAGGAAGATTAATAAATTCTATGATTAGAAAATGACGTACAAATCATATCATTTCAGTTCACCGCCGTTTTACCAGTATGGTTCAGGTCTACCCGCGTTTCGAGGTGGTGTACTTCAGAAGGGTTACGGACTTGGTGGTTTCTTTCGCGGTTTAGCCAGAACCATTTCACCTGCTCTAAAACAAGGTCTGGCTAATGTGGGAAGACGTGCCTTGAAAACAGGTCTAGAAACTCTGCAAGATGTTAGTGAAGGAGTAAACATTAAACATGCATTGAAAAGAAGAGCGGAACAAAATCTCGCCGAGGCTATTGATAACGGTATTAAAAGAATCAGAACTGGAAATCTAGTCAGTTCACGAAAGACATCTCAACGTAACGCAGTAAAGAAGAGACATCAAGTTAAAAGTAAAAAGAAGTCATTTGGTGTGTTATAACTCACAACAACTACAACAACAACACTAATCATGGCGGATAAAAATGTCAAACACTTGGAATGCTCACTTTCTGACACAGATATTTTCACTCCTGCTTTCGTTCAAACGGACATTGAACACGGGAACTATGAGGATATTTTTCCAATCACGAAATTAGAAGATAACGGACCGGTGGAGTTTGTTGTAGAAAACTCCTCGCAAAAATTTTTAGATCTTGCAAATACATATTTAACTGTACTCTGTAAAATAGTTAAGGGGGACGGAACCGATTTAGCTAACACAGATAGAGTGGCGTTCATAAATTATCCAATTGCATCATTATTCAGTCAAGTCGATGTCTCTTTGGGTGGTATCGTGGTTTCAAGCTCAGCAAATACCTATGCATATCGCGCTTTTTTAGAAGCTCTTGTGAATCATGGTAAGGAGGCAAAGGATACCCAGTTGACAATGGGTCTATTTGCGAAAGACACTGCCGGTTACATGGATGAAACTGATCCCACTGCCGATACCAATGCAGGTCTTAGAGCTAGAAGTGCATATACGGCACAAGGTGGGGTTGTAGAACTCTCTGGAAGGGTACACAGTGATATATTCAATCAATGGAGGTTGATTCTAAACGGACTAGCAGTTAAATTGGTTTTTCACAGAAATAAAGATGCTTTCATTCTCATGGCACATGGCGATAATCCGAGTTACAAAATCAAAATTACAAGCATGGTGCTTTCTATTCGCAAGTTGCAACTCACCGCTCACAAATTTGCCGAAATACAGCAGACACTAGAAAAAATACCAGCCTCCTATCCAATAAATCGAGTCGTAGTGAAAACTCACTCCCTTGCAGCTGGATTAACCTCCTTCAGCTGGGAGAATGCAATTCTTGGAAAATTACCAAATCGTATCTTTTTAGCTATGAGTGATAACGATGCACAAACAGGTTCTTACACCAAAAACCCATATAATTTCAAGCATTTTAATGTTTCATCCATTGCTGTACATGTCAACGGAGAGTCTCTACCCGCTGGCCCTATGAAATTGAACTTTGGTACTAGAGAATATTTACAAGCTTTCAGATCAATTTTCACAGCAAGTGGAAAGTTAAATCGAGACGAAGGCTTCGATATAAATCGATTGGAATACGCTCGTGGGTATACCTTGTTTGGATTTGACCTGTCTCCAGCACTTTGTCACGGTGGGCATCAAGAAGTACAAAAGGAAGGTACTCTACGAATTTCCATAGAATTCTCAGTAGCTTTACCAAATACTATAACAGTTTTACTGTACTGTGATTTTGACAACATTATCAACGTAAATCGATCCCGTCAAATTTTAAAGGACTTCTAAGCATGAATGCTATAGAGTTGAGAACAGTAATGGAAATCGATCCAGTCATGAGACAATGCCCGATGAAAGGCGTTTACGCATTGGATCAGTTTTTGTTGAACGATAGGCTAGAGACAGCAGACTATAGTATTTCAATTTGTAACGAGCAACCTTCTGATATGTCTGGTAGTCATTGGTTTTTAGTATTTTGTAAAGATCAAGATCTTTTTTTCTTGGATTCTCTCGGCAGACCACCCCAGTTTTATCACGTTGAAAATAAATTAAAGGAAATGAGAGAAACCTATTTCATTCTCGACATCACTTTACAAAGTTCTTTTTCTACGGTTTGCGGGGAGTATTGTTTATTTTTCGCTTATCTCCTCAGTAGAAATGTGTCTTTATCAAAAATTCTGAACCATTTTTCTCATAATAAAGATAGTAATGATAATTCAATTCGGAATTTTATGAAGAATAAGTTTCCAAACTATAGAAAAGTGGATAGTAACGAGGGAAGATTATTTTGGTTGTTTCAAAATAGATTATAATGTTGGTTATCAGGGTTATCAATCAGTCAGGAATGAGTTATTGGTAATCATATTTTCAAAATCTAATAAAGTATGGTAAGGTTTATTGGCACCCTAATAACGAAGATTATTGATTGTTTATTTATTTTATTTTTTTCCCCCTTCATTGTATTTTATATACGGAATAATACACCACTTTATATTTACATGATCATTTTCACTATTCAAGTCACACCCATCAGATTTCTCCCCGCTCATGGATTTGATAAGAAATAAAACAATGTTTTACAACATAGATATATTTAGAAGAAGTTATCCGAAAATTCAGATACGCCACTAAAATTTACAGCTTCTTTGTCGGTATATAAAGAAAACCGACAATTCATATACTTCAATAGCTTGACAGCTTCTGCGACAAACAAATAAATCCCAGTAGATGGTGTTTCAACACTATTCATATAATTAAAAAGTGTTACTTTAACACATTTTCCAGTTGACATTAATCCAATTCGAACGAAATTAATGTCAATTTCCAAGGGAATGTCAATGTAAAGGATATCATAACCCCCTTTGGTTTTCATTTGACGAATTTTCAAATATTCAAATTCATCTTTAATCTTGTTTGAAAATTGAAAGATCTGTCCAAGGTCTTCTTCGTCAACAAATTTGGTTTTCGAAATGATAAGATCTTTCTCTTGCAGCATTAACTTCAAAATTGCACCGAAAACATTGCGAATGATTCCAACTCCTTTCACTCCAAACTGTTCGTTGACTTCACCGAAAGAACGCAGCACCAAGGTAGATTCAACATCGGGTTCACGAGCATATACTAACTTTTGAGAAGATAAACTCTTGGAATGCGGCTTCTCACACATGTATTTTTTTTTCTTCTCTATGGATTCATAGACATAAGTTTCGGTTGAACGTTTCATCATCATATCGCTCGAAATATCTATTCTTCGCAACGTCAATGTTTTTACCAACTCAGAATCTTTAAAGTTCTTTAAATAGTGTTGTATACCCCAATCCCCAACTTAATTAGATAATCAGTTTACCTCTCTCAACTTTAACCTCATACCTCACTTTATTATTTTAATTAGCCTCAAACCTCAAACCTCAATCTATTGTGTTAGCCATGAACCTCACACCTCTCTTAATTATTTTAATTAGCCTCAAACCTCAACCTCAAACCTCAATCTATTGTGTTAGCTTGACCTAATTATTTTAATTAGCCTTAAACCTCAACCTCAAACCTCAATCTATTGTTTTAGCTTGTGTTAAAACCGGCACTTTCATACTACTCTTACCCGCTTCCTAAATTCGGAGTGCTTCCTGCCTGACAATCTACTAATCTGCTAATCTGGAAAATCAAAAGTAGATAAAAGTTTTTGATTCCCATACATCATCTAACATACATATACACTAATTTATTAGCACTACCATTTGAAAAAATTCCAAATTTATAAACTAGATATTTCATCCAGAAACGCTTCTAACATCAAACTATCTGAAACCATTTTAACACTAAACACTACAAAGTGAAGGGCAGACCTTCATTTGAGGCAATTCATTTGAAATTACTTCAAGACACTAGACCAGTAATATCATTCAGACAACATGCAAGGCTGCATATAACAAATGAGAACACTCCCCATTTAGTTACCCAATAAAGCAGTAACGATCAAATACACAATATAACTTTTTGTACATGACAGTAAAGACATCCGTTCATCAATATTTTGGGTTTATACAATGTAAATGACACATGAAATAGCTAAAAGAGATATACAAAAGTGGTAAAGTTAGTTCTTGAATTCATGTTACATTAATAATCCTTGAACTAAACTTGTTAATAAGTGGTCTTGTTAATATAGTCTTCATCTATGGTTACAGACAAAAAAGCATAAAAGAAAAAAATATTGATGGTAACCAAATCTGTTTATTGTTTATTGTTGTTGTTGATAACAAACAATCTTTTCCTAGCTTGGCTATACACTGATGACGTTCATAAAACATTCACAGTAGCAAACATGTGTTGGTTCACTCCAATTTAAGAATATTTGAGTGCAAAATACTGAAAAAAGGGAAAATGAATCTTTTTACTATACAATATGAAAACAATAGAAAACATTTGATTCCATTTAAATATAATTTTTGATGGCAAAAACATGTGAATTCTACAGAAAGCAAAAAAAAAAAAAAAACGAAAAAGAAAAAAAACAACAACATATTTCTCACAGGCCCATGAAGACATAAATTTTAAACAATGTGAAAATGAAACTAAAAACACATAAGTCTTGGAAGATGGCAATAACTGATTGCTCAAGTTGAAACAAAAAAACGCAGGTGATTTGTACCAGTATAGATATATACTACATACATATAGTATGTAGATGATGATGTTTTAAAGAACATTTTTCTTATTTCCATTGCTTGATGATATTCCTTTTATCGTGTTTGTAAAACACTACTCAATATTCATATCTGGGTATTTAATCCGGAATACTTTTACCAGATGATTTGATAATCTGTGAGCTGTACCTTAAGGTCGTGAATTTGACTTGTAATGTTCGTGTTATATCATGTTCCAATCTTTTGATGGGCAATGCAGTAGAAGTAAGTCTGCTGTCAGCTGTCAATTAAGGTGTGCAATTGTAAGCTTGTTCGTCAATGTTTCTTGGATTGTTTATTTAACTATTTAACTATTTATTCTCTAAAAATAACATCAAAACATGTTCAGAAAAGTTTTATACATACAGTGCTATTAAGTGCTGGTGGTATAACTGATAATATGCACAGAGATTAATCAAGTTCCTCAGACATGTTGTTCAAATAAAGCCAGTCAAGTCATTTTATGTAAATAGGCCACTTAAACCTGACCTTTTTTTAAAGAGGCCAACATTCACTTACTGATTGATTTGCCTAAACTACATGCTATGAAAGCTAACAAACAAGAAAACAAGCACAATACAGATCATAGGTAAACAACAGATAAGACTATTTCATATTTTTCCCTATTGCACTAACCAAGTTTTATATATATATATATACCAATAATGAATCTGTAACAAATCTTCCTTGTGCACAAGAGTTTACACTTAAACGTCTGGTCTTCCTTAAGTCTACCTCAAATACAACTAAAATGCTTTGTGCCAAAAATTTACAGAACTTACTTAGAGATACAAATGCTAACAACCACATTTCTGCAGACAACACAAGTATAGCTTCCTTCTACTATGTATACTCTTACTTGCCATTATTCATCATTGTCTACAACTACCAACACACATTGCACTTTTCCATGATTCTAATCTGCAAGACCTAAATCAACTACACCATAAGACAATTTTTCTACCCTGATTCTCCTGATAAATAAATTTTCCAAGGTAGTAATAAAAGGCTGTAGCAATCATACCATGACAAGAAAGTTGTTGGGAAAACTCCCTTTAATTCTGATCTGGTTGTTAGTATTTATGTATTTATGTAAGGCTTTTTGGTATTTTATCTATTAAGCATAATATTCAGAGGCGTAGCCAGAGGTCAGTCAGAATTTGTGGAGGAGAGTTAAGTCATTTAAGGTAGAAAAGGAAAGCGTGCAAGTAACCTAATCAGCACTTAAGACTGAAAAGAAATATCATAATGTTGAACTCCTCCAGGTTTTTTTGACTGACCCTAACTACGCCTCTGATATTCCCAACACTTTGGCAAAATATTCATTTGAACATTGTGACAAATATAAATCAGTCGACAGATCAAGCTCTACTTTCAAAGGCTACTCTGCAATCATAAAGAACAAATTTACAAATTAACTTCTTTTGTACAAAGACTAGATAGGGTAAATAGGGCACAGGACAGGTATGCGTAAAATGGGACACTGGGCCAACAACATTCTGTGGTGGTCAAAATATTATACTATGATCTGTTTTTTTGTTTTTTCTTGATTTCAAGATTTGTTTATTTTTAGCTATAAAAGTAAGCTGAACGTTTCTATTAGTTTACAACTGATACTAAAAAGTAACATAAGCATTTATATATGTCTAAATATTGTCATACATTTTATATACATCTGGTCTGGACTGGCCTAGTCCCTCTAGACAAGCTAAATTGGGCTGCCAGCAAGCCCAGTCTGAAAAATGCTACCCCGACTTACATTATTGTACTGCATGCATTATAGTATTTTTCTTCTTTAGTTTTATTGCTAAGTCAACGAGGTGCATGTTTCATTGTAAATTGGTCTACACCAGATCAATGCATTTTACAATGGCTTTTTATTTTTCAGTAATAAGTAGAAAATGCCTCGTAATTACATAAAGAACAAAAAAAAACAAGAAATTTTACAGAAAAGGATCAGTTGAAACACTTCATATTTTTATAGTTGTTTTTAATGTTACTAATATTTTCTAATAAAACATTAAATTCATCTCCTTAAAGGTAAAGCTTGATTGCATAAGGCTTCATGAAAACTTTAGGCTTCAATTTATGATGTGGTGGCTTTTTTATATTACAGTATTTTGGTTGTTTGTCACATGATAATTATATATTTAGTTTAAAAATGTAATCTCTTTGAATAGACATGTTACTATCAAGTGTCCTATTTTACACATTTAAGGTAAAAAAGGGCACATAATCTGCATGCTTTTTAATTTGAAAAAAAACATATATACTGTCCTTTTTAGTCTCAGTTGGCTTGATATTTTATGACTGTGTATATAAGTCTTTCAATGTTTGATAACTGGTAGCTATAGTAATATTTCTGCTAGCATGAAGTCTGTGCATTCAGCAGACCTGACTTGTAGAATTTGTCCCAGGTTTAACAGCAAATGTAAACATGAAGTTCATCATTAGTTATCGTTCAGAGTAGAAGTAGTTACATATACAGTACTTTAAAACAGCAGGCAGCTTTTTGTTATTCATTTTTTAGAACGAAAATACAAGTTAACAACGAGAGAGGCGAAGAAAGAGAGGTAGACAAACATACTACGTCTTTAAGGCACCATTTTTGATTCTTTAATTTCGGACAACAATACAATCTTACGGGCACCGATAATGTCGTAAGGCTATCCTAACGTGATGTCAGGCTATCCGAGGCTGATGTCAAACTATCCTGTATGTTGTCAAGCTATCCCACGTGTCGTCAAACTATCCCAAATCTGTTGCAAAGCTATCCGAATGAGAATCAGGAATATACTTATTATTATTATTATTATTATTATTATTATTATTATTATTATTATTATTATTATTATTATCACTAGTATCCCAGGTAAAAACTTTTTACCGAACTTAACTTCGAAAACATTAGGTCAAATCCACCATTCCAGTGTATGTACCCTGTGACGAAAAAATAAATCATAGAATCGCAACTCAAAAACATCCCAGGAGGCGTTGTTCGCCACCCATGTTCAGTATGCGTTGTGTCGCAGAATTTAACTCTTGCAAAAGTTTCTTTTCAGGCATTAATTTTTTAATTCATTTCTTACATTCAGAAAATTTAAAACAGAAACTAATAGCAACATGGCTCAGAATATATATTCATATGCAGAAGAGAAGTAACTTTAATGTAAAAATATGCAATATATAACACAGAACATTAAAAACACATATACAAAAAACCTAATCATGCTATGACGAAATCTAAAGAAAAACAAAACAAAGTAAAAGAAACTTTGAAAATGTATTAACCTTAAACATAATAATTAAAAACACACACGTGATGACAGAATTAGTATAGCTGAAAAATTTTTAACATATGAAAACATTCGTGGAGCCATTTTTTATTTCCAGTTCAAAGCTCCTCTCTGCTGGAAAATTCAAAACACAACAGTAAACCTCCCTCTTATCCTTTATGTATCCACTAATACTAACAGTGTTTAACTAAATAGATACTATTTTAACTTAACCTTTCAATACCAATTCACATCATCATGATAGTAAACAATATTGATCATGTTCTGTAGCCATTATCAAACACTTCTAAACTCTTTTACTTTCTGTATTTCATACCTGTAAACAAATTAATAACACTCGATTAACTTTCCAGCATACTTTCCTATTGTAAAGATACACTTTCTCTTTTCTTTCTACTGAAACTCCAATACCATTTTCATACAGTGAAAGTCATAAAAATGCTTTCTTCGTAACTTCACTTCATAACTGTGAAGCCATTTTGAATTAAATAAAATAAGGAACAGCAACTTCGTTACCAAAACAAATCATTAACTGCTCGAGGGACATGCATCTTAATGATTTGATCGTTTTAACTCTGTTTTTACTCTCTTTTAACGCTGTATTTACTAAATCCGTTTGACTCATGTACTTACGTATATTACTTTATATCTTTTCCAAACAATTTCTCTCCGAAAAAAGAAGTATAACCATTTTTTTCACCAATGTAAATAAACAGAATCCTTTCTGCAGCCATTTTTAAACAACTTCAACTTCATCTACACTACACTACTGCTGCACTCCCATAACTATTTGATAACTATAAAAAGAAATACGTAAACAGCTCGTAAAATAAAAATAGACTTTCTTCATCTCGTTCTTCGTTTCGTTTTCCTCTGAAAAAACCTATATATAAAAAACAACATCTGTTTAAAAACTCACCTAAGCATGTGGTTATACCTGTTCTTTTATTAATCTAAAATAAAATCTGAAATACAATAACAATAAAAGTTTAACAATAAATTGATAACTAAAACGTAAACAAACATTTAAATACATTTAAATACTAACTTGTTCTTCTATTAATCAAAAGACATTCAAATCAAAGGTATTAAAATATTCGTATACAAAAAGAAACACGTCTTCTTCGCGAAGTTTCTTGCTCACGAAATGATCGTTGACAAATTTCGAACGATTAACATTGCATTGCTCGCACTCCTCCAAAGACATTTTTCGGCTGATTTCCACTGCGCAAACCAAAAATAACAAAACGGAGGAGCATATACTAATCGCGGAAAATGAAAAAAAGTGTTCTCGCCTCTACGTGGTTTTACGACAAAAAGGGAAAAAATAAGAAGGATTTGACCGTGAAAAAAAACAAATATGTCACTCTCTAAAATAAAAACCGGATGCACAATCGCGAATTAGTATAATAAGATTATTATTATTATTATTATTTATGAATAATAATAATACTATCAACGGACTCCTATGAGCGGATGAAATACTAATGGACTCCTTTGAATTTGAAACGGACTCCTTTTCTACCGACATACGGACTCCTTTGCTTTAATCTGGACTCCTTTAACACGCACATTTGGACTCCTTTGAAACTCGTCGGCTACCGTAACTATGAAATTTTGAAAATGGAAAATGGCAACTTTGTTGGTGCAGCGTGGATATACTATGTACGATACATTACTACTACTCTTCGACTGTAAGTAAGCAAAAAGTTTTGAATAATTGTATCATCCATTAATGATGCAAGGCAGTAGGAAATAGTTCCGAATAAGAAAATTAAACGTCCGATTTCCTTTTCATTCGTTTCCTCTAAAATTCAGCAGCCTTTTTTATACACTATGCAATATATATAGTATGTATTTTATATGCAACGTAAAACTTCTTGGAAGCTTAAGTATTTTTTATACAAAGTATTTTAGCACTAAAAGCATGCCATTATGGTGTATGATACATCATTAATTCACTACGAATTACGAATTACGAATCTGGGAACGTTGGTCTAACGAGTACGTAAAGCATCTTCGGGAAAGACACAACCTCTTACACCACGAGAAAGGTCCGTTTCCAAAGGAAGGCGACGTCGTCCTTATCAAAGGGGACTCAAGAAGCCGTGCACATTGGAAAACCGGAATCGTCAGCAAAGTCATGCCCGGAAAAGACGGAAAGATACGGGCAGTGAGACTTAGAGCTGGACAAGACCACCTGGAACGTGCGCCAGAACACCTGTACCCGCTAGAACTTACATGTGACAAGCCCAGTGAAATTACAAGCCCCAAATCTCTTAATCCAACAGTCAGAGAATTCCGACCACGCACGACGAAAGCTATCGCCCGAATCAAGATTTCGGATCAAGTTGAAGACAGCTCGCGTGAGCCAGAAGTAGAGTAAACTGCACTGAACATTTCCTAGTTATGTTTAATTTTATACCTCCGGTATCAAATTGGGGGAGTGCGACGGATATTAATCCGATTTTTGTATATAGGAGAGTGAAGGAGGAGAGCGAAAGAAAAAAGAAAGTGCTACGAAAGATGGCAGCCGGACGAAGAGAGTGATTTAAGTGTTTCATGTTTAAAGACACGTTATATTAAAGTAAAGCAAATTGTGAGTTTTCTTATGGTGAACACAGCCCATTTCCCACATGACAAAAGTTTTTCCCAAAAAAAATTGCTTCCCTCTGATCCCTTAATAGAAATGAACATAAAATGTAAAATCCTCAGAAATAGAGTAAAATGAATAAGAATATCTGCAAAAGATGATTACCTGAAAAATTCAAACACTCCTGTGTGTTCTTCATTATGTGAAATGGCCTCGTGGAACAAAACGTTCTCACGCACATTTGCACACATTCGATTAGACCGTCCAACAAAAAGAATATTCTTTGCGTAGATTTCAATTCATGATCTCCACGTGGCTCCGAAAATTAAGAATTATCGAAGCCATTTTCAAACCAGCATTAAATCTTAAATTTCAGAGTCCATTTCAATTTCGCCTAAATCAAAATAAATAACTTATTTATCGAAATCAAACTGGAGCTTTAAGATTCCATCTAAAATTCCAAATGTTAAATTCTAGATGTTCACTAAAATGTATTTTGAGAATGAATTAGTAGAATATTAATTTTGAATAACTTTTAAAATTGTACAGTTAAGCTGGTTAAGTTAATACAGCAGAGGTCGCTTATCTTACATCTTAAATCTATTATGATAAAGCTCAAAGTCATTTAAGATGTCTCCTTTCAACGTTTCATGAAGCTTTTTAGATTGATTGAAAATTTTTACAGTTACGCACTTGTAATATGTTTCTTAACTAATTCAATAAAACAACAGTATAACAGTTAAATGGCCTTAATGGGCCTTTTGAAATGCTCAGCGAAGCAAATTTTTTACAGGTAACGAGTTCTGTGATTAGTCTAATGAGTAGGACAGGTGCGGCGAACACCTGGTTTGCTTTCTGCACAAAAAATGCATTCAAAGAATTTAATTACTGCACTATTTCAAATTTTTCTAATTCGTTGAACAGCACTTGTACATTGTTTCAAGAGTAACACGGGAAACTCGTA
This sequence comes from Turritopsis dohrnii, assembly GCA_027922465.2. Taxonomy (NCBI): domain Eukaryota; kingdom Metazoa; phylum Cnidaria; class Hydrozoa; order Anthoathecata; family Oceaniidae; genus Turritopsis; species Turritopsis dohrnii. The sequence continues at coordinate 205,360 of BQMF02000595.1, read as the reverse complement.
GATCATAAATGATCTTATCGCCCAGAACCATGTGACTACACAGCGTAATGTTACGATCTTACAATTTTATCAAAATGTTGAAAGGGAATAAGTATAAAGCTAGACTTGACTTGAAGATTGAGATTTTCCATTTAATTTATGTAACAATATCTTCAGCTATAATATTTCGTGTTGATTTTACGGCCACCGAAAGATTGATTCTCTATCGAGGATCTATCACATTAACTTTAGTAAAAAATTAACTCCAATGAAGAAAAAAATTTCTTTAAAACCAATAGATCTTTAAAACAATCATTGTTCACATCTTGATGCCGCATTAACCGCATTAATTTCTTTCTTAACATTAGGCAAGTGGCAGTGTATTTTTCCTTAGATTCGAACGTCACAGCAGATCTTGCCTCGCTTTCAAACCATATGAAACTTATCAATTTTTAAAAGAAATGGAAGCCAAGGAAAAACAAATCTTTTTATCATTCTTAAATTAGGCAAGAAATTTAAAAAATCATTTCCCAAAAGGGTCCATTATTTAAAAACTGGTTGTGTGCTTACTCCGTTAATTCCGATTCGACAAAACAATTTAAAATTGGCTCATCGAGAAAGTTTGATATGCTTTTTTATAGAATTTGATGCAAAGACAAGTTCAAATGATGAGTTCCAGACAGGCTTGCATACTAAATTTCATAAATGCATCTACAAATAGATGAGAATTTATCTTTAATACTGTCATAGTAACTATTGTTCTATAAGATGAGATTATCTAATAGATGATATGAGAACTTGACGTACCGAAAATTTTGAAGGTCTGTACAGACAAAGGAAAAGGAATTTTCCGAAATTTTTTCCCTAAAGTCATCTACTAATTTTTCTTTAACGAGATATAAAAAAATCTGGCCAATTTGAACATCAAAAGTCACGTGACTTGCTAAGTAACGGTCAAAGTAAGTTCAGAGGCTTCAGATTAGATACCGATACCACACAAAAATACCATTAACATTTTCTGACTACAGGGTGGCCACTTTTTTGCTTTACCATTTTCCTTGACTTTTCCCTGACTCTCAGCAAATTTCCGTGACTAACCCTGAGTCATTTTCAATTGTCAGGCCACTGATTTTCCTGTTAACATCATAATAGCTAAGAAAGTTCCCTGACTTTCCCAGACTTTTTGGGCTGCTTTTCATTTTCCCCGACATTTCCAGGTTTACCAGATCGCTGACCACCCTGTTATACGATTTGAGTTTTTATTTTAACACACCGTCGTTTTCCACTTTTTTTTCCTTTTGCATTAACTTGAGCATTTATTTTCAGTTGTACATCAGGAGCAGAAGGGATGCTTATTTAAGGGGCGCTTGTTCAAATAGGGGTGATTAAAGATATTGTTCGCATCAGAAGAGGGCGGTTATTGGATGAGGGGTATTACTACTTTATAGAGGGCGCACTAGTTCAGTGAATACAGTTTCACAAAGAAACCTATTTGAACAAAGTCAGAAACATCTTGGACGTTGATAAATATAATATTGTTGATCAGTAGTAGCCTTGGATGTTTCTTTTCACCAGAGCCGAGTAAAGGAAGATAATGAAAGTATCGCACGTCATTATTTATTGAATGGTTGCGACCAAGTTGGACTGGAAAAAAAATTCATAAACAGCCGTATCCGTAAGTTCAGCTTGGTTTGATGATAAAGCGACCAATTTTCTACCAAGTTCATTTCTGTTAACCTTTGGTTTCAGGTTATGGTATATTCGCAACTAAAGAATTTAAGAAAGGACAATTGCTGTTAGAATATCCAGGGGATTTGATTTCTTTCAGAGAAGGCCAAAATCGCCACACCCATTACAACGAAGAGCAAGGATCTTTCTTGTTTTTTTTTCAACAAATACTGGTGAGTTGGGTTCTAAACAACAATTACAATTGAACACCATCTAGACATTAATTATTTTTATCATTATTTAGTATTGACGGCACACTTTCCAATCGAATGGGAAAATTCGTGAGCGACAGTCCCCCTGTATTTGCCAACAGCAAAATGCGACAAAATAATTTAAATGGACGCATTCACCTATGTTTATTTGTCCTTACTGAGAAAATTGCTTTAGGAACAGAAATCCGATATAGCTATGGAGGAAGTAACTTACCTTGGAGAAAAGTAATTATATTCTGTATATTATGAAGTTCCCAATCATCCGTGCTGAAGTCACAAACCGATTTGTAACTCCTCTATCGTTTTCATAGGATAAAAATTCAAGAAGTCCTATCGTCTTGCACCCTAAAGCATCACAAGTACCACAAAATTTTTAGCTATCTATTAATCACCAAATGCAACACACTAAATACATTCATATTTCTTACCGTAGATAATTTCGGCGCTGGCACCCAAGCCTTCTGACATATCTTCTACCGAAATTAAACTGCCACACGAATTTCAACTAAAAATTGGTGAAGGCGCATCGGCTACTATCTTCAAGTACATGCACCGTGATCAAGAAGTAGCTGTAAAAATGCTGAAGCAAAAAATACCAAACCGAAAGGCTAAAAAAATTGCTGAGAAACTTCGGCAAATAAACCATCCAAACCTCGTCTTGTTTCATGCGTTCAGCACCATTCCAATCGGCCTTTGTGTTTGAATACTGCGAGTTAATCCTGGATGATGAAGTTGTTCACAACGTTGCTCAAATGATTTCAATCCTGAACGAGAATAGCGAATTTATCTACCCAGAGAGATTCAATATGATAAGGCAGGCAACTGAAGGTTTATCTCATCTTCACAAGAATGGTATCATACATAGAGATCTGAATCCAACAAATTTATTGATTTCGGGAACCAGAAATCATTTCTTTGTTAAACTGGCAGACTTTGATGATTTCTATGACATCAAGGATACCTATACCGCAACTTTGACCCAGAATTCTGCAATGGCTGGAATGACATTAACTTACTGTGCAATTGAAATATGCACGCAAAAAGTTATGAAAGTCTCATTTCAAACGGATATATTTTCATGGGCTATGACGACTTACAAGGTTCTTTCTGATCTTGTGTCACCATGGAGTTTAGTTCTCGGAAAATTGAGTGATGTCATGTTGTTGGAGGCGCTAAAGAACGATAAACGCCCTCCAATTCGGTATTTGAAAAACTTCTATTCCGAAGAAGACTTCGGATTCATTTCGAAAGTCATTTGTGCATGCTGGTCTACTGATCCCTCTGAGAAGCCGGCTGTTAAGGAGGTAAAGATCCAAATTCTCCAATAAGGCAGTAGATAGAAATATTTACTTACTTTTCAAGAATGAGCACCTAAGTAAATAGGTTATAATGGCGATGATATTTCACCCCTATAGTTGATAGACATACTAGATGGTAGAGGAAACGTAATTGAAAGTGATTCTTCTTTGTTTGAAAATACCAGTAACAAAATTAGACAGGTAAATACCTACTATTGTCTCAGTGATTCAAACGTCACAACAATCAGTGATCCATTCTGTAAGGAAACTTTATAAGACCACTTATCTAAACGAGTAATTTTTTTTCAGGCTTTTCACAATTACGATAAAGTTTCAAGTAATAAAGAAAGTGAAATGGGTGGGTATGCCTTTTGTTGTTTAACAATTGATTTCATTCAGACAAACTTGATTTGAAATTGTAATTCATTTACACTAGAAGACACACCAGTTCAAGATGACATTTCAAACAGTCAAGTATGTACAAATTATTATGACTACCAAGGCTTGGTTGCAAAAAATTCTTGATAAACATTTCTTATTTCAAACTCATTCAGACTAATATTAAAAAAGCAAACTCATAATATCTACAGTATCTTGTGCAAGACATAAAAAGTCATGTCATAAAACTCATTGAATACATACTATGTTGTATGTTTTCATAGTCAAACCACGAAGGTGATAAAAATGAAGAACCTTCACAAACATTAGTTTCTGATTGCGGTACAAAATACTTTTTTCATTTCAGACAATTGTCTTCATATCTTGATACCAGGTTTCTTCTCAATGTTCAATATCATCCTTGTTTTTTAGAATCTGTTAAACAGCTAATGAGTGATATTCTAGGTAAAAAAAATTCTTTTGATAAAGTCTATTAAATAATTATTATAAATCACTAACAAAATTATGCCTTCGATTATAGATAAAATTAGCAACACCATACACACAGTTGAAATCATACCAGTAAGTATAAAAACCTAAAACAAAACAAAGGTACTAATTACTTGTTTTTTCACCAGCATGTTTTCTTTCAGGAGCTCGAAAATTCTGTGGATTTCGGAATTAATGAAAGTATCGAGGTACATTGCCATTTTATCTTCCGTATATTTGGAAGTGTACTCCACCTATGGGGAAATTATGAAAATAATTTTTAGGATGAATATCATCTAATAAACGATTCAGGAATGGTCCTAAAAGAGAACATCGACATTATTGACACTGATGAAGATGATGATAAGGTAATTTCTTTTACATTTAAGACTATTCATCACTAAATTTCTATCTTTTATTGCTACGTCAAACAGCTATTTAGATACAAATTGTGGATTTAGTTCCAGCAAAACAAGTTACAAACAATCAACAGGTATATATAATACATTCTGTAATAAAAATTACAAGACAGATAAGTAATCTGTCAAACCATTATTATAGAACACAACAAAAAAATCAACGAAAAATCAAAAAAGACCTGCCCGTTTATGTATCTTCTGTAAAAAGATGATTGCTCACAGTAAATTAACAAGGCATATCACTCTTGTTCACAAAATGGAAGAAAGAGTCAAAGAGGCCTTGTCAAACAAGCAACTTTTTGAAAATTTCCGAATTGAGGGAATTTTGGAATATAACATGAAAGAAGTTAATTCTGACAATCCACATTACCAAAGAGAAAGAAAAGCAAAGAATTCAAGCAACATAGCCAAGTATTCCACTTGTGATAAATTTATTTATCCACGAAACTTTGCTCAACACATGAAGTATTGCAAAAACAAAGGTTTGCCACATCTTTGTGTTTATTAATTAACAATTAACTACTTAACAAACATAAAATTCTCTTACATCACTAGGTTCCTGTTCAAAAATCGTACACATCAGTAGAATTGTTAAGGCCGCAGGAAAACGTATCTGCAGATTTTGTAGAAAGCATTTTGAATAAATTCCGCAATGATCCAATTGGTCGTCTTTGTCGATCTGATGAGATAATTGTGAAATTGGGACACATTTTTTATGGAAAAATAAAAAGAAAGAAAGACATAAGAGTTCAGGTATATTTTTTGCTCTTAAATTAATTGTTGACTTTATCACTAAGGTGCAGATAAGGTATCTTACATTTAACAAGCAGCTACATACCGTGTCAAATGAAGCCAGTTTATTCAGCCTGTCTTTTCTCTGATCTGAAGGACCATTACTTTCTACAAACCCCCACAAAATATTTGGGAAAAACCCCTTCCCCCTGATCTCAATGTTGTATGAAGTGCTGCTAGGCCCCCAACTGCTTATCTTCACCCCAGAAACATTCTGTTGTCTTTCAACATAAACAACATTGAATTTGGGGCAGGGGGGGACCTGTCATCTCCACTTGCAGGGCCATTTTCCCTTTTAAAACCATTTTTTTAAGTTTTCCCAATATATTTCGTGGAGGGTTGTAGGTGAGGAGAACAGTTAGGTCCGATATGCGAATCATTGGTCATATGTACACGAAACTTCTTCAACAGCCAGGAGTTGTACAAAAAGCAAACAATGCCCTAGATGTATTTCGTATGGTACACTTTGGACCGTTGCAGTGAGACAATTGAAAATTACACATCAATTGAGGGAGAAAATATTAAGGCAGGTCTAAAACAAAATATTTTTTACCTTTTAAAACGATCAGTGAAGATCTTGCATGCACAGATGCTTTCAGAAAACAAGAAGGAGGAGCTAGTGAAATTCTGGAGATGCAGTTTATGAACTAAACAGAAGAAGGGAGACATACCTAAGAAGGCCAGAACAACTTCCACATGAATCAGATATGAAACTGATTCGTGATTACACAATACGCCGAATAAAGGAATTGACAGATGCTTTCACTTTTACCTCAGCATCTGAATTTGTTGAATTGAGGGACTTGGCTCTAACAAGACTTGTCGTAATCAACGGACAGAGAGACGGTGAACCAACAAAACTGAAAATACAAGACTGGCTTGATGCAAAAAATGATGTGTGGCTGGACAAGGAGGGGTTAACTTTCCTTGATGACTTTGACATGGCCTTAGTCAATTCATTGAAGATTTCGTACATAACTGGCAAAGGTAAGAGCTAATGATCTGCAAAGCAATTCATACACACAATCAGTCAAATCAGCAAAATTATACATGATATGGATTGATGTTTGAATATACAATTATAAAGAAATTGTAATTTCTGCTACATACTTTCAACTTTCTATTGTCTCTATAGGTAACCATCATCTAGTTCCTTTGTTGATACCACTAGATACAGCAGCTGCCTTGGATATTCTTTCTTTCAAAGAACAGAGGGAAAACTGTGGAATTGCTAAATTAAATGATTGACTATTTGCAAGCACTAAAGGTTCCTTAGAACACACATCAGAATGGCACAGTTTGCACCGAGTGCTAGATCGCCTTCCCTTAAAGGGAAATTAAGCCTTAAAATTTCTTTTCTGATTTTGAGCACGAAATACTTCATTTATCCTACAGGAACATCTTTTTATGTATAAAAGATATTCCAAATGAAAAAAAAACTGCTAAAAAAGCAACTTAGTTAAATCGCCATTACAGCTTTCGTTATAAATATCATGACGTCACAGAGCGAATTTCATTTGCAGAAATATCAGACGTAGGCGGCGCTATTTCCTTTTCGCACCCCCCTAACTGTATCTGATCCTAGCCCTAACCCTAACCCTGACCCTAGGGGGGGGGTGCGAAAAGGAAATAGCGCCACGTAGGCAGCACATGATCGCATGTTTTTTACGTCTATGTTCTAAAGATGCGAGAAAAGGTATAAAAACAACATAAACACGAAAATATTTATCATTCATCAAAATAAATGTAAAATAAGTTTATCAGCAATGATTCAAGAAAAATGTAAACATCCAAAATATACACATTTGTTTAAAAACATGCTTACACACGTATACCTACCATAAATCTAAAACGTAATCTATATATTAATAGCCGATTCTCCGTCTGTTTGTTTGTTTGTTTGTCTGTCACGCAAAATGGTAGATTGAGTTGTGAGCGAAATTATTTCTTTTTTTGTGTGCGACGTGAGTTCGAAACAAATACACTGCAACCCCAATCGAACGTGACTTTTTTTGGCTGGTGAACCAATAGAGATAACGTTTTGTTTTTATTATTATTGTTAGTTTTATATTCCAAGGACCACCGTTGACTTGGCTTTGAAAACAATACATCAACTAAATACAAAGAAACTAACTGATTAAACATTTTGGACAAAATGCAGCAGTGGCAGAACGTGGCAGCATGTTCGGTTTGCCAGTGTATCCTAACGCTTTCGTGACTGTCTGAGACGGGTGAACTTTTTTTCGAGCAATCAAAATATTTAAAAACCGATAAAAAAAGAGAATCATGAAACAAAATATTTTTTTTTTGCTTTTGTCTTAATAGTTGTCTTAATTTCTTTTAATCGATTTCTTTTAATCTATTTTAATCTGATCGAACGTTTTCTATTCAATTCATTCATTTAGCACGTGCATTTTTTTCTCTTCCCGTGTGATCTTTTTAAGAAGAAAAACCATTTTTTCACCTACTTCTGACAGCACCCATGTTAGAGCGCGTAAAACAAAAGCTAATAATAAGTTGAAAAGTTTTGAGTGTATTGTTAAACTGATATTTGATTGGTTTAAAATCGTAAATAAAAACCACGTGAAGTTCACGTTCGGAATGCATTGTGTAAAGCAAGAAAGTCTACTAACATTTTAAATGCGACTGCGACAATGAACGGCTGAGTTAAGAACATGCAAGATTTGAAGCACCAGGAAAGTATTTTTCTTCACGTGCAAACGAGCTTTATTAAGCGATAAAGCCAGCAGCAAAGGAAGTTTTATCGCTGGTTTTAAATGCAATGATTTGGAGCAGGTGGTGATACAACGCAAGCTGGACATGGGCGGCAAGCGACGCCTCCTTGGCGGCTAGTACTTTTTAATAAAGGTTTTATATCACGAAGAACTTAATAACTTTCATCAACAAAAACAAAATATTGCAGTTTATGTCATCTTTACAAAAACAGCGATCGCGCTGTGACGTCAAAATTTCCATCTCAGAGCACTGCAATGGCGTCCGTTGTTAGATACTAAATAACGAAAACTGAGTATAATTATCATTTAAAATAATTTTTAATGATCACAGAAGATTAATGAGACCTTTCTGCAGCTAATATAAAAAGTTTTTGATAAAGGCTTAATCTATATATTAATAGCCGATTCTCTGTCTGTCTGTTTGTTTGTCTGTCACACAAAATGGTAGATTGAGTTGTGAGCGAAATTATTTCTTTTTTTTTGTGTGCGACGTGAGTTCGAAGCAAATACATTGCAACCCCAATCGAACGTGACTTTTTTTGGCTGATGAACTAATAGGAATAACGTTTTGTTTTTATCATTATTGTTAGTTTTATATTCCACGTTGACTTGGCTTTGAAAACATTACATCAACTAAATACAGAGAAACTAACTGATTAAACATTTTGGACAAAAAGCAGCAGTGGCAGAACATGGCAGCATGTGCGATTTGCCACTTTCTCTATCCTGACTGTCTGAGACGGGTGAACTTTTTTTTTGGGCAATCAAAAGGTTTAAAAACCGATAGGTAAAAAAAGAGTATTATATCAAAACAAAATGTTTTTTTTTTTTTTGCTTTTCTTTTAACAAATTAATTTCTTCTTTTAATTGTTAAGCGTTCTGATCGAACGTTTTTTATTCTATTTATTCAATTAGCACGTGCCTTTTTTCTCTCCTCCGTCGTGATGTTTTTAAGAAGAGAAACTATTTCTTCCTTACGTTTGATAGCACCCATGTTAGAGTGGGTAACTTTTTTAAAAGCTAATACAAAGTTGAAGTTTTCTCTCTCTACATTTTGAGTGTATTGTTACACTGATAAAAGTTTTATCAGAGGTTGTGACTTCGAATATGCTTCTGGTTGAACACAAGTTGTACGAGCCGTTTATAAGGAAATTTGACGTTTATTGATACAGTGATACAGAGCATGTGAACATAGGCGGCGAGCGACGCCGCCTTGGCGGCTAGTTTCCCTTTAAAAGATCCAAGCAAAATAAAAAGCTGTAGCAACAGACACATGCTAAAGGCGAATCTCCACAGAGCAACTTTCGGTCGCTGGTAACCAGCGCCCGATTATGCGCATGCGTACTAGCAGTTATTACGAAATAGTTATGTCGCTGGCGACCAAAATCTGTTCGTCGGCGAGCGCTCGGGAGTAGAATTCATTTCCTAGCTGCCATAAATCGTAAAATATCATTATCTATAGCGAAATATCGTCTTCAACTCTCAAAAAATTTTTTATTTAATTCAAAAACTATATGTTATGCTACAATACTTTATATTATTTTGAAAATCTTCGAATTATACCTAAAACGATACCGAAATTCATTTCGTTTTATCAGTATACTTTTCATTCGCGGTAGAATCATTACGTTATCTGGAAAAACATTCTCTTTAACCCAAAAACTTTATTTGATGTCGAAAAAAACTTTATGTCCAAAAAAACTTGATGTCCAAAAACTTGATGTCCAAAAACTTATGTCGAAAAAAACTTTATTTCGGAAATAACTTTATGTTGAAAATAACTTTATGTCCAAAAACTTGATGTCCAAAAAATATTATGTCGAAAAAAACTTTATGTCGGAAAAAACTTTGTGTTGAAAATAACTTTATGTCCAAAAACTTTATGTGGAGGAAAACTGAAAAGCTCCAGTGGAGGAGGGTCAATAAATATTTTGCTAAGTCATCAAAAAGGCAAAGCATAATGGTGGATCAAGTAACGTAATAATATCTAGTATGTATACAAACACACATAACACAGTCATGGAGCTTATTTTAAATGAATTAGGAATGATAAACTACATTGAAATATTTAAAAGAGAAAAGATAACTCCCGATCTTGTTATGAATTTATCAGATCAAGCACTGATTGAGCTTGGTGTGTCTACCATCGGTGACAGAATTAGACTCAGAGAGGCTTGTAAAAGAAGAAGGAGCATTACGATTCAACAAAGCACATCAACATCAAACTCCAATAACAGCAACGCCAATGACAGTGTTAGACACAGAATTTTCGCTCAAAGAAGTGCTCTTTTTCAAAGCTATGGACATATACGAACAGGTCAAGGAAGAAGCCGCAAGTCTAATAAGAAAAACATCGTATCAAGAGGTAGACCTTGGACTATGAATCTTTTCTGCCTAGCAAATAAATATGAAACTAAATTACCAACATCAATGGAAAAAATCAAACTTCAAAAGGCAGGCTTAGGGTTCAAAAAGATGCAAGTATTTTTGGGTGATGATGAGGAAACTGTCTTTTCTAAACTAAGAGAAACTTATCCTTTAATAAAAGATGCTGGTGGCATTGAACTTTTGATTTGTCCAGCGCACTCTAAAGAGCTTACTGTCATTAATTGTAATTTGTCAGCCCAGAGTAACAAGGAAAGCATTGGTGGAGGGCAAGGTAGGATATATATCCGACCAATACAGAAAAACTTACCTACTACTCCGTTGCAAACCGAAGAATTAAAATCAACCATAAAAGAAAAATGCTACAGGTGTGAACAGTACTTTCTACTTGGAAACCTTCGTAGTCATATTCAAATTTGCAAAGAAGATGACCTGTCAGATTCTTCAGATGACTCAGACAGTGATGTAGAAAAAAAAGATGAAATCATCCAAGAACAAAACCACCCCCCAGTTGGACAAAATGGTCTTCCACCCAATCAAGAAATTAGTAATACTATTGCCTTGACTTCCAATCCAGAACAAGATAATGCCAATGAAAATTCTGCATTCAACATAACTATAGAATACCCTACCATAAGAACTGCTGATCCTCCTCGAGTCATTGAAACCACTGATATTGAAAAAGTTGTGAAGCACTGTCAAGAAAATCACATTTTGAATCCTGTGGAGATATTACGTCACATGCAGATATTTTTGATTCAAGGTAGAGAGTTGGAAATACCAGACCCAGCAGTAGCAATAACTGGAGCTACTAATTTCATCATGGTTGACATGTCAAGATTATTAAAAACAGCTTTTGAGGAAATAGACAATGTTATAGATAATTCGAACCGATTCACATGCTTGGAAGTACAATTTTACGGTGAAGTAAGGTTTTTGTTTTTTCTCATTATATATATACAATAGGCGGGCCATTCTACATTTGCATTTCACTGAGGGGGGAGGGGGAGGGGGGGGGGGGGGGGGGGGGGGGGGTCTCCTAAAAAGAACAAAAGTGAGCAGGGGGGAAAGGTTCAATTTTCACAGTTATTTTCATTTTACAATTAAGTAAATTTCAAGAAGCTGGTATTCTAGGAAATTTTTTTCAACGATTTTGCTGCCTTACATGTTTGTATTCCATAAGGAAAACATATCAACACTATACATACAAACATAAAGAATATTGGATAAATTGATTTTATCCAATAATGTTAATTGTTAGCTTTTTCAAAAAATTTTTCAGCTTGAAGAAGATTATGGTGGGCCAAGAAGAGAATTTTTTAGTATGGCCCTCACAGAAATCAAAAAAATTTACTTTGCTTCCGAGGATGGGTTATTACCTGAATCGGTAGATTATTATAACATTGGTGTGATTTTTGGTGAGTACTGTACAGCTAAATTTAGAATTTTGAATAATCCTTCCCTTGATTCTTACAATGTATCCTTAAAAAGGTTATCGAATTCTTAAAAATTGTTTTGAAAATTTTATATTTTCTTTGAAGCACTAAGCATCCTTCAGAATGGTGAAATTCCAAGATATCTCAGTGAGGATGCACTCGAGCAAATTTTTCATTCGGAAAATCCAACATATGGGTACAAGGACATCCAAAAAGCTTTTAGGGAGTTTGGTTTGTTGCAGGTATAAATACAAAATTAGCCTGTTATTATTATGTGGGAACACCAGACATGACACCCTTGATTCTGTTTCCCAGGATTATCCACTGAAAACTAAACTAATACGAAAGTATTATATAAGACACTGGAACATTCATTGCCCTTTTTTACAGATTATTGGTTTATCTACAAAGTTTACTTATCATGTATTTTATGTTCTAGATTGCAACAGCCTTTCCTGTGTTTTTACACCTTTTCCGGAGAAAAACTGATTTGTTAACACACAAGCAGCTGCTGAATTTATTGAAGCCTTCCTTTGCTGTCGAGGGTGGAAATGAGAGAATGTTTCAGAACGAAATTTATTCGCAATTTGTTAAATACGCAAGAGAAGCTGCTAGTGAGTTTAATTTAGTACATATTTTATTTGACATTTATTATGTTTGTAGGCCTAGTTTGTCTGTAAAATACATGTCACATGATCCATAGTTTCCTCCTCCCTTTTTTTTTGCTGGGGCAAATTTTCAAAAAGGGAGAGGGGGCTTGGGTATTTGTTAAATCTTCAAATTTAAATTTAAATTTAAATTAAATTTTCAAAGCCTTGAAGCAGAAACTTGTTTTTCTGGGGAGAGGGCTTAGACAATTTGATTTTCATGTTTATAAAACCCCCAAACTTGATCTTTAAATTTAAGTTGTTATGATTTATTTTCACTGAAATGTAATGATTCACATTGCGATATTTTAAAATACTTGTTCTAAAATCCAACAAATTATTGCTAGTCAACAGTTTAACTATCGAACAATCGTTTTGTGAGTTTTTGTGAGTTTCTGAAAATCTAGGCAAAGTTTCAATTTGACCTGACAAAGTGGTTCTTGCAAAATGGCTGTTAATTGTAACTTACAGACCGGGTTTTTTAAACTAAATGGAAATATTGCACGTGGGAATCTATTGATGTGTATCACTGCACAAAATTTCAAAACCAAAAGTCTGTGAGTTTCTCTTGGCACTTTTTTCCGGAAGTCGGTGTAAAAGTTTGTATAAAGCTATAATGATTATCTAGTGCCTTGTTGTCCTATTTCCTTTAGGTGGAAGACGAGGCAATGTAACGCTGCCACATATTTTGAAGTTTGTGACTGGCTCAGAGAATGAACCGGTTCTTGGTTTCGCACTAAGTCCAACGATAACTTTCGTTCCTGCTGAAAATAATGGCAAGTTTCTGCCAACAAGCAATACTTGTATTAATAATATGAATTTACCCCGACCAACACCATTTTTCTCCCTTCCAAATGAAGAATCGTTGTTTAACTTATTCGATTACGCATTTAGTAATCACTATTTTGGACAAAAGTAACTTTATTGGTTATTTGATTTATTTTAAAAGACTCTTTATGTTACTTTATATTTGTTCTTTGTAATCTGTTTCTCTGTCAAGTATGTTTGAAACTGCCTTTTAAAAATATTTTTGAATACTAAATGTACTTGTCCTAAAATTCGCGAACTATCAGATTTTAATATTGTTTTTCAGATGTTTGTGCGGAGTTTTATTATCTTGGATCCAAGGAACGGGGAAGTTACCTGTTTTTCGCCAAAATATATCAGTTTACTTAAGACTGATTATTATTTAGGGATTAAAAGTTTTTTCTGTAAAACGTGTTTTTGAAGATTCATTTTCACGAGGGCAAAAAACGTTTTTCGCGGGAGAAATTTTAGTGTTTTTAAAAAGTTCTCCCATTAAAGTATTATCTGCACATGAGAACTTTCAATAACCTTCAGCTGATAAAATTTTATGTATAAAATTTCACATTGAGTCATCGAAACTCCACGTTATCTTGTCAAGGAATAACCTAACAGAAGGGAACGTCTGTTAGATCTTGAAGTGCAAATTTTTCTTTTATTTAGTCATTTTCTTTGTTTTACTTACATGTTGTGTTATTTTTAAAAAGGTATATTTATATATAGTTTATATTTTACCTATTTTAACTGTATATACATCAAGCTAGAGGTTGTACAATGTTTAAAACTTCAATATATAACTCTATTCCTGTCGATTCTTTGTAAATATCCGGATGTATTCTATCATTCAATGTTTCAATAACATCTTGTGGTAACATTGCAGGCTCCTCAAAAATAGGTCGTTCATTTTGATTTGAATCCTCTTCCTCATCAGAAAAATTCCCTTCAACTCCGTAATAAGCGAGGTTTTCTAAGGGAATATCAATACCAACAGGAGAATTTATTTGTCCTGGTAACCATAGCTTCCATGGAGTTGTTTTAGTAGTGCGCATGCGATGGTGAGCCCAGGCGCTCCACCATATTTTCAACCTTTCGTTGATTTTAGAGATATAAACAAAATGCAAGCACGCAATGTGAATATCATTCAATGGATCTAGTAAACCTTCCTCTTCCACAGTATAAAATAGCTCATAAAAATAGCTTAGCACTCCTGTGTACACATCTCTCCAAAGTCGTTCGATTCCCTGATTATGAGTGCTTTTACCAGTAATCATTGATCCAGAATCTATTCCACGTTTTTCCAACATAAAATCAGCAACTTTGACGTTTTCCAGTCCTTTATCGGAACGCACTCGCAAAGGTAATCCAAACTCGTTGACACCTTTCATAAAGCAATCAAAGACTGTTATTGCCTTGTTATTTGTTGTGCACTCAAGAACTACAGGAAGTCTGCTAAATCCATCTATTGTGCCAACAACAACAAAGTGCCAGCGTACCAATTTATGGTGTGTGTCTAGGTGCCATAAATGGTTTGAGCCAGAAACATTGTAAATTCTCCTGTGAAGGCCATTCCTTCGTCTTCTTTTTACGCCATAAAAATCAGTTCTAGACATGCTCTCACGAACTCTTGATATTTGAACCACGAGTCCTTTCACTTGTCTGAGCATTGTATTTAGAAACCTTTCACCACAGTTTGGGAACTGTTCACTGAGATATTTTACATCTTCATCCAGTTCAACGTCTGAAATTTCACTAAATTCTCTCACTTTTATATCATAATCCTGTAATCGACGATAAATGGTTCTCTCAGAGACGGTCAACAGTGCAGCAATTTCAGTAATTTTGAAACCATCGTCAACAAGATCAATAAGAACAACTTTTGGAATCTTAAACTTTGGTGCCCCCTTGCCAAAACCATTATCAATTTTCTCTGGTTGGTTTGATCCAAAAGTAGCACATTTTATTCGTAGTTCCATGATCTTTTGTCGATCTGATAACCCAAGAGTTTCAAAGTCTTTCTTGGAAAGCTTTGATACTATATCAGGGGTTATTTTTTCTCTTTTGAATGCCTCAAAATATCTAGTGAGTCCTAAATCGTTTAAGACCCGCTCCATGCCTACTACTCAGCTCATTACTCAGTTCACCATTATTGTTTGCTTTTTCTGCTGACTTAGCAAAATACTCCTCCGCTGGAGATTAGTCAAGTGTTTCCTCCACACAAAGTTTTTGGACATAAAATTAATGGACATAAAGTATTTTGACACAACGTTTTTCGACAAAAAGTTTTTTTGACGTAACGTTTTTTTCGACATAAGGTTTTTGGACATAAAGTTTTTCGAAATAACGTTTTCGGACAAAAAGTTTTTGGACATCAAGTTTTTGGACATCAAGTTTTTTTGGACATAAAGTTTTTTTCGACATCAAATAAAGTTTTTGGGTTAAAGAGAATGTTTTTCCAGATAACGTAATGATTCTACCGCGAATGAAAAGTATACTGATAAAACGAAATGAATTTCGGTATCGTTTTAGGTATAATTCGAAGATTTTCAAAATAATATAAAGTATTGTAGCATAACATAAGGTTTTTGAATTAAATAAAAAATTTTTTGAGAGTTGAAGACGATATTTCGCTATAGATAATGATATTTTACGATTTATGGCAGCTAGGGCGTTCCATAGCATTTCGTCATGTATGAAATTATGAATATCGATATTTTACAAACCCCATGGTCAAGTGAAAGTATTTAATTTTTTATGTATATTCGTTAAATCAATTCGAATGTATTGTTTTCGAATTCGACGTGTGTTCTTTTATTATTGGGTCATTCCATGGTAGATCAGCCAGGAGGTGTCAAGTCAAAAATTTAGATTTGCTTCATTTTTATACCATTGATTCTACTTATTGAGAAAAGAAAATCCTGAAAATTTGAAGGTCTAATCTTTTTTCGTTCTCGAGATATGGTTGTTATTATAATTATAAAATATATTGCAAATGCAAGTATTGTAGCTAGTTTTTGTTTTTATTTTAATTTTTAATGTTGGAATTTATTAGTATTATGTACTATTTTTGATCCAACTTGAAATAAAGAGTAAATAAATAAAAATAAATAAATTGTTTTTGACTTTTTGGAAACCCGCTCAACCTACTTTTTTACACTTTTTTCAAATTTTAACGCTAAATTTTTGGGAATGTATCAATCTTTCAGAATGTATTATTATGCTGGGAATACTAGTAGAAAAAGCAAGTTTAGTACAATTTAGAGAATGTACCTATCAACAATGGAGTGCCAAAAATGCCAAAAAACTCACAATTTCGTGAAATTTTGGGCAAGGTAACAATTTTGGACGATCATGGTGACTCAGTAACAGGTTAGTTATCATTATAATCTTGTTTTCTGGTTAGTACAACTTGATCTCTCTTAGAAAAACTTAATTTGTAAGACTTCACATATATTTTGAAAAGTTTAGGGGGACTTGAAAATGCTATAAAACACAAAATTTAGTAAAATTTTTACTTTTTTGCGATTTTTAAAACACTATTTATGAATATTAAAACAAACAATGGAACAACTATATGTAAATACTGAAATAATAACTAGTATACAATCAGAATATGAAAAAAAACAGTCTTCAAAATAAATAGTACTAGTCTCCAGGCTCCTTGAACATGGCATCAGACTCAAATTCTTCAATTTTCGGTATTTTTATCAGGGTGGGGACCACCCCGCCCAAATTTAAAAGAAAAAAAAATTGATAGAAAGTTTTTTTAGGGTTGTAATAATTACCTCTCAAAAGAATTTTCTCTAACAAAGACCATAAATGGGTTAATTGACTCCTCAAAAGCAGCTAATATTTTCACTGTTTTATCTTAATGCTTTTGATATAGCATTTTGATATTTGATATAATGATAAAAAAGAATCCTAAGAAAATGCTACATTAAATACTGATGAAATATCATTAATTTCACTATCAGTAAACATAAAATTTCTAAAATCATAATCGAAAAGCATAAAATACCACATTCAATGGTGCTGAACCTGGATCAAACTCCTTCAAAGTATGTTCCAACATCAAATAAGACCATGGCTAAACAGGGATTGAAAACTGTACCAATTAAAGGGTCAACAGATAAACGATCTATAACCACCACATTTACAATAACACTGGAAGGACATTTCCTTCCTATTCAGCTGATTTATGCTGGCAAAACAAAGAAAAGCCTGCCTACAGTTGATTTTCCAAAAAGCTTCAGTTTGAGTGCGAACCCCAAGCATTACAGCAATGAATCAGAATCAATTAAGATCTTGGAGGATATCATAATACCTTACGTCCAAAAGGAAAGGAAGAAATTAGGTTTGAAGGAAGATCATTACGCCCTTTTCATCATGGATGTATTCAATGGCCAAATGACACCCAAAGTGTTGAAACAATCACATCTTACTTCAAAGTGTGCCTGCGTATTTCACTCACCTCTTTCAACCCCTTGACGTCCAAGATGGTCCTAACGGGTACGTCAAAAGACTAATGAAAGAAAAATTTTCGGAATGGTACACTGCCAAGATCATGCAAGCTTTAGATGCGGGTAAGCCTCTTGCCGAAATAGAGGTGGATTTGAAGTTGTCGATTATAAAGCCTCTCCATGCTAAATGGATCATGGAGGTCTACAATCAGATGACCTCGGAAGAAGGGAGAAAGGTCTGTTTGAAAGGGTGGCAGGTGTCAGGTATTAAAGATGCAGTCGAACAAGGGTTATCCGATTTACCATCCTTGAATCCATTTGCAGATATAAATCCCATGCTTGAAACTAGAATTGACGAAAGTGAAGCTCAAATCCAGTCAGATTCTGTCTTGGAAGGCTCAAAGTATATAAGTGAATCTGGATATGAAGATGACGAAAGTGATTGTGAATATGTTGATGGGGATGACGTTAATGATGACAAGGCTCAGTCAGATGATGATGAAAATGAAGACTGAAGACAATTTATGCTACGTATTTTCATTATATTATCATTTATTTAGGTACTTACACTTTCTAGAAGATATGTTGCAATAAAAACATATAATGAGTTCAACTTTTCATTCCAATTTTAAACTTTCAATTTCTAGTAACCTCCTACTCTTGAGTCTTTAATAAACGTACAGGTATGTTTTTTTTTCGAGTCAAATTTCCCGCCTGTAAGTACCTTATTAGGTCCTGTACGTTTATATAAAATCATTATTTTGAATGTTTAATTTGAGTGTTTTGTTCGAATAGAACATTCCAAGCAAGCAAACAATGTCTTTACGTTTATTAATTTCAGTAGATTCTCGATAACCAACTTTGCCCTGTTTTAGCCTGTACGTTAAATTATTTTAGTTCCATCTTCCCACCTGTACGTATATTTTGGCCTGTGCGTTTATTGATTTTAGTTTGATTTTCTCCCCTGTGCGTCTATTCCCTACTGTACGTTTATTACCACTCGAGTAAGAGTAGCTTCTTTGTAGTTTTTTGAAAGCTTTTGAGTGAAATTGTCTGCCTTTGTTTGATTAAAAAACACGCATCTCTTTTCTAAAATTGTTCGATTTTCACAATTCATATAATCGCGAAATTAAATAACGAAGGCCTACTTTGCAAATTTAATCCACGCGAAAATTTTGAAGACCTTTGATTCGAGAAAATTAATCCACTTAAGGTATTTCTAGCAAGAACAGCACTTTGCATTTATCATTTGGAAGTTTTAGATTATCTCAGGAGGATCAGATTCAGAGAGCTGAAATTATCCAGGTATTGAAATGTGTAGACTCTAATTACTCTTTTGCAAGCAGTAGTGATGATGGGGAAAGGTTTCAAGTAATGTTTCCTGATTCAGACATAGCTAAGGCTTACCAGCAGGGAGAAACAAAAATAAAATATAGTTTGCAGTATGGAATTGCCCCATACTTAAAAGAAAACCTGATCTATGATTTATCGCGTACACCATTTTCTTTTAAATTCCATGAAACGACAACTTCACGAGTTCAAAAAAAATATGATGCATATGCGCAGTACTGGTCTAAAGTCAATAATAGAGTAGAGACTCGTTATTGTGGCTCATTATTTGTGGGTCACTGCACAAATGAAGATCTTCTGGAACATTTTCAACACTTTGTTACTGAAATGCAATGGAACACATCTTATCTCTTACACCTTGGTATGGATGGACCTAAAGTTAACCTTGCTTTTCAGAACCGCCTGAGAACTGTCTTATCAACAAAGGATGAGTCACTTTTGGATATTGGAACATGCTCTTTGCATAATGTGCACAATGGTTTTGCTCAGGGCATGAATAGCATGGATTTTGATTTAGAACAGTTCATTGTTGATTTGAATTTCTTTTTAAGTTATCAAGTGCACATACAGAGGACTACCGCCAACTTGAGGAAATCACTGAGCTGCCTCCTCATTTTTTCTTAAAACACTCATCTACTCGTGGGTGACACTCAAAAAAGTTGTTGTTAGAATTCTTGAGCAATGGGAAAACATTACACAATACTTCCTCACTTTTTTACCAAAACAATCAAGCTTCAAAGGTGAGCATGGTGTGAAAGCGACCAAACGATACCAGAGAATAAAGGAGACATTAGTGAACAAAGTGACAAAACCACGATTGATGTTTATTGCATTTGTGTCACAAGATTTTGAATCATATCTTACTTTATTTCAAAGTGAAGCTCCCTTGATACATTTACTTCAGCCAAGAATGACAGATCTCTTATTTAATCTCATGGCTAAGTTCATCAAGAAAGAAAAACTGTATTCAAAGGTGGATGATCTGAGCACAATTAAGACCATTGATGAACTACTGAAAATTGATGTGAGTTCGAAGTCCAACTATTTACAGCTAAAGTCAGTGGATGGAGGAACCAAAGCAAAGATTACCTTACTGGAACAAAATTACTGTGAAATTGATAGATCTACTTTTGGTGAAGAATGTATTCTCTTTTATGCTAACGCTGTGAATTATTTGCAAAAACACCTTCCTCTGAGTGTCCCATTGGTAAGACATGCTCAATATTTACACCGAAGTAAGAGAATGGATCCTAAAGCACCAAATGCTATTTCTAATTTGGCCATGAGAGTTGGGAATTGCCTGAAGCAAAACTTGGCTCCTGTATTTTCTCTGGAAAATACATCCACTGTAGAAGATCTGTGTGATAGAGTAAGAATGCAATGGAGATTATATCAATGTGAACAGGAAGGAAATTTACCTCCTTCACCCACAGCAAAAGCACCTTCTAGTTCTTCAAGCAGACCAAGTTGCTGGACATCAGCCTTCACAGAATTTGGCCTAGATGTTCCTTCAAATTCACCACAAGAACAACGTATTGATGATTACTAGTCGAAAATAGGTGTAATAAGAAATGAAGCAGATCAAATGAAGTATCCTCAACTTTTTGCATTGGTTAAAGTTGTTTTATGCTTAAGTCATGGTAACAGCACCCCCGAAAGAGGATTTTCAATAAATAAATACCTTCTCTCAGTGCATGGCAACAGCATTTCTAATAATACTCTTGTTGCCCTCCGACTTGCAAAGGACCACATTATAAGCGTTGGGGGTATTATGAATGTTTCAATTAGCAGAAATTTGTTAGCATCAGTGAAATGTGCAAGGCAGAGATACTTTAATGATCTAGAAGCAAAGAAAAAATTAGCTTTTGAGGAAGTAAAAAAAGTTACAAGAAAGAGAAGAAAAGGAGAAACAAGGTGAAATGCTAAGTGATATTGATAAAGCCATTAATCTTAAACGAAGTGGAGTGACTGTAGCAGAACAGAGCATCACAGAAGGAAATCAAAAAATTGCTGAAGAACTTCGCAAGCTTAAGTTTTCTTCAGAAGTTTTGCAACAGGGTCATGCTATGATAGATATGGGTTTGAAACGTAAGCAGTCTCTTGATGCAGAAATTGCTAAACTGGAAAAAAAGAAAGCTAGGCATATGAAAAAGTGAACTTATCAATTTTTCTGATTAGAATTTCTTTATTGTGTTCATGATTGAGTTTGTTCTTTTTTGGTTAGATTTCTGATAACACGATAACTGATAACACGTCTGAGGTGATACTAATTCGTTCCTACTGTCACAAACTGTTCTGTTAATTTGTTCTGTTAATTTCTGTTTATTTTGTGACATGATTTGTTATTATTTGTTGTTAAATCTATTTTTACAAAAAATAAATCATGGAATCGCAACTCAAAAACATCCCAGTCGGCGTCACTTGCCACCCATGTTAAGTATGCGATGTGTTGCAAAATTTAACTCGTGTAAAAGTTTTTACAGGCATTAATTTTTTAATTCATTTCTTACATTCAGAAGATTAAAAACAGAAACAAATAGCAACATGGCTCAGAATAATATTATTATGTAATAATAATAATATTCATACGCAGAAGAGAAGTAACTTTAATGTAAAAAAAATGGCAATATATAACACAGAACTGTTTACCCAGACATACGAAACCAAACATTACAAAATGTTAATTCAAAACAAATTGATACCTTCCAACTTTTTCTTTTGTTCCAAAGTTACTACTCAACTGCAACCATTAATGAATGTTTGAAATGATATGTAGTCTGTTCTTCCCAAAATCATCAACGTCATGATTAGAACCATGAGTTTCATTTCTTCATGCTTTTTTCATTATTACCTAAAAATTAATACTTGAATTGTAATACCGAAAACCTAATTATGCTATAACAATATTGAAATAAAACAAAAAGAAAGAAAAAACAAAAAGAAAATTCAAGTACGCATTTATCCTAAAGATAACAATTAAAAACAAAATTTGGTCTATAAAGTCCACCGATACTATGAGTCAATACGGGTTCACTCAACACTGGAGCTGAACAGAATAAAGACTTTTAGCTGGCATACACAACCAAACATCAAATTAATAAAAATAATTGAAACAACAAAATGCCCTACTTTGACCAAAACCATAATTGAATACCCCGAAGATATTAAAAGCAACAAATAAAAACGTAATGCTAAACTTATATACCTAGCAAGTATGTATGTAGCAATTAACATAACACAAAATGCTTCTGACTAGCGTAGAGCGCAGACGCATCTGAGCGCGCACACCCACTTTACGTGGGAAAAACATTGAAGCTAATTCTTAACAACTGTATTTTTTTGACAAGAAGTTAACATGCCAGCTAAGCAAAGAAGAAAAAAAAGACAACATACACCAAAGAAAAATGTACGTTCACCATCCACCGTCCAACTCCAAGTCATAGAAGAACGACTCTGTTGAATCAGGTCAGCCAACATACTGTAGTGCAGAAATAAGTTTTATCAAAGCCTTCTTCCAAGAGGAAATGAAACAGGCGAAAAATTATTTTAGAGAACAATTGCAAATCCAACTAAAATTCTTCATGAAAGACCTTCAAAATCAAGTGGAGGAAATAAAGAAAGAGAACCTATCACTTAAGGATACTATAAATGAGCAAAATGATGTTATTAACAGTCTTGAAACCGAGCTAGCCGATGCCTTACAATATAACAGAAGGAATAACATAGAAATATCAGGTATAGATGATAGTGTTTCTGATAATCTCTTGGAAGACGCCGTGCTAAAAATCTCTAACAAATTAGGAGTTCAGATAAGTAGTAATGATATTGAGGCCTGCCATAGGCTCCCTAAAGGTGGACAGCAACAAGGACCAAAAAGAACTATTGTGCGTTTTGTAAATAGGAAAAATGCCATCCAGAAGCAAAAACCTAAAAAACATCGAACATAATTCACTTGGCTTTGGTCATAAAGAGCTATACATAAATGAAAATTTGTGTAAAATGTATCGTCATATTTGGTTCAATGTTCGTAAGCTTCTGAAAAACAACTTGATAAATCGCTATCAAATTTTGAATGGAATTGTTCAGATTAAAGTTACGGATAATGCACCATGGATGAAAATTAAACACATGGTAGAGCTGATTAATTTGTTCCCTGTTTTTAACTTCGTAGAGAGCAAACAAGACTAAAGTTAAGTGCCACGCCCCTTCTTTGCGGACTTTTCGTTATCGCTGCTATTGTTGTTTCAGGGTTCCATTGCTAACCCTGATGATCTTAATATTTTAACCGAATTTCTGTGTTTCTAATTGTAATTCAATATGGCAACTTTACTACGGATAGCGTACATAATGAACTTTGCTTGCCCTGTTTGTTTTGTGTATTTATTATGTATTTTATAGTAAGTTTCTCTAATCTAAACCGCTGTGACTTTTTCAAATTGATTTTTTTTAAAGTCATTGTAATTTCTTTCTTGATAGCTTCAAACTATGTTCTAATTTGCCAAAGTTAGACTTCTTTTTTTTTCATGGAAAATTATCCATGCTCAATTTGTGATAAACAAGTTGAAAGTGATGCTATTTTTTGTAACTTCTGTGAATACTGGGTTCATCCCAAATGTAATAATCTTAGCAAAAATGATTTTAAAAAACTCATTGACACAAATGATAGTGAGTCCTGGTTTTGTTATAAATGTAACTGTTTGCTTTTTCCATTTAATTCTGAATCTGAATTTAACCCTCCCTCTAATTGTTTTTATTCCCAATACACTCCTCAATTTGACAATATGGAAAATTTGGACTGTAAATATTATGATGAACATTCATTTAACACAATGAGCTATAACTCATCTATCTATATATTAATAGCCGATTCTCCGTCTGTCTGTTTGTTTGTTTGTAAGTCACGCAAAATGGTAGATTGAGTTGTGAGCGAAATTATTTCTTTTTTTGTGTGCGACGTGAGTTCGAAGCAAATACATTGCAACCCCATTCGAACGTGACTTTTTTTGGCTGATGAACTAATAGGAATAACGTTATGTTTTTATTATTATTGTCAGTTTTATATTCCACGTTGACTTGGCTTTGAAAACAATATATCAACAAAGAAACTAACTGATTAAACAGTTTGGACAAAAAGCAGCAGTGGCAGAACGTGGCATCATGTTCGGTTTGCCAGTGTATCCTAACGCTTTCGTGACTGTCTGAGACGGGTGAACTTTTTTTCGAGCAATCAAAATATATATTTAAAAACCGATAAAAAAAAGAGAATCATGAAACAAAATATTTTTTTTTTGCTTTTGTCTTAATAGTTGTCTTAATTTCTTTTAACCGATTTCTTTTAATCTATTTTAATCTGATCGAACGTTTTCTATTCAATTCATTCATTTAGCACGTGCATTTTTTTCTCCTCCCGTGTGATCTTTTTAAGAAGAAAAGCCATTTTTTCACCTACTTCTGATAGCACCCATGTTAGAGCGCGTAAAACAAAAGCTAATAATAAGTTCAAAAAGTTTTTTCTCTCTGCGTTTTGAGTGTATTGTTAAACTGATATTTGATGGGTTTAAAATCGTAAATAAAAACCAGGTGAAGTTCACGTTCAGAATGAATTGTGTAAAGCAAGAAAGTCTACTAACATTTTAAATGCGACCGCGACAATGAACGGCTGAGTTAAGAACATGCAAGATTTGAAACACCAGGAACGTATTTCTCTTAACGTGCAAACGAGCTTTATTAAGCGATAAAGCCAGCAGCAAATGAAGTCTTATCGCTGGTTTTAAGTGCAATAATTTGGAGCAGGTGGTGATACAACGCAAGCTGAACATGGGCGGCGAGCGACGCCGCCTTGGCGGCTAGTTAATAATATCTCTTATTCATCTTTCTTCCATTTAAACATTAATTCTTTGAACTTAAATCTTGACAGCTTAGAACTTTTTCTTAATTCTATTAATTTTAAATTTGATGTAATTGGTCTGAGTGAAACACGTATCTTATCATTTTCCCCTTATACTCCTAAAATTACTAACTATCTATCTTATGCTACTGTTACTGAAGCAAACCATGGTGGTACCCTTCTCTTTGTATCTGATAGGCTTGATTCACTTAGAAGACCTGATCTTGAAAGCATAATGTACTCCCCAAAGTTACTTGAATCAACATTTGTTGAAATCCATAATAATAATAAGCCTAATATTGTAGTTGGATCAATATACAGACACCATGCTTTATCTCCAATAGATTTTACAAATAAATTTCTTCTTCCTACCTTAGAAAAAGTCAACCGCCTAGGTAAATTACTTGTACTCTTAGGTGATTTTAATATTAACCTGTTGAATACTAGTGATATTTCCGATCATTTAGCCCAATTTGTAATTTTAAACAAATCTATCAAAAACCAGACTGATGACATCCCTAGAACATATAAGGATTGGAAAAATTTTAATGCCAATAAATTTAAACTGGAATTTCAATCAACAAACTGGGATACCCTTTTAGAACTTAATAGTAAAGATCCAAACCGTTCGCTTGATCTCTTTTTAAATAAGATCAATAATCTTGTAGATAAATGCACACCCACAAGAAAATTGTCCAAAAAACAAATCCATAACAAGACCAAACCATGGATAACTAAGGGCATAAAAAAATCAATTTTAAAACGTGATAGTCTTTTGAAAAAATTCATAAATAGTAAAGTCACTGATAATAAAATTAAACTGTACATTGAATATAAACACTACCGTAATAAAATTGTTACACTAATTAAATGCAGTAAAAATAACTATTTTAGAAAATATTTTGAAAATAACATTAACAACTCTAAAAAAATTTGGAAAGGTATCAATGACATAATTCACAATTCAAATAAAAACAACACGAAGATATCACTTAACATAGACAACAATACTATTAATGACCAATCTGCCGTTGCCAGTGCTTTTAATGATTACTTTAGCTCCATTGCAAAAAATCTCCAAGACAAAATTCCAAATTTTGGAAACTTTGAAGATTTTATAGCAGGAAATCCTTCACCTGAATCATTGTTTTTTAAAGCTGTGACACACAATGAAATGCTTAAGACCTTCAAATCTTTAAACCACTCTAATAGCACTGGTGACAACAGTATTCCTAGACAAATTTTTGAATGTGTCCCACATGAACTTGCTAGTTTACTATCATCTTTAATTAACTTAACTTTCGAAACAGGAATATTTCCCAACACACTTAAATTAATTAAAGTAGTTCCTGTCTTTAAGAATAAAGGTTCCGATCATGATGTAAATAACTATCGTCCCATCTCGCTGCTTTCCAATATTGATAAAATATTTGAAAAATTGGTTCATGTGAGATTAACCTCTTTTCTTCTGAAACACAAACTAATTTTTAATAAACAATTTGGGTTTAGGAAATCACATTCTACAATTCAGACTCTAATCACCCTAACTGAAACTATTAGAAAATCCCTCGATGATGGACAATTTTCTTGTGGAGTGTTCATTGATCTGCAAAAAGCATTTGACACAGTTGACATAAAAGTCCTTTTACGTAAACTTGAGTTCTATGGTATCAGAGGTAAGTGTAATAAATGGTTTCGATCTTATCTAACAGGAAGGGTCAGTACTTGGCCCTTTATTATTTCTTATTTATATTAATGATCTTCCTAAGTCACTAATTTTTAGTGAGGCAACGTTGATTGCTGATGATACCTGCCTGTATTCAAATTCCTCACTCAAAGTCATTGAAAAATCCTTAAACAAAGATCTAAAGAGACTCTTTAAATGGCTATGTTCAAACAAGATCTCTTTGAACGTTCCAAAAACTGAAGTCTTATTATTTCATGGTCCACACAAACCTCCCAACTACAATATTCGGCTAAAATTGAATGGTCATCCACTGTGTCTTAGCAACTCAGTCAAATACTTAGGAATTTATTTAGATAATCTTCTATCATGGAAAAAACACCTTGAAATACTTGCTGTAAAGTTAAGGAAAGCTAATGGGCTTATCTCGAAGCTACGACATTTTCTTCCAAGAGTTAAATAGATTTTACAATAACATCACTTTCAATAACTATTGATACATCACAAATTAGTTGACTAACTGTGTTATTCATAAATCCTGGTGGCCTCCCCTTTGACTAGTCTTCGACTATTGGGTGTGCCTCCTGTTCAACCATCATTAAGAACTCTTATCTTTAGTATATTTTATCTTTAGTATATTTTTACAATATATTTTTGTATATGAGTTCAAATGGTTGACAAATAAATACTACTACTACTACTAAAATAATGAATGCCGTAAACAAATTTAAACTGAAGAAAAATATAACCCAGCAATGCTTCTTCTTTTTTTTTAGTACAATCAAAATGAAATACATAATCCATTCTTCTCTTAAATAACCTTCTCAACATACCATGTATTTCATTTATACATTAATAAATTTCATTTATAAATAGCTACACTTTTTCTTTTCTGACCTAAAATAAAAAGATTTCAGTAAAGAACAGCTACAATACTTACTACTACTGCAACCATATTTAAGCAAACCAAAACAAAAGGCATAAAATGGCTGGCAGAAAGGCACGCAGACAAAGCATCAAACATCGTCAATAGATACAATTTGACAGCATAACACGTGCCCTACTTCCACAGCTATGAGAAAGGAAAACAGTCATAGCTGTGGGACCATTTTTAATTGATCTGTAAATAAATAAATCAAATCAAATCTTCTTTGCTAACTATAAAAATAATAATAGCGCGCGTTACCAAAATAAATTACTTTCGTCTTCGTTTTTCATCCAGTAGCATATAAACTAAATGAAAGAACTCATATAATAAGATATCTGTTCAAAGCTATATTATTTAATCTTTCAAAACTAAATTAAAACCATTCCTTACTGTGTAAATAAACATCATTTTGTTCTGCATTTCTTCACTACACTACACTTTCTTCTTTTTTATTTGATAACTAAAACGTAAACAAACATTTAAATACATTTAAATACATATACCTAACTTGTTCTTTTATTAATCAAAAATAAAAGTTTTATAATAATACCTTTTGTTCGTTCGATCTTTCTGCAGCTAATTTTTAAAAACTTTACTGCACTTCTTCTGTATATCTAAATATGATTTTTCATTGTAAACAAACAATTAACTCACACGTGCTACCTGTGTTCTTTTATTAATAAGAGTAAAAGTTTAGCAATAAACACTACCTTCGTGCATACAAACCTGTGTTTCTTAGTAAGTTCTTTCGTCAATTTGCTGCCTAAAACAACGAAGAAGATTGCATTGCTCGCACTCCTCCAAAGACGTGTTTCGGCTGATTTCCACTGCGCAAACCAAAAATAACAAAACATAGGAGCATATACTAATAGCGGAAAATCAAAAAAAACGCTCTCGCCTCTACGTGGCTTTACAACAAAAAGGGAAAAAATAAGAAGAATTTTACCGTGGAAAGAAAAAGTAAATATATCACTCTCTAAAATAAAAGTGGGATGCACAATTGCGAATTAGTATAAAAAGATAGTATCTCGCGTAAAACTTTAATTTCGAAAAGAATCTGCAGAAATACGACGCGTTCCCGTGTGTCTACCCTGTGACGAAAATTTTAATTACAGAATCGGGACTGGAAAGTGTTCCCATGTTGTAGAGCTCGAAAAGCTGATCAAAAAAGTGTATGGGATCATTTCGCTACGATCAACCGTTGCAGAGATACCGTGGATTAAAGACTTTAATGACGTAATATCCGCAGTACCAAATAAAATTTAGGCCCAAATGTTACGTCACTCCATCACCCGTGTCACCGACCCTAAAAAACGTCAGTTATCCCTATTGGTTCTCGAGATATTTCCCCAAAAACGCCGCGTTCGATCTATGGAAACTGGCATGCGTCTGTCCAATTTCAAAAGTTGCGAATCCAACAGTGGCAAAAGACTTCCGTCCAGTCTCCATCTTACCAATCCTATCAAAAATCTTCGAGAGAGTAATCTTGAACCAAATACTAACCTTCGTCAAATCCAAAGTATACAACACGACACAATCAGGATTCCGAAAGGGACACCACTCTTCTCTTGAAACTGCGTGACGATATTGTAAAAGCAATGAACAAAAATGACATAACCATCGCAGTAATGATCGATTATTCCAAAGCGTTCGATACCATCGACCATTCAATATTGGTACGCAAACTGAGCCGATTAGGATTTGGACAATCAATTATTTCACTTATCGTCAGTTATCTGTCGAACAGAAGACAACATGTACAGGTCGACGACCGAAAATCCCAAACCAAAAATATTTTCTTCGGAGTGCCGCAAGGAAGTATTCTTGGCCCGATTTTATTCAACATATAGGTTGCCGACCTACCAAATGAAATCCGAACACCCTCCATCCAATATGCCGATGATACGACCCTCTGTAAATCATGTCCCAAACAAAACCTTTTCGAATCCGTCAAGGCAATTGAACTAGACCTAACATCACTATGCAACTGGACGAGAGATAATGGTCTGATTTTCAACAGCGACAAATTACAAATGATGGTTATTCGAAAACCCAGATCACTGCCATCAGATCGATCCTACCTCCTACGTTCAGAAGGCCGATCAGTAAGACAAGAACTGTATGTCAAGATACTCGGTATCCAAATGGACGAAAACCTCTCCTGGTTACCTCAAGTGAATTATGCAACTAAGTCAGCTTACCCAAATTTACAAACGATAAAAAGGTTCAAGAGATTCACCCCGTATAGAGTTCGGAAAACACTCGCGGAATCTCTTGTCCTCTCCAAACTGAGTTATTGCAATACCGTGTACGCTCAAATTCCGCAATACTTGAAAAAGCGCATCCAACGTGTACAGTCGTGTGCAGCCGGGTACGTTATCCGTCGCTACTGCACCCTGAAAGATGTGACAAGTTTGGGTTGGCTTCTTGTTGAGCAACGTTGTGAATTGGACCTCTCGATCGCAGGTTTCAAAGCATTAAACGATGAAAAGTGGCCGGACTACTTGTCTATGAAAAAGCTCAAGTTCAAAAGGACTCTCCGATCTATTGATAATGGAATAATGATTGAACCTGGTGAAAATGGCACTTTCAACAACCAAGTGTCTAAAGTTTTTAATGATTTGCCAAAAAATATACGTAACCTAGATTCAATTTCAACATTTTACAGTCAAACGAAAAAATATTTTTTAGATAAATCAATCGCCATTGCCTTAGCAAGAGAAGGCTAGGTTCTCCGATTGTATAAGCATTTCCTTTTTTCATTTCAATTTCTGCTAAACCAACTCTATACAGCGCGGGTCCGAGTTTCCATATTTTTCAACCTTCACCAAGTTACCATGATTTTCTTATTTCCAAATCTCGTTTAGACATATCGAACCATACGATAATCTCTGAGCCTCCACAGTGAGCCTTCCTATGCTTGGGTTTTATATTATAGAATTTTTTTTTTTATGTATATATATATATAGTTATCACATTTCATAAAAAAAAAAAATCAAAAAAAATCCTTATTATGCAATAAGTGCTGGCTGCTACGGTTTCAATGAGCTGTTTATTTCAACACAGCCAACGTTTTATCTCTAACGATGTCTTTCAAAGTTGAAGGAGACCTTCCGCGAATATATAACTACAGCCTATGCCTTTCCTCTATTCAATCTATCAACGACCATTTAACAAAACCAAAATCTACAACTCTTATTGAAACCTAGATCTCCATGCTTCTTGTATCATTTTTGTTCTAAACAACTTTTTATTATTATTGTTGTTATTATTATGTTATTATAGGGATAAGAACCATTTGTATAATGGAACCCGAATAAATGTCAAATAAAAATAAATAAAAAAAATATATATAATCTTTATATGGACTATGTCATGTCATGTCAATTTGAAGAAGAATGTAAGACAAAAGAAATCAAGCATTTATACCTCGACTACCATATTCCACATACAGCAACAACACGTAACCGAATCTCGTCTGGTATGCACGTTATCGATTGGATTGGCTATGCAGATGATATAGCGCTTGTCTACGAGGACCCCAAAAACATGCAACGTGGTCTTAACATTCTATCAGAAACGCCAAGCAGATTTCACCTCGAGTTGAACATACCAAAAACAAAATCAATGATTCTTAATCATCAATACCTGAATTCGAACTATCCATCTTCAATCCTTTCCATAAATGATATCTCAATAGATAATGTATCAGTTTTCAAATATCTTGGCTGCCAAATAAAATTCGACGAGCCATTGACTGGGAATACCGAAATCGAACTTCGCGTTGATTCCGCATTAAACAAATTCTACGAACTTGGACAGAAACTTTTAAATCGGAAAATCATGTTGAGTACTCGTGTGCAACTTCTTAATGTCCTTGTACGTAGTCGCTTGACATATGGCTGTCAAACATGGAACCTTACAAAACGACAAGTAAACCACATCAACGCAACGTACAATACAATGATCAGAAAAATGGTGAGAGGCGGATATCACAGAAAAGAAGGATCGTTCAGTTACGAACTTACGAATGAAGATCTCCTACAAAAATGCAAAACAGAAAGTATCATTCAACACATACAAAGACAACAGCGAAACTATGTTGCACACACCATTCGTAAACCAGACACCAGCATTACAAAAAGATTGCTCTTTAACAACAACAAAAGAATGAAACAAGGTCGACAAATAACACTTTACAACACAGTCATCATAAATGAATGCATCACACCAGAAGTATTGCACCTTAACGCCCTCTCACGACTCTATTATGAACAAATTTGTATTTGGTCGGCCAGTTAGGTTTCGACCGGTCAATATCTAATGTAATTTAGATTGATCTAATAATATATATATATATATATATATATATATAAACAAATGTCCAGTGTGTGTGTTGTGTTTGAATTATATACATATGAACAGTTAAAAACACATGTCTTCACGAATTTTCGATATCTTACATATCTTTATCAAGTTAAAAATGATACAACTGTTGAACGTTTATATAGAGAAAAAAAATTAAAAATTAAAATTAACAAGAGGTTTGGTTTGAATAAAGATCGTGATCAATTAAGTTAAGAATGTGCGTGTAGTTAAAATGATATAAAAGACTCAAGAGTGTGACGGCGCAAAGGATTGTATAAAACAATAGTACTCAAGAACGAATTGCACGTAATTTCTAAAAAAGACTTGAAAACACAGAACGAGAAAAACACAGAACGAAAAAAAGTTTAAGCTACAGAACGATGTAATACAGAATGGTCACTCCGACCTACCCCGATTCTTCGTAAGAGGAGAGAGGAAATGAACCTTACACAAACACACTTGAAAACAAATAAATACACATAGAGGTACTCAATATAAGATGGTCTACCAGGTAAACTCTCTGGACCTGACCAATGACAAAATAGGTTCCCTATAATGCATCGGAGCAATCACGCTCCGTAATATATACAATACCTAAATGAGCTTCAACACTAGAGAAAGTGGAGGCCAAAGTATGAATCTGTTAAACAAAAACTATTTTAACTAAAATATTTTCGTGAATTTCGTGAATATTTTCGAAAATTCGTGAAGACATGTGTTTTTAACTGTTCATATATATATATATATATATATATATATATATATATATATATATATATATATATTGCGGAACCAGTGGGGAATACTTTCGGTATTCTGGAATCCATTTTGAAGTTAGCTTCAGTGTAACTATAATAAACGTTTAAGTCAAAATAAAACATATAAACAAAAATTGTGTAGTACATTTGATGACAAAAAAGTAACCTCATATTTATCAGTAAAGAACTCTTCAATCAATATCGTAACCATGCCAGTTAACGAAGAATTTTTGTGTCGCTTCAAGTAGCTATACTTAAATGACTCGTTTTGACGCTCAACGCCATTATTTGTGTTGCAGTTTACAAGTAAACGGTCTTGACGGTAAGCCCAACACCATCGCTATAAACATACCGATCGAATTCAGAAATATATAGTTCAACAATACTCTCTTACCGGGTAAGCAAATGCAAAAGAAAGCAAAAAACCCCGACTAGCAACAAGATGAAATACTGTTCTTCCAAACCTCGTGTCTCTTTTGAAAGTACGTTATAATACCTTTTGCATATGGAACCAGTATGCTTGAAGATACTTTACAAGTTTTGGAAACTCTGCGACACTTCAAAATTCACTATTTTTAAAAGATTTCATAGCTGATTCAAGATCTGATGTTGTGCGAGCTCTAGCAATTCGTCGAAGTTTAGGCAATATGTCTCCTTGGCGTGAGGCACAACTGTGCTTTAAACTTTTCAGCCACCGATCCAAAGTTTGCTCTCGATGAAAGTCGCATATAAATACTTTGCAATCTAAGGTTTTTAAAATTGTATATAGATTGGGATGTAGCTATTTCCTGTCAAAAGTAGAGCATTCTTACCAGGAAAGACTTCTTCCAAAGCTTCAATTTCTTCATTACAATAATCGGTCATTGCATAACGCAGTTGAAATGAAGGATTCCACTTTTTAATCACTCCCATTGCTTCTTTGATTGCTTGCTTACTTTCATTTTCCACTATAAATGCAGCAACAACTTGATAATCTGTATTTGTCTTTACAGTTAAAAAAAATAAGGGCAGAACATATCTCGTTGTCCTGTAAGTTGCATCAAGAAGTATCATTTCTTGGCCATAACGAATCATCAATTCCTTCTGCCATTCACTCTGATACACAAATAGGAAACTTCCATAGCTACTTATTTCTTTGGTTACCTTCGGTCGGTAATAAATTGAAACGGATGGATCATTTTTTTCCCAATACTCAATTTTTTTTGCCAAACATTCCTGGTCAATTGTAGAGTACCGCAATTTTCGATTGCATGCCACCATATGGCTTCTTATTATCTCGGTTCTTGGAAAGTACCGTCTGTTGGTGGGGTCTGGTAGATTTTCACCTCCAAAGATGTCTCTCTTCACAAACAACTTCAGTAAACGCTTCATTTCGTTTACTTTATTGACCCCATCCTTACAGTATTCCATAATCATTTGGGATACTTGATTGTCGATATTCTGCGATATATTTTCAGCCTATAAAAATTGATTTTAGACATCGTAGGAAATTCTGATGACCTTAAGAATTTTTTGAAAAAAATTAAATTATACCCTTCCAACATCGTGGTTGTGAGTCAAGAAATGATCAATAATAACAACTATTTTTCTTTTCCATTCAGTCGAATCAAGATTCCGATTCTTGATTTTATCTCTTAGATATTGAGACTTTTTCCTTTTCAACCACTTCTTCTCTTCTTAAAAAGTTCACAGGGGAGGAGAGAAAAAAGGCGCGTGCTAAATGAATAAAGAGAATAAAAAAACGTTCGATCAGAAGAGCTTTATAAAAAGAAATTAAATTATTAAAAGAAAAGCAAAAAAACATTTTGTTTCATGATACCCTTTTTTTACCTATCGGTTTTTAAACATTTTGATTGCTCGAAAAAATGTTCACCCGTCCAGGCAGTAAGGCAAGGATACGTTAGGATACACTGGTAAAGCGCACATGCTGCCACGTTCTGCCACTGCTGCTTTTTGTCCAAAATGTTTAATCAGTTAGTTTCTTTGTATTTAGTTGATGTATTGTTTTCAAAGCCAAGTCAACGTGGAATATAAAACTAACAATAATAATAAAAACAAAACGTTATTCCTATTAGTTCATCAGCCAAAAAAAGTCACGTTCGATTGGGGTTGCAATGTATTTGCTTCGAACTCACGTCGCACACAAAAAAAGAAATAATTTCGCTCACAACTCAATCTACCATTTTGCGTGACAGACAAACAAACAGACAAACAGAGAATCGGCTATTAATATATAGATTATTTAATAAATTTTATTTTTTATTTTTTCTATTGTTATTTTTTTTATTAAAAATATAGTCGGGCCGGTCCCGACCACCATTTCGGGACCAGACCCGAAATGCCACCATAGTTCGGGAGCATGGGTTACTTTCCCTGTAAACTGCGAAATCCACATAAGTCAATTCTAAAATAAATCAATAAAAATTAATAGTTTACCGCAAATATACTTTCATTCTACCCTGTTTCTTGCAGCGTAGAATTTAATCAATATTCTTATTGTTTTATTGTTGTTTTTATATATTGTTTTATTATTATTTTACGAACTACTATCCCGGGTAAAAACTTTTTAACGAACTTAACTTTGAAAACATTAGGTCAAATCTGTCATTCCTGTGGTACGTACGCGTCACTTGCCACCCATGTTCAGTATGCGTTGTGTCACAGAATTTAACTCGTGTAAAAGTTTCTTTTCAGGCATTAATTTGTTATTACATTCAGAAGATTGAAAACAGAAACAAATAGCAACATGGCTCAGAATAATATATTTATACGCAGAAGAGAAGTAACTTTAATGTAAAAAAATGGCAATACAAAACACAGAACTGTTTACCCAGACATACGAAACCAAACATTGAATAACATTACAAAATGTGAATCGAAAACAAATTGATACCTTCCAACTGTGTTTCTTTCGTGTGGAAGTTACATTATACAGCAACCATTAATGAATTTTTGAAATGATATATAGTCTGTTCTTCCCAAAACCATCAACGTCATGATTAAAACCATGAGTTTCATTTCTTTATGCTTTTTTTATTATTACCTAAAAAATTAATACTTGAATTGTAATACCGAAAACCTGATCATGCTATAAGAATATTGAAATAAACAACAACAACAAAAAGTGAAATTCAACTACGCATTTATCCTTAAAACAAAAATTTACCCAGAAGATAAAAAGTCACAAATAAAATCATAAAATCATGCCAAACTTATATACCCAGGTACGTAAACGATTACCATAACACAAAATAATGCATAAACATTTCATTGCACAGTAATAACTAATGAATACATAATCCATTCACATCTACCTTATGAATAATAATTAAAAACACAAACGTGATGACAGAATTTATATATATATATATTCAATCTGAGTTAAAATCTCATCTGGCTAATTCACAACAGTTAAACAACCCTTTATTCTTATTTATCCAGCATACCAACTGTGTTATAACTAAATAGATTTATACTATTTTAACTTTAGCTGAACTTCAAACAAAATGGGATACCTTTCACTGCCAATTCACATGTTAGTAAACTAAACAGCATTGATCATCTTCTGTAGACATTTTCAAACACTTCTAAACTCTTTACTTCTATATTCATACCTGTAAACAAATTACTAATACTTTATTTACTTTCCAGCACAAACATACATAGGTATTTATAACACACTTTCGCTACCATTTTTTTAAGTGAAATACATAAAACTGCTCTCTTCGTTTGGAAAAACTGCTAAACTTTCTGTATTTTCCAGTAGATTTTGTACTTTTTGGCAGGCAGACAAAAGCATCAAGCATCGAGATAAATTAGATACTATAGATACAATCAGAAAGCAAAACACATTCCCCACTTCCACAGCGTCATGAGAAATAAAAACATTCATAGCTGTAGGACCATTTTTAATGTAATAATAGCGCGCGTTACCAAAACAAATTTCTCTCGGCTTCCTTTTCATCCAGCAGCATATACACATACTAAACGACAGAATAACTGAGACATCCACTCAAAGCTAAATCAATTAATCTTTCAAAACTAAATTAAAACCATTCCTTACTGTGTAAATAAACATCAAACCGCATTTCTCCACTGCACTTTCTTCTGTATAGCGATATTTGATAACTAAAACGTAAACAAACATTTAAAAACCTGTTCTTTTATTAATATAAAATATTAAACAATAAAACTCTTATCGTTCTGCACAGCCAATTTTTCAAAACTTCACTGCACTTCTTCTGCATAAAAGTTTTACAATAATACCTTTTGTTCGTTCGATCTTTCTGCAGCTAATTTTTAAAAACTTCACTGCACTTCTTCTGTATATCTAAATATGATTTTTCATTGTAAACAAACAACTAACTCACTTACACCTGCTACCCGATAATAAAACGAATAAAACAATACCTTCGTGCATACAAACCTGTGTTTCTTCGTCAGTTCTTTCGTCGATTTGCTGCCTAAAAAAATCAAATTAAAATTAAAATATTCGTATACAAAAAGAAACACGTCTTCTCCGCGAAGTTTCTTGCTCACAAAATGATCGTTGACAAATTTCGAACGATTAACATTGCATTGCTCGCACTCCTCCAAAGACGTTTTTCGGCTGATTTCCACTGCGCAAACCAAAAATAACAAAACGGAGGAGCATATACTAATCGCGGAAAATCAAGTCTTGCGTGGTCGAACTGCCGCTATATGACCACGATTAAGAAGATTTTGACCATTAAAAAAACAAAAAAACAAACACTCTCTAAGTTAAATGTGTTACACACGATTGCGAATTAGTATAAGTAGACTAGTATCCCGGGTAAAAACTTTTTACCGAACTTAACTTCGAAAACATTAGGTCAAATCCACCATTCCCGTGTACGTACCCCGTGACGAAAAAATAAATCATAGAATCGCAACTCAAAAACATCCCAGGCGGCGTCGCTCGCCACCCATGTTCAGTATGCATTGTGTCGCAGAATTTAATTTAGTTTCTTTTCAGGCATTAATTTTTTAATTCATTTCTTACATTCAGAAAATTTAAAACAGAAACAAATAGCAACATGGCTCAGAATATATATTCATACGCAGAAGAGAAGTAACTTTAATGTAAAAAAACGCAATATATAACACATAACCGTTTACCCAGACATACAAAACCAAACATTGAATAATATTACAAAAATGATACCTTCCAACTTTTTCTTTTGTTCAAAAGTTACTACTGGACTGCAACCATTAATGAATTTTTGAAATGATATATTTAGTTCTTCCCAAAACCATCAACATCATGATTAAAACCATGAGTTTCATTTCTTTGTGCTTTTTTATTATTGCCTAAAAAAGAATAATATTTCAATTGTAATACCGAAAATAATAATAATAAAAAAAAAATAAACAAAAAAAAGGAAATTCAAGTACGCATTTTAATTAATTAAAAACACAAATTCAATGATAGAATTTGTAAAGGTTTTTGATTGGAAAGTCTATAAAATCAACCAATGCTATAAGTTAATGCAGGTTCAACACTCAACACTGGAGCTAAACTAAATAAAGACTTTTAACGTGGAATACACAACCAAACATCAAAATAAAAGAATAATTGAAACAATGCAATGAAATGCCCTATCAAAGCCATAATTTAATACCGAAAAGATAAAAAGTAACAAATCAAAACATAAT
The DNA here is from genome assembly GCA_027922465.2 of Turritopsis dohrnii. Classification (NCBI taxonomy): domain Eukaryota; kingdom Metazoa; phylum Cnidaria; class Hydrozoa; order Anthoathecata; family Oceaniidae; genus Turritopsis; species Turritopsis dohrnii. Next base: position 166,950 of record BQMF02000595.1, on the reverse strand, counting down.
GCCAAACTTATATACCCAGGCATAGTACGTAAACGATTACCATAACACAAAATAATGCATAATCATGACAAAACATAAGAATCCATCCAGCAATGCAATGCTTCTTAGTAGCACAGTCATATCACATTACAGCAATAATAATGAATTTCTGAAATACATTATCCATTCTTGTCTTAACTAACCCTCACAACATCATAATTTAACCATGTGCTTCATTTCTTTAATGGTTTATATAACTTTTTCTTTTCTGACCTAAAAGAAAAAGATTTCAGAGAAGAACAGCTACAATCTACACTACTACTGCAACAACCATACAAACAAAAGCAAAAGACATAAATGACAGACAGGCAGAGAGACAAAGCACCAAACATCGTCAATAAAATATACAGGGAAATTTAATAAAAAGCAGATATGGTTGAGATGAGATAAGACAGCATAACACGTTTCCCATTTCCACAGTCATGAGAACCATTTTTAATTGATCTGTAAATAAATGAATCTTCTTTGCTAACTAATGGCGCGAGTTCAAAACAAATTTTTACTGCGCTCCCCCTCGTTTTCGTTTCTTTTCAAAACAAACTTAAAATTAAAACCATTCGTTACCGACCGTGTAAATAAACATCATTTTTTTCTGCATTCACTGCACTTCTTCTGTATAGCCACATTATTTGATAACTAAAACGAAATAAGTAACCCTGAAAATGTGCTGGATACATTCTTCCACTCGCATTTCTTCTTTGTTTCCACTGACATAAACCATTTCACTGTGATTTTATGTTGTAAACAAACATTTAAATACATGCATATAAATAAAAGACACCAATACATCTTACTCACTTACGCATGTGCTAATTTTTCTTTTATTGATCTAAAATACAACAACAGTAACAGTTTAGCAATAAGCACGATTATAAAACGTGTTTTATAATAATAAACCTTCTTCGTATATACAAACCTGTGTTTCTTTGTCAAATTGACAACCGAGAATGAAAACCGTTTGAAAGCAACGAACTTTTTGGAAATCGTCAGCCAATCAAATGATAACTCACTTACAATACAATACAATACAATACAATAACAGTAAAAGTACAACAATAAAAGTTTTATTATTAAAACTTTCTCGTTTCTTCTTCAAAGGAGCAGCAGAAATGAAGAACCTTATTAACAAACTCCGTTGCTATGAATTTTTCAGCCAATCAAAATAGCGCATTTCAAGAGTTTTCCTTTATTAGCCAATAAAAACGATGATATAAGATCCTTGTTCAAAGCCACCGTTCCCTCATTTTGATGCAGTAGGAAACGGTTTCATTTCGGCCTTTTTATTTGGGCATATAAGCCCATTGGCGAATGGACTAACTACCGCTATATGACCACGATTAAGAAGATTTCGACCGTAAATTTTAAAAAAAACCATCACCCTCTAAAATAAAAGTGGGATGCACGATTGCGGATTAGTATAGCGCGATAAAATCTTACTTTTTCCACAGTTACTCTCCACATCCAGATCTGAAAAAATATCATACACGTGACTGATTAAAGAAGACACTTAAATGAACTATGTGTGTTGTCAAATAAAATGGCTTACTCGTGATAGGCTTTTCAACATCTAAAAACATATGGAAGATAACTGTTAAAGGAGTCTTAAGAATGCATACATTATACATTCATTAAAAATAAGAATATTTGCACTCTTACTTATTGCACTATCCACATCCATTAGATCTGAAAAAAAATATAACCGTACTTATATGTACTGATCACTGCTCAAGGAATAGTATTGTTATACAATACAATAATGCATGAACATTGATTGAACATAATGAAAACTCACTATTCGAATATTTGCTTGTTGTAGCAACATCTAAAAATTTATATGCGTATGTATCTACACCCAGAACATATGAAGGAAGGAGTCGTAAGAATGAAAAGCACATTAGAAATATAGATAATCTAGCTATTACTTAGATAGCTTACCAGAAGGGGTTTTTGGAAGGGCTGTGCCCGTTTAACCATCCTTTTCGTTACTAAAAAATAAAATATTTATGAATCAAACTAACGAAGAAACATTCACATAATTTCGTAGTAATTCATTCTCATTCAGCTTCCTTCAGGGTGTTCAAATGGGGACATATAAAGGTAATTATGCGTAAGTTGCATACCTGCTTTCTTCTTTTCAAATTCATCTAATTCTAAAAGTAAAGCAGTCAAAACCATAAAGTGCATCTTCTTTAACGAAAAAGTGGTGAAAGTAAATAAGATAAACCTTACTTGCAACACATTCTTTTTCGAATACTAAAATATAGGAGGAAGATGTGGGAACGGTGGAGACACGACCGACCACGAGGACTGTATAATTGTGAACTAAAAATTATATTTTTAAACCACGCTTATATTCTACAATGGCGTCCTACGGGCGGCGGAGGCGGCAAATACATTCCACACTCCCCCTCTAAATAGTGACAAGTCTAAAGTAACCTAGAAAAATATGGGTCAAGAAATATTCTTTTCGATGGGACATAATAGTTTTGTGGCACGTCTGGTCACGATGACCTTGCCGTTCGAGGTAAGTTTTAAGTCCACACTTCGAACAAGACCGTCCTTTGAATGATTCAAGTTTCTAACAACGGCAATCTTCCATTGCAACCTCGGTAATTTAGTCTCTTTGATGAGGACTACGTCGCCAACGTTTACACCGCTAACACCGTTCTTTCGTGCAATGTACGAGTGTTGTTCTCTCAGGGTTGTTATGTATTCGTGCTGAAATTCGTTCCAAAATTCGTTCCAAAAGCGTTGAATAAGTTCAGCGATGTTCGACGGAATGTTCGTGACTATTTCCTGTTGTAAAACGTTCAATCTGCGTCCATAGATGAGGTGGTTTGGCGTCAATACTGTCGTTTCCAGCTGTGACTGCGAATGTTCATTTGCAACCAGGCGATCGTTGAGGAGACTTTCGATTTCCGCCACTACGGTAACAAGTTCATCAAGATCTACTCTCGCTTTAAAGAGTACCTTCCTCAAGAGTCGTTTAACAAGTTGTACCATACGTTCATAAAACCCTCCCCACCAGGGCGTAGCAGGGGGGATAAAGGACCAGGCAACACCAGTATCTGTAACAAAGTCACGTAATGATTTGATGAACTCTTGGGTCTCTTCACTTTTGAATGTCGAAGCATTGTCGGAATAAATCTTGGTAGGCATACCTCGTCGGCTGACGTAACGTCGGTATCCTTTGATGAATGCAGTGCTTGTATTGTCTGTGACAACTTCAAGATGGATGCCTCTCGAAACAGTACAGGTGAAGAGACATATCCACGCTTTCTTCATAAGGAAAGTTTCTGCAGTTGAGTCACGGAAATAGAGAGGACCCAAATAGTCCAAACCAATGCATTTGAACGGAAAGTCAAAATTGACACGATCAGATGGAAGTGGTGGTGGATCAGGATAGGCATAAAACAGTTCAGTTGTCTTTTAACGTTCATGTACTTCTCTTCTTTCTGGAAAATAGTTTGTAATTCCTTTATCCACATGGTTTCAGCTTCATCCAAACAAACAGCAAACAAATCAGGTTCTTCTTCAATTGTCTTTTCCAAGGTGTCATTGCCATCCAGGGCACGATGACCATCAAAAGCTTGATCACAACCAGTATTCAATACTTCTTCCATTAGTTTTGTAACTTTGTTATTTATTTTTTTGTGATTTTCATTTTTATCATTTTTAATTATTTGAATGTTATCTTCTTTCTTCTTTCTTCTCAAGTTGTAAGTTTTCCATTGCCGACTTACTTTAAATTCTGCGGCGTTTGGGTTCAAAACATGTTTTGGCCGGCTTCAGGTTCAATTTCACTAACAAGATTTGTTGGCCCACTTACGGTATAGTCTGCGGCACCAGTTTTATTTTCAGTAACACACATAGTTGGCCGACTTACAGTAGAGTCTGCGGCACCACTTTCAGGAGTAAGCCGACTTACGTTATATTTAGTGGCTTTCAATTTTGATTTCTTTATAAATAACAGAACATATGCTGTCACTTTGATCAATTTTTGGAAAGAACTAAATCTTTCAAACTTGAAGGTGGTGGACAATACATCAACAGTATCGTCTTTGTTTTCATTTTTTACTAGTAATGTATTAGTTGTGTTCTTGATTTCCAGTACATCACCAGCAGCAGCGGCAGAGTTCAATACACATGGCCATTTATCATCAGGCAGTTTCAGGAAAGCTGGACCCTCAAACCAAATATTTGTTTTCAATTCTAAGGGGGTGGTCCCTCTTGACACAATGTCCGCGGGATTGTTCTCAGATGACACTAATCTCCAGGATGAAGGCGAAACAAAGCGCAGGATGAAGGCGAAACAAAGCGCAGGATCTTGTCGACTCGGTTCTGAATAAAATGGCTGTATGTTTTAGTGTTTGTGATACAAAAATACGCAACAGTACTATCTATCAAGCATGTAGTCGATGAAATGGTACAGTGTGACAGTGTGACAAGTGGTCTCAACAGAATGCACTAGTTCAGCAAGCGTAACTGCACCCATTAACTCAAGTCTGGGTATAGTTTGTGGCTTGATCAGTGAAACTCTTGATTTCGAAGCGATAAGAGATACATCAACATGCCCTGATTGTTTGAGAGTCCGCATGTAAATGCAAGCGCCATATGCTTTGTTGGAAGCGTCACAGAATCCATGAAGTTGGCGTGATACAACTGGATCATCAGGCTGGATAGGTGAGTAAAGACAGTTGACATAAATAGCAGGTGAATCGAAGAGTGGTAAGTAAAGTAGTGTCCACTGTTCAAGCAGTTCTGCTGATAACGGTACATCCCATTCAACTTTCGACACACAGAGTTTTTGGAAAAAACATTTCCATTTCAGGATAATTGGGTTGAGAAGCCCCAAAGGGTCATAGAATGATGCAATAGCGTACAAAATGTCACGTTTTGTTGAAGCAGATCAACATTTTTCTGTGATGTTGTGAAGGTTGAAAACGAATTGGTCTTCATGTTTATCCCAAACGATTCCAAGAACTTTGTTTTCAGGAGCGATGTTGTCAACAACACTTTTATCATCATTGGTCATGCAATAAACTTCTGTTTCGAGATCAGGATCATTGGCTTGAAACTTGTAGAGGTAGAATGATGCGGCACTAAGATGCTACTTAGCTTCCAGGAACAATGCTTTTGCTTCTGATGAGGTGTCTGCTCCCGATATGAGATCATCAACAATCAATGAGGAGATGAGCTTGACAATGAAAAGTGAATTTGGGTGTTTGTTTATGTGCTCAATGAGAGTGGCTTGCAATAAAAATGATGATGATGTGACTCCAAAAATGACACGACAAAACCGATGAACAGACAGTTCTAACTCATCAAAATCAACATCAGTTCGAAACTCTTTGAACCACAAAAATCTGACATAGTCACGATGAGATGGATGTAACAAAATCTGATGAAATGCTTTTTCAATATCTGCAACAAACCCAATGTTAAATGAGCGAAACCGAACTAACACATCAAACAATGACTGGGTTAATGATGGACCAGAATGGAGACATGAATTCAATGATTGACCATTTGAGCTAGATGATGATGAGCTAGCATCAAACACAACACAAACTTTGGTAGTTGCCTTGTCCTCGCGAACGACGGCTTGATGGGGTAAATAATGGACAGGAACAGATGGTTCGACTTCGGGATCAGGAACAACTTCAATAATTCTAGATTCATGTTGTTTGTCAATTATGTCCTTGTAATCCGAGTGCAGCTCCGGGTCATTCTGAAAACGGTTGTGGAGACTACGCAAACGTCTCTTCGCACAATGAAAATTATCGTCAACGTCAGGAAATTCTTCTTTGAAAGGAAGTTTGACTTGGTAACGGTTGTTGGTAAACTCAAGATTGTTTCTGAACTCCTCCAAAATCAGGTTGTCAGTGGGGGCATAGTCATCAGGATTCTCCCATGAGTTATGGAGGGCATTGAAAGTTTCTTTCTTGCAGGTTGCAGTTGAAGGCTCGAACGAAAGATTTTCAGTAGTATGTACAAAGTTAGTGATGCCAACTATGGTAAGATGGTTGGATATGCTTGTCTGCCCACTAAGAACGTATCCAAGTGTCGATTCACAAGCAACAGGACCATTGCCATTCATCGGTTTAACAACTTTCCCCGACATAAAGTTCCAGTAGAAATTGGCTCCGATCAACACGTCTACGTTCATGTCACTACCATCTTTGTTTATGTCAGCTAAATTCAGTGAGGTTGCTTTTCCAGGTTACATCCATAATGGCTGCCGGAAATGGGTAAACAAATGTCAGTTTCCAAAGCATCAACTAAAATGGACTTGGCGGTTCCTTTCCCTTTAACAAGAAATTTAACACTGTCCAAAACTTTTGACTCTTCCTTTTCTCCAAATATCTTAATGTTTACATTTGACTTTTCAATGGTTGGAAGGTTGAGCTTTTTGCGAGCAGCAGGCGTGATGTGAGAAAGTTGTGCTCCGTGGTCAAAAGAATCTCCTAGAAGCAATGGTTGTATTGGATTATGCATGCTTTCATTCTGTAATTCTTCTTGGACATTGGCTGCATTCATCCTATTCTGACTTTTCTTGAGATAGATAAAATATGTGTGAATAGACTCAGTGAGCTTTAGACAAGCTGCTATGAATTCATTTTGGGATTCACTTGACCAATGACCTAGTAGGTCAAATAAGGTGTTGCTGACCTTATGAAGCTTTTCTTGATTAAGCTGAGGTTTGGCTTTCTTTTGTTGTTGCCATGAAATATATTGATTTTTATAAATATCTTCAAAAAAATTTGGCAGTTTTTTACAATGCCCATTGGAAAAGGCAGTATGAAATTTGGCATGGTTTGTATCAATTGCCCATAATGCCTCAACTACAGCATCAACAAGAAGTTTACCTTTATACGAGTCTGTGAATTTTACACTTGGAAGAGATACAATGTCATTAAAAAGTCTATGTTTGTTGTTATTCTCATTTACTCTTTGTAACGGTTCCACTGTTTTTTTTCATGAGTACACTGAATGCGTTTCTTTTATTTGTGCTGACTGATGAAACAATATTATTATCAACTATGGAAGAAGCTACTAAAAACCAAACAGATGTACTTTCTTTTACTTTGATTAATGGCAAATTCAATGGTGCAATGATAGCATTAGCCTTTTTGGAATGTGATGTTCCACTGACGGTGTAACATGTGTTTAACTCATAAGTTTGTATTCATCTGTGACTTTTTCCCACAATGTTCTAATAGTTCCAGACATTCTACATTCTACCCAAGTCTTGAAAACGATCTGACACTAAAATACAAGTGAGAGGAAGAAAAGAGTAGCAATAAGATGAAGGGGCAGGTTGCATTGCGAAAAGAATCCACCACACACCTCCTCTTGAATTCTCATAAGCAAAAGCTGTAAAAGCTCTCCCAACAAAGCTCCTCAACATAGACTTGTGGAAATGAAAAGAAAATTGCTTAAATAACATAAAATACATACCTGTTCATACGTTTCACCCTGGGCAACAGCAACTTCAAACCAATCACATCGAAAAATGTGGTGCCCTTCATCTAATTCGGACGCCATTTTTTCTTAATACAACATGCACGGCGCTTGACGCAATTTTACCGAACAATCGAACAAAAAAATGCGGGTTTTTAAATTTTGAATCAGAGTCGGTCGGGTGACGCGAAACGGGAATATTTTTGATGACGGCTTAATGTACGATATGGTTAAAGCTTTCCAATAACTTTGAAAGTGTCTTTGTAATTTTTTTACGACCCAGTATGGTAGTTGGATAAGCAATCCTGTACTCCATACCTCTATTTTCTTTGAGTAAGGTTTTCCTCTTCCAAAGAGCAAGATTACATCTGTTGGCTGTACCTGGTGAAAACTGTTGTGAGATATTCAACTAAACCTTTTTGTTTTTCTGGTGGTTGGATTTGTTTGCTTGGATAACAGAGTTGAGGATGTTATTTGTTACTTGCATTGAATTTTGTAATGGCTTTCATGCGTTGTAAAATATTTGCAAATTCTTTTTGCAGTTCACAGGAATTGCTATAAATAGCTGGATTCTCCAATAATAGCCCACATGTGTGTGCAATGGTGCGTCTTCCAATTTCTGACATGTTTGAATTGAAAGTGACTTCCATTTTTTGAACGGTTATTAAATCTGCACCTGTTAAGAATTTCAATAGTTTCTTGAAATTCATCATTTAAAGTCCTTTTATATAGCGCTTTAAATATGCCAATGATTCTCTCTGAGCTTCTTTACTTTAGGATTTGCCTCTAGCATACTGACGACTTTGTTGACTGTTGGCTGTATTTTCACAGATAATTGATCCACTGCTTTTCGATCATTGAAGTCACTTTTCAATGCAGTTTTCCAACAGGATGCCATGATATGTGGTTTTTGAATCAATTCCTGACGTGAGATTTCATATAAAACAGCATACCGTAAATGACCGATTAAGCGCCCATTACCCAAATAAGCGCCCAGTTCAATTAAGCGCCCATGCTTGGAGCCATAATTGCTATTCAAGGAAAACCTCTATTTTTTACAGTTAGTTTACATTTTCAAAGATACAGGGGACGTTTAACAATGCTTTCAGTCACAGTCTTCAACTCAAAATGAGAGTACTTTTCATATTTTTTCTTCAACTGTTCAAACAAAATATTAACTGTTCGTTTATCTGTTGTAACGGCAGTATAACGCGCTGGGACAACCAAACCAACTTCACGTTTTCTTTTATCAGTGTAACAGTACACTCAAAACGTATAGAGAGAAAACTTCAACTTTTTATTAACTTTTGTTTTAAAAAAGTTATGCGCTCTAACATGGGTGCTATCAAACGTAAGGGGGAAATGGTTGCTCTTCTTAAAAAGATCACACAGGAGGAGAGAAAAAAAGACACGTGCTAAATGAATAAAGTGAATAAAAAAAAAGTTCGATCTGATTAAAATAGATAAAAAGAAATCGATTAAAACAAATTAAGACAACTATTATGACAAAAGGAAAAAAAAATATTTTGTATCAAGATTCTCTTTTTTTTAACTATCGGTTTTTAAACATTTTGATTCTTCGAAAAAAGTTCATCCGTCTCAGACAGTCAGGAAAGCGTTAGAATACACTGGCAAACCGAACATGCTGCCACGTTCTGCCACTGCTGCTTTTTGTCCAAAATGTTTTATTAGTTAGTTTCTTAGTTGATGTATTGTTTTCAAAGCCAAGTCAACGTGGAATATAAAGCTGACAATAGCCAAAAAAAGTCACATTCGATTGGGGTTGCAATGTATTTACTTCGAACTCACGTCGCACACAAATAAAGAAATAATTTCGCTCACAACTCAATCTACCATTTTGCGTGACTTACAAACAAACAGACAGACAGAAAATCGGCTATTAATATATAGACTAGCCGCCAAGGCGGTGTCGCTCGCCGCCCATGTCCACCTGCTCTGTATCACTGTATCAATAAACGTCAAATTTCCTTATACACAACTCGTACAACTTGTGTTAAACCAGAAGCAGATTCGAAGTCACAACCTCTGGTAAAACCAATCTTTTATCAGTGTAACAATACACTCATTCGCTTCGTGAGTATCAAAGAGTGCAGACGTGTGTTAGGCGCGAAAAAAAAAAGGGTGTTGCTGACTCAAAGCATTGAGCCATCTTTAACTATTTTCTACTGAAAGTAACTTTATATAATGCTTTATAATACAAGAAGTACTGCTTCTGCTCCAGTTACAAAAGCCAATGATGATCCTGATAACTCGTCTTCTAATAATTTGACTGAAGATTCGACTGTTCATGCACCGCCAATGGATGTCGCTGATGTTTCTCTCGTTGGGGCTGTTGATTATGCTGAGGCTTCGTCCTTGTCTTCATCGCTTGCTACGGTTTGTCCAATTTCTGGTGATATAACCAAAACACCCCTAAAAGAAGACAAAGAGTTTGATGATTTCACAGACACTGTCACTATGGAAATGTTGTACACACAAATTAGGTTATATCGATCTGAACTTCTTACAAAAATTGGTCATGTGAAAGAAGATTTATTTATTCGTGTTGAAAATCAAAATCAGGTATTGCGTTACGAAATTGATAATTTGAAGAAAAATCTTGACGAGAAAGATCCAGTTATAAATTTGTTAAAAAGTAATGTTGAGGAAATTAAACAGAAACTCTCAGATATGGTAACTTGTGAAGAATTCGTCTCCCTCGAACGAGACGTCATAGACATTCAACAGTACACCCGCAGAAACAACGTTGAAATATCAGGCATACCTGAAGAAGTCACCGACCTCCAGAATTCCGTTATTGATATTGGATCAGCAATTGGAGTTGAAATCAAACCAAGTGACATTCAAGCCATTCACCGCTTGAAAAAAGGTAGAAACCATCGTGGCCCAAGAAAAGTGATTGCTCGATTTGTAAATAGAAAGACATCACAATCACTTATACATTCAAGCAAACGCTTTAAAAATCGTGATGTGTTTGAAAAAGCAAGTCTTAGGGAAACGATCTACATCAATAACAGTCTCTCTAATTATTCCAAATTTCTGTGGGGAAAGTCTAAAGCTCTCAAACAAAAGAACTTCATCAGTAAATTTTGGTGTTACAATGGAACTATTAATGTTCTTTTGGACGAAAACGATGATGCTCTTAAAATCAGGCATATCAATGATCTAATTGACCTTTTCCCTGATGATGATGATTGCTAGATGTAATGGTATGGCATCAAAGTTTGTTTCTGAGGCTTGGCTGTGCAAGATCTGCAATAAAGAAGCTTTACCTTTTGATGAAATTCCTGATGAAAAGCCTGGTAACGACTTGAGTTATTTAAAATCATATTTTAATCATTTGAATTCTATTTCCGATAAATTTTCTAATTTTGACTTTGACAATAATGACAATGACGATTATATTGATTATGTTGATAATACTGCCAAAATCAATTGTAAGTATTACAGCCCTGAAGATTTTGTTTCCATCCCTGCTAAATGTGAATCTTTGTCTTTCTTTCATCTCAACATTGCTTCTCTAGAACTACATTTTGGTGAACTTACCTCTCTGTTTTCACGTCTTAACCATAACTTTGACATGATTGGCATAAGTGAGACCAGAATTCTATCTGAAATTCCTTCTTTCAATAACTCTATCGAAGGCTATAAGTTTTTCCATACTCCTGCTGTCTCTTCATGAGGTGGAACTGCTCTCTACATATCTAAATCTTTTAACATCTAATCCTCGTAAGGATCTCTCTAAATTAGTCTGTTCCGGTGATGGTAATCTTGAATCTGTTTTTGCTGAAATCATCTTTAAAACCTGGAAGAATATTATTGTTGGCTGTATCTACAAACATCCAAAAATGGATGTTGATCTTTTCAATAACCACTTTCTTTCTCCTATTTTAAAATCTGTAGACAAGGAAGGCAAGACACTAACCCTATTAGGCGATTTCAATATTGATCTTCTGACCTCTGAATCTGAAATCTCTCATGCTAACTTTCTTAATCAAATGCTACCATCAATAACACTTCCAACTAGAATTACTGATACCTCCAGCACTCTCATTGACAACATCTGTCTGGTAATCTCACTGTTTCTATTTCTGATCATCTGCCTCAATTTCTTTTCTTTGATGCCAAACCAAAAACTTTAAAACCGAAACCTTTGGGATTCCGTCGAGACTGGTCAAAGTTCAATCGCGAACAATTCAAAATTCAATTTGAGCGTCTGAATTGGAATGAAATACTGAGTATTGAGGCAGGTGATGTAAATCATTCTTTTAACTCTTTTTTGGATCACACGACATCGTTATTTGAAGAACACGTTCCTCTGGTGAAAATCACTCGCCATGAATCTAATCTCTTTCAAAAACCTTGGATAACCAGAGGTCTTCTTTCTTCAATGAACAATAGAAGATTTATGGAAAAAGAATTTTAGACTTTCTCGGACAGAGTTTGATGAACTCTGTTACGAATTAAGACATTACATAGCTCCTAATCTGCTCTCTCCAAATCACAGGGCATTGTCAGTAGAAAAAAAGGTTGCGGCAGTATTGTATTTTTTAAAAGCTACAGGCTCAATGACGATGACAGCAAATGCATTTGGAATTCATGAAAGCACTTTAACTAAATCTGAAAAAGAAATGTGTGGTGCCATAGTAACATACATGGTACAGAAACTTATCACTATCCCTATTGATCTCACAAGATTATTATAATTATAAACAATTCTTTTCACTAATTGTACAAGGTGTTTAAGATTTTAAAGGTTACTTTATGGATGTTGACTGCAGATGGCCAAGTAGTTGTCATGATGCGAACATTTATGCAAATTAAAGTATCAACAGAAAAATGCGTTCCAGTGAAATTCCTATTGTTTGTAAGCATATAATCCCAGGTGAAGAGAAAATACCAAAATACCTTATCCACGGTTGTTCAAAGCTCGCCGGAACTGGGAATTTTATTCTGCACTTGTGCAGTTGACCGCCTCTCGTATAATGTTTCTAGAGACATAATTTAACGCTGGCCAAGTAGACCCTAGTCTAACAAAACCCTAGATATTCAAATTCACATGCCTAATACTTAACAAAACTTGATTTTAATTGTTGAAAAAATTACCAAGGCCAAACAAACAAAAAGTTTTTTTATCTTTTTTGATCTGACATCCCAAAACAAGCGAATATCATTCAAGAAAATAATCTGTGAAATTCCTTCATTTTAAGACACTGAAAACACAGAACTTAATTTTCACAGCAAAATCAACACAAACCCTTGTTCCTCATCATCTTAACTTCAAGAAAATACAAAGCTTACTTTCCAATCTTATTTTACATTCAGTTCATATCACATTTTCAGAGGCACCCAGGGCTATCCCTCTTACCTGCCATGGCCTGCCATCCTCCGTTTTGTTATTTCTGGTTTGCGCAGTGGAAATCAGCCGAAAAACGTCTTTGGAGGAGTGCGAGCAATGCAATCTTCTTTTGTATTTCTATGGTTCGAAATTTGTCAACGATCATTTCGTGAGCAAGAAACTTCGCGAAGAAGACGTGTTTCTTTTTGTATACGAATATTTTAATTTAAATTTGATTGTTTTAGGCAGCAAATCGACGAAAGAACTGACGAAGAAACACAGGTTTGTATGCACGAAGGTATTGTTATTATTATAAAATGTTTTATTATCAGGTAGCACCTGTAAGTGAGTTAGTTAATTGTTTACAATGTTTGTTTAGATATACAGAAGAAGTGCAGTGAAGTTTTTAAAAATTAGCTGCAGAAAGATCGAACGAACAAAATGTATTATTATAAAACTTTTATTTTATTTTCATAAAAGAACAAGTTAGGTATATGCATTTGTATTTAAATGTATTTAAATGTTTGTTTCCTTTTTAGTTATCAAATATCGCTATACAGAAGAAAGTGTAGTGAAGAAATGCAGAACAAAATGATGTTTATTTACACAGTAAGGAATGGTTTTAATTTAGTTTTGAAAGATTAAATACTATAGCTTTGAATAGATATCTTATAGATATCTTATTGAGTTCTTTCGTTTAGTCGAATCGAAGACGAGAGTAATTTGTTTTGGTAACGCGCGCTATTATTATTTTTATAGTTAGCAAAGAAGATTTGATTTGATTTATTTATTTACAGATCAATTAAAAATGGTCGCACAGCTATGACTGTTTTCCTTTCTCATGGCTGTGGAAGTAGGGAACGTGTTTTGCTGTCAAATTGTATCTATTGACAATGTTTGATGCTTTGTCTGCATGCCTTTCTGCCAGCCATTTATGCCTTTTGTTTTGGTTTGCTTAAATATGGTTGCAGTAGTAGTAAGTTTTGTAGCTGTTCTTTACTGAAATCTTTTTCTTTTAGGTCAGAAAAGAAAAAGTGTAGCTATTTATAAACGAAACACATGGTATGTTGAGAAGGATATTTAAGAGAAGAATGGATTATGTATTTCATTGCGATTGTACTGCAAAAAAGAAGCATTGCTGCTGGGGTATATTTTTCTTCAGTTTATATTTGTTTACGGCATTCATTATTTTGTGTTATGTTAATTGCTAGCTACATACATACTTGCTAGGTATATAAGTTTAGCATTATGTTTTTATTTGTTGCCTTTAATATCTTCTGGGTATTCAATTATGGTTTTCGTCAAAGTAGGGCATTTTGTTGTTTCAATTATTTTTATTAATTTGGTGTTTGGTTGTGTATGCCAGGTAAAAGTCTTTATTCTGTTCAGCTCCAGTGTTGAGTGAACCCGTATTGAATCACAGTATCGGTTGACTTTATAGGCCAAATTTTGTTTTTATTTGTTATCTTTAGGATAAATGCATACTTGAATTTTCTTTTTGTTTTTTCTTTCTTTTTGTTTTATTTTTTATTTCAATATTGTTATAGCATGATTAGGTTTTCAGTATTACAATTCAAGTATTAATTTTTTAGGTAATAATAAAAAAAGCATAAAGAAATGAAACTCATGGTTTTAATCATGACGTTGATGATTTTGGGAAGAACAGACTATATATCATTTCAAAAATTCACTAATGGTTGCAGTCCAGTAGTAACTTTGGAACAAAAGAAAAAGTTGGAAGGTATCAATTTGTTTTGAATTAACATTTTGTAATGTTTGGTTTCGTATGTCTGGGTAAACAGTTCTGTGTTATATATATATTGCCATTTTTTTTTTACATTAAAGTTACTTCTCTTCTGCGTATAAATATATTATTCTGAGCCATGTTGCTGTTTGTTTCTGTTTTTAATCTTCTGAATGTAAGAAATGAATTAAAAAATTAATGCCTGTAGAAACTTTTACATGAGTTAAATTTTGCAACACAACGCATACTGAACATGGGTGGCGAGCGACACCGCCTAGGATGTTTTTGAGTTGCGATTCTATGATTTATTTTTTCGTCACGGGGTACGTACACGGGAATGGTTGATTTGACCTAATGTTTTCGAAGTTAAGTTCGGTAAAAAGTTTTTACCCGGGATACTAGTACTATCAGAAATGTGGAAATTAGATCTACCACAACATCATTTAAAATCAAAGCATGGCAGGCACACAGTGAACCATGCACTGTTTATAATAAAAAAGGGAAAGTAGGAAGAAAAACCAAAAAGAAAAGCCAAGGAAGACCAAAAACAAATTAAAATAAAATATGGAGAAGACATAACATAAATTCATTAATAAATAGTTTACCGAAAGAACAACCAACTGACATAAATGACATAAGAATCTGTGAAAATTTCAACAGCCACTTAGATCTTTGCAGTTGCTGTTCCTACAACAAATTCATGATTCAACCGGTTGTCCTTACTTGTTGGCGCCGTAGTATAGTGGTTATCACTCTCGTATTTCATGCGAGATATCGGGGTTCAATTCCCCTTGGCGGCGATTCACCATGCGCAAGTGAATGCACCATAGCGCCGGGTCGACCCATGCCATGTGAGGGAAATTGGGTAGATGATACATCGGGTGTTGCAGGTAGGTCATCCAGAAGAGCACAGGCCCTTGATTGGGTTTGTGTCACTCATGAGAGTGTCAAATACTTCGGAGCCTCCAACCTAAGCCGTGGCCCCTCCTGGAAAGCAGATGCAATAGCAACTGAGTGAGGCTAGCCACGTAAAACAATACCAAATAAATAAATAAATAAGACATACATATTGTTTGTATTGCATTGTGCCATCATTGGAAGAAGAATCAGTTGAAAACACAGTGTGAAAATATTTTCCAAAACTATTTACCCAGGAGATACTGAATATGCCCATCATGTTGTTGAAATGATCAACTGCATCACAATAGAATGTACAAAAAATGTGGAGAAGCATTTAAAATATCAGAAAAATCAAAAAAGATCAATCACAAAAAACCTTGTAAAGGTCTGCAACCAAAAGAGATCTCCACCAACATCATAAATGAAATATTTTCTATTCAACAAACCGATTCTTTGACGCAAAACATGGAAGATGCAGCACTCCACATTTTGAAACACAAAATGCCAAATGCAACATCCAACATAATAAACATAATGTCACATAATATGAATATATATATATTTAGAACTTTTAATTTATCTTAGCTGTAATGCTTCACATCCATCAAAAAGCCTGTTAAAGACAGCATACTGTATGCCAAATAACGTTAAAGAAACATGCAAGGCATATGTCTGACACCATTTCAATTACATCTGGAGAATCCGCTTCTTCAAAAGAAATACAAACTGCGGAATTGGTAAAGCTATTTGATGAGGAAAAGAGAAGAGATATTTATCTCAAAATCCAATGTCGGGTTTGCAGAAATAAGTGCTGAAGATCTTGTTGCCCTCAAAGCTGAAATGGGTGTCCCATGAGAAAAAAATGAAAACAATGGCACAGTATAAACTGTATATATACATAGTAAAATGCAAAGTCAGTGATAGTTGTGTTGGATGTTCTATTATTTAAAAACCTTTGTCAAGGAAATATTGATCGATATTTCGATTTATTAAAAATTTATTAAAAATCTTTGTCAAGTGTGAAACCTTAGTGCAACACATGTATTACTGACATTTTACATATATATATAAACAAAGTATTAACCAAGAACCCTTTACTTTACAGGTGGTTGAAAACGTTCCACATTAAAACTGCCTCAAATGTAAAACAAGGTAAAACCGCAAGTGATGATGTTATTGTTGAGAATTCACCGTTTACTTTAGAAGTGAAAGATCACAAAGGGCACTTCGAAGTAAAATTAGCACCTTGGGGTTATATAAACAAGATGCCCTTACGGGCAGAAGGATTTCTGCAAAATCAGCTAAAGTATGAAAATGGAAGACTAAAAATAACATTCTTGAAACTTGAAAGATTTTGAATGATTGAACTATACAATACAACATTGAATGCTGCTCAGTGTAGATGCACACAGCAGGTGGGGATTGTGACACACAAATTAAAATGAGCTTTGTTATTGAAATTTTGAAGTTAAATATGTTCAAACAGCTGGCCAAAGGTGTGCTACCAGTGAAAATTTTCAAGAATAAATGATTTGAAATTATATGTTGACTCTTTTGAATGTTTGAATGAGAGTGAGAAATGTTAAAGGTACCCTTATATATAATTATATAAACAATACACAAATTACATATAAAAGAAACACATGACATAACAATCAACTCAAAATGACCTAATTTAATCTAACACAGTAGAAGAAAAGTTTATGAAAATTCTTTTAGAAATTCGAAAGGGTTGAATGATTTTTACAAGGCATGCCGAAAGGCATGCCGAAAGTGTAATGTAAAACTTTATTGCATATATACATCTGAATGACATGAAACATTGTTTATTTTGGGTATACAACATACGATTAAGTTTATACTGATCTTTTCTGATATGACAGTGATTACGTATGAAAATCATGTAATATACTTAAAACATTTGATATGTACTTCCAATCTTCTTAATTATATACAAACAGAATTCCCAATGTTGCAAAAACAAAACGTAATCAAAGATCTTGATCATTAAAAGTATATGCTCCATAAATTTATACCAAAATTTACCAAAATTTTGTATTGTGTTACTAATAGTACAGTATTTTGAATTTATACACATAACATTTCAATTTGCCAGGATGATGATCAAGGCTATATTATTGCAAAACGCAATTATAGAAAAAACATCAACAAACAAATCAACGAACATTAAATACGTAGTTTATACTGACGCTCGACCCACACACAAGCCACATACAAACAGGAATAAATTCACAACAGATAACATGAGCAAATAAAAACGTTCAACTACAAAGAAACATATCAACCGTGACTAACAATACAATACGACATTAACACTACATACACGGGTCCACACAGCACGTAAAAATTGAACACAGCGTAATTGTTCATTAACAATCGTGATTATGAAGACCATTTGTAAATTGGGGCATTGTCAGTATATCTTAGCTAAATAATCATCAAGCAAAAGTGGTGCAGAGCAGACAACCAATACGTAATGCTGGAGCTAACGAGAAAAAGGTGTTAAAGTATTACAACCCAAATAAGAAACAAAAAAATTCTTTTGTATCTAGAAAGGCTTAAACATTGAAACATTTTCCGCTAATGCAAACAAATAGTTTTTTGACCCAAAACTTCTTAATTTTTAACTTAAAGAATTATCACATTACAGTTATTATATATAAGTGTACGTACTCCCTAGAGCTTCATGAAAGCATAATTGACCCTACAAAAACTTTAAACTATATATACCACCAGATTTATTTACATCTGAATGAAAAATACTTACTTTATTTTGGGATAAAGTATACAGAATAATGTTAAGTGTACATTAATCATTTCTGATTTCAAAGTAATTACATAAGTATATCATATACATGCTTCATGCTTCAAACAAAAAAAATACAAAACTGAAAGTTGAATGTTTTTTACAGGATGTGAAGTGTTTCGAATTATATTTCAAAATTAGGAAAGCTGTGCCATAATTGGAGACATGGATAACCTAAAAACTACCGATCACCGACAAAAAACAATACTGCACTTCAAACCATTATACAAGCACATAAGCTTAAAATATAGCTAGCTAGAGTGAAACATTAGTTAAAGATATAAAAAGTGATGCTGAGCAGGCAGACATTTGGAGCTGAGATGGAACTTAAGCTGAGCTGTACGCATCCAGAGCTTAAAGAAAATTACAGTCCACATTTGAAACGAACAATGATCTTTTTTTAGAAAAAATCTCAGACATTAGTCACAAAAACAAAACATACCTTTTCATTCTATTTATAAAACGAAACGAAAAATCACCATTGAATCATAACAATATAATATAAAATCTATATATTAATAGCCGATTCTCCGTCTGTTTGTTTGTCTGTAAGTCACGCAAAATGGTAGATTTAGTTGTGAGCGAAATTATTTCTTTTTTTGTGTGCGACGTGATTTCGAAGGAAATACATTGCAACCCCAATCGAACGTGACTTTTTTTGGCTGATGAACTAATAGGAATAACGTTTCGTTTTTATTATTTTGTTAGTTTTATATTCCACGTTGACTTGGCTTTGAAAACAATACATCAACTAAATACAAAAGAAACTAACTGATAAAACATTTTGGACAAAAAGCAGTCGTGGCAGAATGTGGTAGCATGTTCGGTTTATCCAAACGTATCCTTGCCTGACTGTCTGAGACGGGTGAACTTTTTTTCGAGCAATCAAAATGTTTAAAAACCTATAGGTAAAAAAAGAGTATCATGAAACAAAATATTTTTTTTGCTTTTCTTTTAATTTAATTTCTTTTTTTAATTGTTAAGCGCTTCTGATCGAACGTTTCTTTATTCTCTTTATTCATTTAGCACGTGCCTTTTTTCTCTCCTCCGGCGTGATCTTTTTAAGAAGAGAAACGATCCCCCCCCTTACGTTTGATAGCACCCATGTTAGAGTGCGTAACTTTTTTAAAACAAAAGCTAATAAAAAGTTGAAGTTTTCTCTCTCTACGTTTTGAGTGTATTGTTACACTGATAAAAGATTGGTTTTACCAGAGGCTGTGACATGGGCGGCGAGCGACGCTGCCTTGGCAGCTAGTTCCTGTGATATCCCTGGTCAGCATCATGACAAATGAAACTATAGTTTTCTGGGAAGTCTAGCAGAATTATTATATCATTTTCATTGAGATGTTCCTTCACAAAATTCAAATGTGAAGATTGGGCTTTCGATATGAAATGATGCTCACAAAGCATATCATAATGGGTGCTTATTTCCTCAATAAGGTCTTCGGGGGACATTTGTAAAGAGACAAGAGATGTATTTTTGTCATCTTTTTTCCATTGATGGAAGGTGATAAAATCTTTATTGAGTTCTTCAAATGCATTTACCAAAAACTTTTTAAGTGATTCTGTCCCTGGACAATTAGTGCATGAATGTAACCTACAATTGCGATTCTCACTATCACATAGAAGAATTTGCATCAATTCTTTGTAATCGTCAATTCCAGGAATAGCAGCAGCTAATAGCTTTGCATTCTGGTGGTATTCACAGACACAGACGCTATGCAATCCAGATGCACTGCCGACAGGAACACACCACTTTGGTCATAGTTCACAAAATTTTGAAAAACTGACTTTGCTGTTTGTATGTTTTGTGAAGTCAAAATGGAGTTCTTTCAAATTCAGCAACAACAAGCGCTTCTGTTTATGAACTTTTTCGCCATTTAAATTCATTGAAACAAATTCTTTTTTACCAGGACATATCCTGGAATATCCTCCATTTTCATGAAAATATTTGATACTTGTGACTTTGAGAACTGTTGCAAATCTTTCCTTAGCTGCTGAATAAACTTGATCAAACTCACTTTATCCCTTTCACTTACACATTTGATAGGGGAGCACCATTTCTACACTGCTATTCAGTGTTTCTTTTGTAACACCAGCATCTTCAAAATCGTTGTCTCCTTCATCTTCATCATTTTTTACCCCTTCCACTAACTTTTTACGACACTCATGACAAAGCTATTTGCCAGGGATAAGTCTGAAAGATCTCGCTAAATCTTCACTAATAGGACGCAGACCCTCTAAGTAAATAATTGATTCATTATGTTAAATATATATTGAAACACAAATGAATCAAATGAAATTCGTAAACATTATATTACTTACTGGTATGACCTTTTTTGTGCAATTTAAATAGATCACAACAATATATCTGAAGTGATTCATACCAGCTAAGGTATATTTTTAATTGGTGTAAACAAATAGTTTCAAAATTATAAATGCTACTTCGCCATTCAACAAGTTCAATGTCTTCTACACTTAGTTCAATTCTGTTTTTCAGTCCTTGTAAGCGAGAATGAGTTGTCTTGTGGCATAAATCATTCTTCTGTAAGCCAATTGAACAAGAAATTAAGCCAGTTGCAGCTACCATGACTGTTTGTGAACTGAGAATGTTATGATCAGATGCTTATGATTATGCCCATTATTTATCTATTTTTATCCACAGAAGTTCTATCTTTATACAAAGCATACTGACAATAATCTCCTAAGGGAAGGTACTATTCTATCATGTTCCCTGGGGAAAGAAAGTAGCAAATTGTTCTAGTTTCCCAGCATCTAATTTTTGGTTATATTAAATTTGATTAAAATTTTGATTATCAAATTTCTCTAGTACATTCAACAATCAGTTAACCATTAAAGCATTGTCCTGCATACCTGAAATTTTGTGTTCTTTTCTTTTTTTCTGTAGTTTCATGGTGCCAATAAAGGTTTTGAGGTTGAATATTTTCGGCAGTTTATGTTGAAACCATTTTGTTCCTACAAAAAATCAGAATGAAACATCGTTTGCAACTAACAATGTGTAGCAACAAGAGAAATTGTGATCTTGCTTTTGCTTACCTTTTAGGAGTTTCTTAGACATGTTCTGCATGATAAATAACTGTTTCCCCATCTTAGCTTTTTGATTATAACTTTGGCCATAGACATAGTTCGATAAGACAGAAAGATTAACTCCAGAACATTTTGTCTACATCGACTTTCGTGGGTTCTAATGCATCAAGAAAATTCGCAATATTGTGTCTGTAGAGAGTTTTGACCCCCAACAGAGTGTCATAAAGATGAAGAAAATACCTGAAATTTGCTGTGTCTGTAGAGTTCCACTTACAATTTTGTAAAAATTTGATATTTGGACATGTACATATATATTTTTGACTTAATGGAAGCTCAAAGTTGGATAAAAATGATACTTCGCATTACAATTTGGTACTTTTGAGCTGCCATTATGGATTTATCGGAGGTAACACAAGTTTGAAGACCACTTCATTGAATAGTACCCTTGGAGTGCTCTAGCACCTGAAAAAATGGAGAGTCTACCTTCCATAGATAAAAAGTTATAGCAAATTGAAATCTGGATAATGTTAAGTTTTTCGCGAATTTTCATTTAGAATATGATACGTAAAACGTATGAAAGCAATGTTTCCCCAACTTTGTTTTTGGTTTTTATAATTCTTCATAGACTTGTTTCAATGTGATAAAAAGATGAAGTTCTATAAAAACTGACTACATACATTTTTGTGGCCACAAAATATGCCAAGAAAATAGAATTTTTGTTGCTGAACTGAGTTTTATCCCCAGCAGAGCCTTGTACAGATGTCACACATACCTGAAATTTGCTGTGTCTGTAGTGACCCAACCATATTTTGCAACAAATATAATATTTTGATATGTTGATGCATATTTTTGACTTAATGGCAGCTCAAAATTGGGTAAAATTGATACTTCACTGAGCGATTTGGGCTTTTTGAGCTGCCATTATGGATTTATGAGAATAGTGAAAAATTTGAAAACAACTTTTTGAAAAATACGCCTGGAGTCATTACCTGAAAATATGAGCACCTTTCCATGCAAATATAGAAAGTTATAAGAGCTTGAAATATGACCATAATATTTTAATGTCATAACCACCTGGCTAACAAAACCTATACCTGACTTTGAGACGTCATATCTTGCCATTACAGAGACCCTTTCTGATATTAAGTTTCCTCAAGAGCATAATAATAGCCCCGACTTTAAGCTTCAAACAATGAGGAGGCAAACCTGACGGCGTGATGCTATTTAAAAAATCAAGGGATAATTTTGCCGCTCGTCTTCATCGTCACATACCACCTCATCAGCACTGTAATAACAAACTGCATTTCCTGGCAATCTGTCCTACACCTCATTCTTAATGATTAACGATTGCTTGTTTGTTGGTGTCAAAATAGCTGTCGCGGCATATTTGTGAGGTTCCAATCCGTCATACATCACCGATATAATAAAAGTGTTTTCGGGAACAGCGCAACAATCAGGGATTTCGACTGAGCCTTTAGCAGGTTCATTTTGTTTTGTTGGCAGTTCACCATTACCATGTTGTAATAGCCACGCACAGAAACCATGTTGTAATAGCCACGCACAGAATTCTTGTTCTTCCGGCCTGGCTATCATGTTCTCGGTAAGTGAGTACTTTACCACTGATGCTCACAAAGCAGAACTTGTCAAGCAAACTTCAATAACATCAGTTGGTTTTGCCTTCTTCACAACTGGCAAACACTGATGAAAATCGCCACCTCACAAAAGTACCTTTCCACTGAAAAGTGCATCACTACCACAGATACCACGTAGTAATCTGTTGATAGCATGAAAAATGTGCGTAGACACCATTGTAGCTTCATCAATCAGAAACAGGTCAATACTCCGAAGGTATTCTGCATGTTTAGATGTCGGGGTTATCTTACATACGCTGTTTTCTAAAACAGGAACAGGCAAACGAAATAATGAATGCAATGTACATCCACCAGAGAGTAAGGTGGCTGCAATACCTGTATATGCAGCAGTTGCAACTTTCAACCCTCTGGCTCTACATGCTGCAATAACATAGTTATATGTAAAAGTTTTACCTGTGCCAGCTGGTCCATCCAGATAAAACAATGTTTCAAGTTGTGCTAAACCATTATGCACATTTGAAACAGCAGACAAAATTGCATCAGCTTCAGCTACCTGTTGTTCATTAAGCTGAGGCCTTACCCATTGTGCCCTGTCAATGTAAACATTTACATCCACTTCTTCCTCTGGGATCTGTTGCACCAACTGTGGAAGATTAAATTGAGTTAAGGACATACCAAATTGTTTGAGGACATTATCACTATAACCCAAAACCCTTTGTTCTGCTTGAGCAAGAGCTAATGTTCGAGTATAGTCCTCACACAGATGCTCTTTGAATGTATTCCACAACTCAAGGGGATTGGAGGGTTCGCAGTGTGTCAAAATCGTGACAAATAGCTGTCTCATCTGTTGGGGCATTTGAAATGTTGACGCCTCTTCCAATGTGTTATGCCACTCTTCATCATCTTGTAGAAGACCTCTGGCAATACACGCTTCTCGGAGTGTGTCGTAAACCACTCTATAGAAAGTACGCAGATATTCGAATGATGTGGCACCTGGAACATGCAGCAACAAAACCCGAAGGAAAAAACTTTCTTTTTCTGATGGACGGGCATTGTATAACCGAGCGACAATCGGTTGGAATGTCTTTTTTCGTTTTTGCCATTTTTTCTGTTTGTCATAAAAGACATAATGATATGGAATATCTGAATAAAGAAACTGTCGAGTATCAGGATCCTACACATTCAGCTTAAACCATGCTGTTAGGTGACTATCTTTCAACGCCCCTTCAGCAGCTGCCTCTTCCTCACCAGCTCTAAAACAAACCTGATGACAATTAGGTAAATGAACAGCTAATCGTTTGATAGTGTGGGATTTATCATTCATGGAGAACTCTAATTTCTCCACAATGCTTCCGGTGCACTGACATATCGAGCATCTAGAAATGTTTTAATTTCGTCATGCTCCAGACATTCATTAATCTCAATATTAGCGCGATCATGTCCTTTGTAAATGTATTTAAAGAGATATTTCACACTTTTTATCGAGGTACATGCTTCCAAATTTATGTGAGCATTGTATTTTTTTGACAACCACGGGCAGTATGGTACAACCCATTGATTATTCAAGTCCACATTTTCGACCCTCACTGAACGACCATTATTGTGTCTGCGATACATTGGATAGCCATTTGCATTCATTTGGGTTGCAGCACAGAATGGCTTTGGAAAATTCTTGGTACAGTTACCATCATCTCCCATGCAGACTGAATTAGGATTTGCATTCCCACAGGGACCATGAATCATACATAATCTGATGATGTTATGTAGCTCTGGATCAAGTTCAGGATCTGGTATTTCAGCAGAAATTAAGCTGTCAATATCATCAGCATTCTGCAGTTTGTCCTCTTGAGCTAAATGGATAAGAATATGTGCATCAGCTAAAGAGTGTTTCTGAAACTCAATAACATACAGGTGCGAAATGAATTTCCCCAAAAACAGCATTTTTAGTAATATCCTCTAAGAGTGATTTCAATTTCAAATTAAAAACACGTGCAACCAAGTCAGGTCGATAACGAGCTGGCTCATTATCCAAATTTTCTGTAATTTCTCGCCATTTGGGATTGCAATTGAAAGTGCAAAACAAATCTGGTTTGCCCATTTTAGTGACCATAGCCATAGCATCTCGATAATTTTGTAGCATGGCTCTTGGACCACCCTGAAATGAAGAAGGTAGAATTACTGGTCTGCCTGCATGAAGGCCACGATTTTCCGCAACATTGGCAAGATGATCAATAAGGCCTTGATATTGTTCAACCCGTAGAGCTGCCTTGTTCATCTATATGAAATGCAAACCATTAGCTTTACAATAGCTATCCACGGCATATTGTTGAAGTAATCTTTTACCTTTTAAGATGGGGCTAAACGCATCTCTAAAGGCAAACCTAAATGTGGAATATTGCAGCATGGTCGTGCGACGTTGCTGACCTACTGCATATTCTGCTACATGAGGAATGTCGTAACTCCAACCCAACTCTCCTCTTGGAAAAAATACAGAATACACCATTGGATCGATATTAAGTGATTGCGCAGGCAAATCCTGCAATGGTCTATCTCGAGGGTAAACAACAATGTCTCAAGCTAATGGTGGTGCACCATCTTCACCAACAAAAACAGCTGCTACTTCATCATGATGAGGTAGATTATATGGGCGGCGGTCACCCCCACTTCTCAAGTGCATTCTTACCTGAAAATCAATAGCAAATTATCAAAAGCAGTTGAAAAAGATCATTGAAGTATAACAATCTATTTGCACTTACCTCAGATGGGTGACGATTCTGTTCATTTGCGAGTTGCAGTTCCTCCGCCTCTACCTCACCTGTGTGTTTATATGCAGCTGCATATGGACTTTCCCTTAAAATGATATCTTGCAAAGCTTGCATGACTTCAGGGGAGCAACCATGATTTTCTGGTCTTGCCATTCGCTCGTTGAAAGCATCCATACCATCATAAATATATAGTTGACCATATGATGGAGGAACACCCGGTGGTGGGTGTAAATTACCTGTTCGGTGACATACCTTGCCATTGATACGAAAAACTGGTGGACCACGACCTGGCGACACAGCCAATTTCGCAGCCATGGAAGCAAAAGCTACCGAACTGTTGAACTTTCGAATATTTTCTTGAAAGTTCTTTGCTTGATTGTTATCACCTACTTAAAGAGCTTTAAGGTCATTAGGATAATAAATGTTATCTAAATGAACTTTACCATTGTGACAACACTTAAAATTACTTTCGTCTGCTAACATCCTGGCACCACAATACTGACAGACCTTGTCCATGGCACCAAGATAATGTAACTCAGGCATTTGGCCTTGTCAAGGAGCATGATGCAAGGGTTGATTAGCCCGCCTAGCCCTCATGCGCCGAGCTGATCTCCGCTCAGCGTCTTCTACTTGATGATGCTGAGCTTGTCTTTCTGCACCATTCTGTGACACAATGTGACATGATTAAAACCATGAGTTTCATTTCTTCATGCTCTTTTATTATTACTTAAAAAATAATACTGGAATTGTAATACCGAAAACCTTATCATGCTATATGAATAATGAAATACTAGCCGCCAGGGCGGCGTTGCTCGCCGCCCATGTCCACCTGCTCTGTATCACTGTATCAATAAATCTATCGTACAACAATACACTCAAAACATAGAGAGAGGAAACTTCAACTTTTTATTACCTTTTGTTTTCAAAAAGTTACACGCTCTTACATGGGTGCTATCAAACGTAAGGGGGAAATGGTTTTTCTTTTTAAAAAGATCACACAGGAGGAGAGAGAAAAAGTGAATAAAAAAAATGTTTGATCTGATTAAAATAGATTGAAGAAATCGATTAAAAGAAATTAAGACAACACAATAGACAATAGCAAAAAATTATTTTGTATCATGATACTCTTTTTTTTACCTATTGGTTTAAAAACATTTTGATTGCTCGAAAAAAAGTTCACCTGTCTCAGACAGTAAGGCAAGGATGCGTTAGGATACACTGGTAAACCGCACATGCTGCCACGTTCTGCCACTGCTGCTTTTATGTCCAAAACGTTTAATCAGTTAGTGAGTTTGTATTTAGTTGATGTACTGTTTTCAAAGCCAAGTCAATAATGTGGAATATAAAACTAACAATAATAATAAAAACAAAACGTTATTCCTATTAGTTCATCAGCCAAAAAAAGTCACGTTCGATTGGGGGTTGCAATGTATTTGTTTCGAACTCACGTCGCACACACAAAAAAAGAAATAATTTCGCTCACAACTCAATCTACCATTTTGCGTGACTTACAAACAAACAAACAAACAGACAGACCGACAGAGAATCAGCTATTAATATATAGAAACAACAACAACAACAAAAAAAATTCAAAATAATTAAAAACAAAAATTTACCGAGAGGATAAAAAGTCACAAATAAAATCATATTGCCAAACTTATATATATACCCAGGTATGTAAACAATAACCATAACACAAAATAATGCATAAGCATGATAAAATATAAACTTAAGAAATATCCACCCAATAATGCTTCTGTTTTTGTAGGACAGTTTCATTGCACAGTAATAACTAATGAACTTCTTAAATACATTTCTATTCATATGAAAATATTAAAAAACATATTAAAAAAACCTAATCATACTATGACGAAATCAAAAGAGGAACAAAACAAAAATCTATATATTAATAGCCGATTCTCTGTTTGTTTGTTTGTTTGTTTGTTTGTTTGTAAGTCACGCAAAATGGTAGATGTGAACTGCGAAAGAGAGTCAGCAATGTAAGATCACACTTGAATTATTTCTCTTCTCGTGCGCGACGTCATTGTGAAACCATTGTATTGAGACCCTTATCGAATGCGACATTTAGGGAAAATTATCTCAGTCCAATAGAGATAACTGACGTTTTTTGGGGTCCGCGGTACAGGTTATGGGGTGACAAAAAAAGCATATGGGCACTACGGACTTCCACCGGGAATGTTGAAAGATGCAGCTATAGTCATCGATAAGCCACTCACACATATTATAAATTCAATTCTTCGCACTGGTATTATACCAGAAGATTTCAAACATGCCATTGTTACCCGTGTATTTAAGTCTGGAGCAAAACAAGAACTCCACAATTATCGACAATTCGACAATTATCGACAACTCCACAATTACCGGTCTGTTCCAAAAGTTTTAAAAAATTAGTTAATCGACAGGTCTATGCATATCTAGAAGAAAGAGGATTGTTGTCACCCACTGTGGCTTACATTATTACATTATTTTCTCACATTATTTCTTGACCGAATCAGAGAAAACAGGGACCCAGTCAGATGACAGGAGCTATCTTAATTGATTTGAGCAAGGCGTTCGATGCTCTGAGCCATGGTCAAATAATCGAATCCTTAAGGGGCCGGCGACAAATATTTTTTTTTCATTTTTTTTGTTGACAGCACCCCTCCCAGCTCCCCCATGACTATAAAACCTCTATAGAGACATTCTTTAAATCCCGTATCTCTTATTTTTTCATGTCTTTCTTCAATGTCGCTTGCATTGGTTGCTTCGCCAACAAACATTATGGTTAATCGCATGAAAACCTCCATCACTTGCATCTACATAACAAGTTCTCGCCATTCGCCGTTCCTAAAAGATGGAGTGCAACCGAAGAACCAAGTTAATATTTAGCTTCAGCTTTGACGTCATCAAAGAAACTAAGTTTTTAAAAAATGTTTTTCATGTCTCTTGCTATATATCTTGTACATAATGCTCTAAGGTGATGTGTATTCACATATGTATTTAAGCCAAAAATATGGAATCCTAAAGAATTAAACTACATATGTTTCAATCGGCCCTGCTCAAAAGGCTGTGGACACGAAATTCATTTTCTATTTCTATCATTTCCCTTGGGTATGATGATTTTTTTTTTTTTTGATAAGAGGATGTTTTAAATCCCATGTGGCAGTATTGTACACGAGGGAGTGCAGCTGAGGGAACAAGTTAAATTTAGATTCAGCTTTGACGTCAGTACAAGAAAACTAAATTTTAAAAAAAGATGTTTTAAATCCCATGTGTGCATATTGAGTATTGAAAATAGATTTCTCAATCTTTTCTCATATTGCTTCATCCAAAAGTTTAATTTCATTTTCATTTCAAAGTGTACTGTTTCTTCAGTTCTCTCTCCAAATTGTCAAAATGAAGTATGTGGTGTACAGAAATCCACAAAATGATTTTGAATCATTTGTGGAGAGATTTGGCTTAAGAGAAAGAACCAAAAATGTACAAACTGAGAAAAAAGTTCTCATTAAGTTGGCCGAAAGAATGTGGAAGGATGAAAACTTCAAGTGTGATAGAAACAAACTACAAGAGATTTTAAAACTGTTCTCCCCTGGAGAACGATTTCTTAAGGTAAGCAATATTTATGTTAATCCAGCGTTCCAAATGATACTTTTCGTTATCTCCAGTGCACTTTCCTGTTAACATTGAGTGATAGTAATTTACGTATCTGTTTAGATATGACAAACACAGTGAGTTGATTGGCGGTAAAAAGTCAACCATTTCGTCATTCTTCAAAAATAGAAAAAAACCCAGGGGGTTTCTACTGCCACAATTACCGGTAACACTGGTAAATGCAGTGCAACAACTCCTGCAAATTCAGTTAAGCTGCCTGATTTACAAGAAACTCTAGTGGAACGGCAGGCAAAAAAACAGCTTACAACCTCTATTTTTTTTGCAATAAAAAACTAGGGAGTTTTTAATGAAAAGTTGCCCCTCTCTCAGCACTGAAGATGTGGTTCAAATGAGGCCTTTGTCCAAGGATTTGAACCAGCAATTCAAACACTAACCGATTTCGAAAATGCGAACCATATGTACGAAGAAAATCAAATCAGAAAAGCAACAAAGACTTCTGAGTTAAGTTCAAATGTTTCCAAGATTGAAGCAATGATAAGTGAACTCACCTCAAAGATGGAAGGCGCTAGTAAAATAAAGTAAGATGCGTCTAAAGGAGCATACCTTTTATCAGTGACAGCGATGAAAAAGCATAAGGCGCTTTGTGAAATTATTACTCTGGCAAGTAACGTAACAGCCTCAACCAAATCTGATGAACTACTTGCGAAATTGAAGAAAAAAATCGATCAACAAAACAAAAGGAAATGGAGGCCAATTGCTGAAGTTATCAAAAATGATTTACACGTCCAGTGTTTTAATTCAAATTTTTCTTGGGAAAAATCATATTTTAACATACAAATGCGATAAAAAGGTCCAAACTTCCCCATGGTCTTTCTGTGGCAAATCTGATTCAAATTGCATCCCATGTTGAGGAGGTTTCATTTGTGGATAGCATCTACATCGAAAATACAAATCGGTCCGAAATAATTCAGTTACTACTGCGTTATTTTCCCATCATGCTAGCTTCTAGAGAAGGTAACTCTATGCTTGTCAACTTCCATGAGCTACTTCTGCATCCAAAAGTTTTCATTACATTGGCGGAAGTTGATGATACTTTTACAACTACACAGGCGTCTACAAACCGATGCCAAATCATGGGAAGTTCTTTGGGCTCCATAAAAAGTGCGGTAGGAAGGCCCTTTGGGAGCAATTTACGGATCTAGTCCCCGTTGTTACTAATTTTATCAAGCAGCACTCGTTTTCTGCACATGGTAGAGGGAGAGAATCTACAGGGACAGGTAATTATTATTATTCCTTTGTTTGAATATTCTGAGGAGTAGGTGACAAGTTTTTTTTTTTCATTGGAATATGTTCATTTCAATATTTTTTGTTTTTAGTACTTCACGTCTGAAATATTTGAAATAATTTGAGAATTTGAAAATACCTATGTTACCTTTTTAGGTTAAATGAGTCTTTGTTCGGGTGTATCATTGAAAGATATCAGGAATCATGTTCTTTGAGAAATTCCGCAGTTATTTACCAGAGGAATTGCAAAAGATTCGATACATCTTTTACTCCATGCCCGTAGGCAGGATAGCCCACGAGCACATCGGTAAAAGGCCTTAGTAGATGCCAAAGTTGCTGGTAAGAGAAACCAATACCGTGAAGGAAGTGCAAATCAGCATTTCCTTTTCTCCAGAGTTGCCTATCGTGAAGAGTTTGTCTCAAAGTTTGAGAGCGAGTCTTGTTTTTACTCATGTGACGACATGAATACGATAAAGATGGGACTGTCACCTGCTGTTTCGAGGTATCATCAGCAGACACGATTTTTCATGAATAACGATACGCCAAACTTCAATGATCACGATTTCCTGCATCCAGGATACCTGTTAGTGTGTTCTGGATATCATAGTTTAGGTTCGAAATCGCAAACAAAAGAACATGAGGCATACGAGGCTTATGAATTGAACGATATTACCGATGTTACCGAGCCATACAAGATATTGTCATCCGATATAAATAATGAAATAATTGACGCAACTCGATATCCTTGGTGTATGCAGTTACGCGGCGAAGTATTCAGTGTATAACAAAATCAAGCATACCTGCAGTCATATGAGCAAGAAACTAGCAAACATTATCTTGCCTTCCATCCTTGAAGATGAAGACCTTCCACCTTATAAACAGACAGATTTAACAAAGGAAGAAATTTCAGACAAAGAGGCATTGGTATCAAATTATTTTGTTATACAGAGTGATCCAGAAAAAAGCATTTGTGATGTTGTAAACAAAGAATTCGTTAATTAAAATTTCCATTATTAGAGTGTTCAATAGTTTTTTCTGGATCACTGCAACTTTACATAAATGAATAAATTTATGAACTATTTTTGTATATTATTGAGCTTCTCTTTATAGGTTTTTGACAACGCAATGCAATTAATCAAATATCAATGTTGGAAAGATGTAACATTCTATAATTCCGAAGTGCGTGTTGACTATGTGAAATATAAAGATAAGCCATCTCCATGGGATGATTACGATCTTGTACACAAAGTAAGTTTACCACTGTATACTTTTATGTGTAGGATCCAACCATTGTGTACACTTTTCCGAGAATGAATTTTTTTAATTAAGATGTTAACTGGTCCCATCAGAGCCCTCCGTGGTAGTAAAGATCTGTTATCTGAACTACAATTCATGGTTGGTCACATCGACAGGAAATTGAACGAAGTGATTTTTTGAAAATGTGTTAACCCACGCTGCAACCACTGCACTAGCAATCCAATCATTTCAATCAAGACTTGGAAATACTTGAAGGAAAGAGATTTCAAGTTTCCAAATCCGGTTCCAAGCCTCAATTATCCAGGACATTATCGAACCTTTAGGGAAATGGAGCAAGTTGACCCCAACAGTTTGGAAACAGGTTCGACTCATAAAGGTTTGGTTTTGATATTGATCTATATTGTTCACTCGTACTAATACCATGTTCAATAGCAATTGGTTCGTGTCCATACTGCGACAACTTTCAGTTCTTTTCGATGGCCGAACGAAACAGGCATCTTTCAGTTCTTCACCATCATTTGAAAGGTAAAAAAAAATTTTTACGCACGCACCAAATTTTATCATACGCGCGCAAATATAGAAATCACCGCTTGTTGATTGAAGTTAATAGAAGCCTCGAATTTCGGTCTTGATTTTACACAGATTTCTTGAAAAGATTAATAAATATATTTGCATTACTATAATACATGCCAATATACTAATAGGTAGTGACATGACAAATACGAGTGATTTACCTTGCTTAAAGTCCAGTGGGAATTTAAATAGAGATTCTTTGATAACCTCCTACTTTTCCCAGGGATATCACAATGTAGAAATATTATCTTTTCTGGCAGTTCATCATGATATCTATATAAGTTTGTCAACGTTAAAGAGGACTTTGTCTCGACTTGGCCTTTACAGAAGACCTCCTGCTGGTACAGAAGATAGGGAAGAAGTTAAAAGGGTGGTTTTAGAAGAACTATCTAACAGTGGAGGTGCTTTGGGTAAGCCTTCAAACCTTCATTTCGTAGTTATTGTTTGAAATTCTTATCTCTATATCTTGATGTTGCTAGGCTATCGAAAAATATGGAGTATAACCAGAAATATGGGAGTACCTGTTAAACGAGCTTCCGTGATGGAAATCCTCAGAGAATTAGACCCAGAAGGTGTGAATGGTCGCAGGCAAAGAAGGCTTAAAAGAAGACTGTACTCAGTGCCCGGACCTGATCATCTTTGGCACATTGATGGGTATGACAAGCTCAAACCCTTTGGATTTAGCATCCATGGATGCATTGACGGCTTTTCAAGGAGAGTTATTTGGTTAGAAGTCAGGGTGTCTAACAAACAACCTGAAGTAATAGCACATTACTATATTCAAGCAGTAAAACAACTCAAAGGTGTGCCCACGCGAATCCGTTCTGATGATGGTACGGAAAACAGTATTGTTGAAGCAATACAAATTGCTTTGCGTTCCTCTCACACCTATGAATTTCAGGGATTGGGGAGTTATATAATTGGCACATCAACTGCAAACCAACGCATCGAGTCTTTTTGGTCTCAATTCAGGTTTGATCGGATTATTTGGTGGCGGAATTTCTTTATAGAGATGGTTAATATGTCAATCCTTGATGGTGGTAATCCAGTAATTGTAGAATGTGTTCGCTACAGTTTTATTACTTTAATTAGAAATGACCTGACTGAATTTGCACGACGATGGAACAGGCACATTTTAGCTCCAAGTAACAACGTGGACGCCCAGATGTCTTATATTTTGTTCCACAACTTTATAGTAGTCAACCATTTAAAAAGAACATTGACATGGATGAAGTTGAGGAATTTGAAGATCCCAGGTTTTCTATTTGCTTGGAAGATAACTCGCCACAATTCTTAGAGTTTGCAGAGATAGTTTTGGGAATGAACAACATAGATGGGACTTCACGACCAAAAACATTGAAAGATGCATTTAAAGTTTATTTCATTTTGATAGAAGCAGTAAATGAATATATATAACAACCTGTGTCTGCACAATAAGGAAACCAAACCAAAAAGGAAAAAACAAATTCTAACTGACCCAATGAACGTATGAAATGACCCAAACAATAATAAGCAATAAAAAAACGGAACCCTAAAAGCTATATATAATAAATGAACCAATGATATTTAGTAATGAATATATAGAACAAAAACACAGCGCAGCTAATAAGAAAGCTCGCAAAAAAGAAACGAAAATAACAGCAATAATTAAAGTTCTTTAAATTAGAAACATTTGTGAAAAAACAACAACAGATAAACAGTTTGGTTCTAACAAAACATTTGGTCTCTATCCTTAAAGGAGGAAGCATCTAAGTTTTTTTCCACAAAATTTTATTCCTTTAAATCTTAGATAATAAAACAACAACAAAAGAAAGCAAATAGTCTCTGAACTGAAACTTTCTTAAGAAAAACTAGCATACTTTAAAGAAGTTATGAAAGGGCTCGTTACTGGTGTATATATCATGTATATATTGATGTATATATCATTAGAATGACATTCACATGTTAACTGAAAAACAAAAAATGCATAAAAAAGGGAACATTTTTTCAGTTTTTTAAGGGTGAAGTTAGATAAAAAAATTTAAACTTTCCCAAAACCAGGTGAATTCAATATGTCTTCTATAATGTTCCGAGAAAAAAATTCACCAGCATATCGTCTTGATGCAGGGAAATTAATTTTAAACTGACAAGTATTCACTTTCACACGCTCGTTTTCCAAAAAGTCATGATCAAAGAGCAATTCAATTTTGCTTGTGGGCAAGTACTTTGACCCAGTAAGGAATACTAAAAAATCTTCTAATGAAATGCTTTTCTCTGACCATCTTTCATTTATACCATCTTCTAAATCAACCAAGTCTATATATACCATGCTTTTTACTTTCCCAAAGCCAACTTCGTCAATAAAATTATGTAAGTTGTAAAGAATATCTTCCTCTATTTCGATCTTTTGATCTTCATTTGAATGGACTGAACTGAAGAGTCCCTTTACATCTTCAGAAGATACGCTTTCATACAAAAACAATTTCATAGATTCTTCTGGGAATTTTCTGAGAACATCTAGAACTCCTCCACACGAAAGTCCATTCATAAATTTTTGAATTTCTTCAAGTTTCGATGATATGATACAATGATGAGCAATGGTTTTCAAAAGTTTTTCCTTTTCATCAAAGGATGGCTTAAATTTAGTGTAGCCAAGATCGTAACGTTCATTGAAATCTGTCATGCATTGATTGAATGCAGCTTCATTAGAACAATTGCTGACTTCTACCAACTTTTCTCGCAAGTCTACATCAGGAACATCACTTATTGTGCAGTAGCAAGCTTCAGGATCTTCATATTAAAATATGTATTTTTTGTAATTTAATGGGTATATTTGAATAATATAAACATTATAAGTCAATCAAAATCACAATACAAAATTTCCTTACCTGTTATATAACCACTTAGCCCTTTGCTTAATTGATGTGGAGTGTCATATCCATGTAACAAAGCCAGAGCAACAAACTGACCAAAGCAATAGTAGTCACCACTTCCAACCTTTAACAAATCATGCACAAAAACTTCATTTTTAACTGCTCCATGAAGAAGTTGGCCAGTAACAGATCTGTAAAATAGTGTCACAAGTTCACGTCCTGGACCACCTGTGTCAACAGCTGATTCTTTAGTACTAACACTTGTGAACTCAACCTTAAACTTTGAAAGTGGTGTTTCAGAAAAAAATATTTTCAATTTTCTGATTGTGTCAGAAAATATATGTCGACATCTGACATTAAATGTAACACATTTGTTGACATTCATGCATAAGAATTCTTGAGAAAGCCTTTTAATTTCTTCTGATAAAGAACTTTCTTGTTGTTGTTTGGTTAATGCATTGATCCGCAACTTTCTCAAAGTATTCTGATCAGGCCTATCATCTGGTATTTGTTCATTATCTGAAAAAAGTTCATCATCATTTGCAGCTGCACGGTCATTGCCATCCAAAGCAATGCTTCCTTTTTCTTGATCAATTCTTAGTGATTCTTGAAATTGTTTATCCTGCTCACATGGGAGGCATTGATACATATAGGTTCTTCCACAAACAGCACATATTTTTATTTGAGAGAAAGTTTCTAGAGTTTGATCAAAGCAACTATTCTCCAAGTTAAAATCATCATTGTCCAACTCAAAGTAGCGTTCAGTCTGAAGAACAAAGTAAGTTCTTGATGGTGTTAATCCATGCTTTTGTAAGTATTCATTTATTGATTGTGTTAGATCCATTTTTACTCCACATGAATCGCACAAGTGTATACTCAACTCTAAAACATTTTCTTCAAAACAGTTTTCATTATTGTCTGGGAAAAAATATGTAAGAGCCAATGACTTTAAATCCTGAAATGTGGGGTCATCTGTGTCTTCAAAAAAAGCAAAGCGATGACCACCCCCTTCAGATTGTTTAACTATTTTGAAATGACCTTTATCTTTTCGTTGCCACCTTACTTGGATTTTCATTCCTTTTCCAGCTTTTCTCTTACTACTTTGACTTGCACAGCCACTCTTTTTATTGATTTGAGTCAGTAGTTTATTTAATCTAACTGCAGTTTTTTCATTTTTTGATGGTTTGTGACAGCCAGTACTGAAACTAGTGTTAGGCCTTTTTCTATCTCCTGTCAATACAACTGAGCCCTGTGATGTTGGTGTTGCTGTTTCATTTTTTTTTTTCTTCAATTGCAGCTTTCACTTCATCTTTGACTATTTGTCTTATAAGGGAATCCATAACAGAAATTCAGGCGCCGAAATTCATATACATATCAACTAAACAAAAAACAATCAAAATTAGGAAGTAGAAACTGTTTGTTTCTTGACCATCACCACAATTGTGAGAAAAGGAAAGAGTTGTATAGACAATATAAAAACATTTCAGTTCAAAAGGTTTATAAGAATTTTATAAGAATTTACATTGCAGCTAAAATTTAAGAATTACAGAATATAAAATAATTTCTCCATCACAGCAGGGGTGTTGAAGAGAGTTATACAATAACAGTCACAGAAAGACTCCAAAAACACAAAAATCAAAACCTTAGGCATAATATATACATTTAGGTGAATTCCTATTACCTTTTAATATATCTCCAATGGTCAATTAAAAAGGCCTATATTTATTTTTTTGTGCTCCCCTGGCTGGCTTATTTTTGCACCATTAGAAACAGCCTTCATTTTGCAATAAAGAATTCAGGGCAGGAGAACCTCCCTGCAAGGGTTCATTTCAAGTCCTAGAGTCATGACCAATAATGGGATGCCTTTTTATTTGCTAGTTAAGAGAATACATGGATGATCCCTCCCTCCTGCTCGATGAAATGATGTAAATGGCCATTCTTTTTAGGGTAAGAATAGTTTATGAATAAAGCAGTGTTATAGTCGGTTATAGTCGAAGATAACTTGAGTATCAAACAAAAATCCAGTTAAAAAGTTGGCCGCAGAAAGTTTCACTTCACACTACCCACTTCAGCATCATGTTGCTTGAACTGTCACCATGCTAACTGAGGCACGAAACGAGTTATATAATCCAGACCAGATGCAATATAAGAAGCCAATATTTACGTGCGCGCGCAAAGCACATTGTTGTGCGTGCGAAAAAGTTTTTGTGCGCGTGCATAAAAATTTTTGTGCGGGCGTAGAAATTTTTGTGCATGAATAAAGATTTTATTTTTTATGCGCGCACAACTGATAAAATCTCGTGCGCAGGATATTTTTGTGCGCGCATCGATGAACCTTCAGGGCCATCGTAGAAAGGTATGAGGATAATCATTTAATTTTACTTACCAACTTTTTCCTAGAAATAAAGATTTTGAAATACTCATTTGTTAAAGATCAATTAACAACTTAGTATTTAATATAGGCGACCAGAACAAAATTTGGAAAGCTGACCACAGATGTCAGTTTATTGTAAAGCCAAAGGATGGATCAACTCGGTGTGGCCTTCTTTTTGCAAGTAAGAATCAGTTGGTTGAACATAGAAGACAGGTTGGCCATTTAAAAACAAGAAAAAGGAGAAATCCTTCACAAATTGCTGTAAAGCAATTACGAATAGAGGAAGCTTTTGAAGCACACGTCAATGATAAAAATCACGATGAAGACGATGATGATGATGTAATGAGCGAAAGTGACGAGGTCGAATGCTTTATATTTGACTTTTTCAATCACTGATCAAACGAGTATTTATTCCCCATCGCAGAATGTAATAACAACGTCTTACAGATTTATGCGTAATATAAATGACATACATACAAGGCGACAGTGGTTTTGCTGTTGAACTTTTTTATCTATAACTATGTAGTCTTTAATTGTAGTTCAATGACCAACAATTTTATTTTTTAACAATATATTTCGACTTATTTCAAGTCATTATCAGATTGACTGACATAGCGCGATGAACATCGCGGACAATAAATTTCGTACACCACTCCACTTCTAGTTGAAGCCGCTTGGTAGCCAACTGCCACGGTTATATTGTCTGGCAAAAATTCACAAACCGACGGTTCCTGTTCGCCCCGTACTATCGATGCCAGGTTCTGCTTATTTTAAAATAGCAAACCAAGTAGCTGACTGGTTGTCAGTTGTAGATGAGTGCAGAACAAACTATTCTACAAAGAGCATTGCTGTTTAAAAGATATAAAGTTGGAAGATGATGAACAACTTATTTGATGTTATGTCCCTGTACACACATGTACCTGTACATGAAGCAACTAACGAATGCACTGAATTACTATATTCTGGGAAATACGACAAGCCTCCGGTGGATAAAAACACTTTCATTGAATTACTCAAGATTTGTAGCTGTGATATTATCGTGTTAACAAACAATGGATATTACAAGCAAGTTGATGGCCTAGCGATGGGAAGCCCACCTGCCCCACCTTGCAAACGGTTGGATGAATAAATTTGAGAAGATTGTGAAAGGTGATGCAAGTTTATTTGCAAGATATATGGATGATTATTTACACAATATTAAGACAGATCAAATAGAAAATGTGCTTCATGATATAAATAATCTTCACCCATCATTAAGTTTTACTGTTGAAAATGAAATAGATTGCGAATTGCCATTCTTAGATATGTTAATTTGTCGAAAAGAAAATGGTCTAGAGTCTACTTGGTGTACCAAAAAGACTGACACAGGTTTATCAATGAATTTCCATGCTCTGGCACCTAACAAATATAAACGGTCAGTAGTGTCTGGAATGGTTCACCAAATAATCAGAGCATGCAGTACATGGCAAAACATATGCAAAAGTTTAGAGAAAGCTAACCAATACCCAGCAGCATTCTATGATCCAATTATCAAACAAACGCTCCCAAAATTGTTTGAAACTACAGCAAAAGAACCTAAGGAAAAAACTGAAAAATCAGAGGAAGAGAAAACGATGATATTCATTCAGTACCGAGGAAGCTTACTGATCGATTCCAGAAAGCACTTATAAAGTTAACATTGCGAAAGCTAAAAACCGTGCTACTGTCATTAAAAGAACCTGTTGATATGTCCTAAATAAAATTGTTGGTCATTGAACTACAATTATTACTTGTAACCACAATGTTTTTGTGTTACAGACTATATGTAGTCTTTGCGCTTTTAGATTCTTTCGATAGTGACTTTTCAATTCGCGCACCCTTTATTATTCCAAGGTTCATAACATTGATTTTTTTTTTGATTTTTGATTTCTCATAAGAAGATGCATATAATCAGATGTTTTTACGGTTTTAAGATATCTTTGTGATATATTGATAACATTTGTGTGCATGTATTCCGGAATTAACAGATTTTCGTCACACTAAAAAAAATATTAGCGGAAAAGCTTCGACTTTGTGAACACTGCAAGCACCACAAACTACAAGTATCTTGGGATTAAACTTGATCCAACCCTCTCTTTGAGTGAACATATCGATTCTGTTTATAAAAAAGCATCGTCCAGATTATACCTGATGAAGAGAGTTCGTCCACAACTCACATCCGAGGCGGCTCTTATGTTATACAAGACTATGTTGATCCCCATATTCACGTATTATTCAATTACAACTAGTTCGTATACCAGGACAATCAAACAGAGGATCTCAAACTTTGATAGGAGAACTTTCTCTTTTATCTTCAACAAACAGATCCAAGGAAACGAAGTTTCAACCATCAGAAGGTTACAAAAACGTTGTATGTGTGTGCAAGTCTTCAAGTGCTTACATGGTGAAATTTGTGGTAACTTCAACGGTTATTTTGATGTTCTTTACAACAGTACAAGAAACAGTGGAAAACTGTTGAGACTACCCCGGGTACAAAGAAAAGCTTCAGGTTCACTGGGGCAAAATGCTTTAATGAGTTACCTATTGAAGTAAGAAGTGCAACTTCTACAAATGAATTAAGATTTTACTTGATAAATTTTTATAATAATAACTTTTCATAATGCAGGGTGTATGGTGGTTCTCTTGACCTTTGTACTGCTTCTTCTATGGTTATCATTGTCATGGTTAATAGAGTTATGATACACCCTGTCTGGCCTGTACGTATGCTCTTATTGATTTTGGTTTTTAGTCCGTTTTTCAGATTCTTTATCATAGATACGTGAGACATGATTCCTTCAGATTTTACCAAATTTTGTATAGTAATTTTTTTAATTTTTTTTTATTTTTAAGTTTGTTTATTCGCATGGTTTTAACACAGGGCCCATTTGATAACAGAAATTATGGATATATCTTTATTTTATAATTTTTGATTGGTATACCCTGTATAAATTTCGTAAATAATGATAATAGTAACAAAAATAATTAAGGCCAAATTTTTTTGCGACAGGTGTGTGACGTCACCAAAATCTTTGATCGAGGATATCTCTGCAACCGTTAGTCGTAGTGAAACGATCCCATACATTTCTTTGACCAGTTTTTCAAGCTCTACAGCATGTTTACACTTTCCAATTCTGTAATCAAAATTTTCATCACGGGGGTACACACACAGGAACGCATATTTCTGCAAATTCTTTTCAAAAGAGAGTAAAAACAGAGTTAAAACAATCAAATCATAAACATTCATGCCCTGCGAGCAGTTAATGATTTGTTTAGGTAACGAAATTGCTGTTCCTTAATTTATTTATTTCAAAATGGCTCCACAGTTACGAAGGAAGCATTTTTATGTCTTTCACTATTTAAAAATTGGAAGTGCAGTACAAAACAAAGAGAAAGTATGCTGGAAAGTAAATCGAGTGTTATGAATTTGTTTACTGGTATGAAATATAGAAAGTAAAGAAAGTTTAGAAGTGTTTGATAATGGCTACAGAATATGATCGATATTGTTTACTAACATGATGATGTGAAATGGTATTGAAAGGTAAAGTTAAAATCTATATATTAATAGCCGATTCTCCGTCTGTCTGTTTGTTTGTTCGTTTGTTTGTAAGTCACGCAAAATGGTAGATTGAGTTGTGAGCGAAATTATTTCTTTTTTTGTGCGCGACGTGAGTTCGAAACAAATACATTGCAACCCCAATCGAACGTGACTTTTTTTGGCTGATGAACTAATAGGAATAACGTTTTGTTTTTATTATTATTGTTAGTTTTATACTCCACGTTGACTTGGCTTTGAAAACAATACATCAACTAAATACAAAGAAACTAACTAATTAAACAGTTTGGACAAAAAGCAGCAGTGGCAGAACGTGGCAGCATGTTTGCCAGTGTATCCTAAAGTATCCTTGCCTGACTGTCTGAGATGGGTAAACTTTTTTTTGGAGCAATCAAAATGTTTAAAAACCGATAGGTAAAAAAGGAGTATCATGAAACAAAAAGTTTTTTTGCATTTCTTTTAATAATTTAATTTCTTTTTTTAATTGTTATGCGCTTCAGATCGAACGTTTTTTATTCACTTTATTCATTTAGCACGTGCCTTTTTTTCTCTCCTCCCGTGTGATCTTTTTAAGAAGAGAAACCATTTCCCCCTTACGTTTGATAGCACCCATGTTAGAGCGCGTAACTTTTTTAAAACAAAAGCTAATAAAAAGTTGAAGTTTTCTCTCTCTACGTTTAGAGAGTATTGTTACACTGATAAAAGATTGGTTTTACCAGAGGTTGTGACTTCGAATCTGCTTCTGGTTGAACACAAGTTGTATGAGCCATTTATAAAGTAATTTGCCGTTTATTGATACAGTGATACACAGAGCAGGTGGATATGGGCGGCAAGCGACGCCGCCTTGGCGGCTAGTAGTATTTATTTAGTCAAAACACAGTTAGTATTAGTGGATAAATAAAGGATAACAGGGATGTTTTCTGTTGTGTTTTGAATTTTCCAGAGAGGAGCTTTGAACTGGAAATAAAAAATGGTCCCACATATGTGACATTTTTCATATGTTAAAAGTTCTTTAGCTACAGTAATTCTGTCATTACGTTTTTATCTATACTCAGCCTGCATTGTGTCACCTCCCAAAGAGTTCACGAAAAATGGAATTAAGGAATTGACGATAGAAAGTGCTACCATCTTGTAGAGCTCGAAATTCTGAGCAAGAAAATGTAAGGGATCATATGTCTATGACGCACCGTTACAGTCATAGCCACAGTACCAACTAAAATTTGGGCCCAAATTTTATGTCACCCTATAAAACATCAGTTGGTTCTGGAGATATTTCCCCAAAAACGCCGCGTGCGATTGGGGATGCAATGCAATGGTTCTCCCGTGATAACATAAAAATAACTGATGTCACGCTGCGTGCTATTATACCTATCCTCGATTATTAATGGTCTAACCAAAAAATGACCACGATAAAGAAGATTTTGACCATAAATTTGAGAAAAAAACTAACACTCTCTTACTTAAATGTGTTACACACTACGCAAATTAGTATAAGTAGATTGATATCCTGCAAAGTATGCAGTGGGAGTAAGTTGAACATATCTTTCTCTTAAAAGATGAAACGAAAATAAGTAATAACTAAAAATATATTACTTACGTAGAAACAGGAAGATACCCTTATTCTTGTATGGTAACTATGCATTTTTGTGTGCAATGTATGGAATAAGTGGAGAAAGTGCTATGTAAACATGCTTAAAATTCATCCAAACCATATCTTTTAACTATGTCATTTAATAATTTTGTTGAATCAGTAGGACGTCATCCTTGTTTATTTAGTCACATTACTAAATCAGACATGCATATTCCTCACGAGAAGGCTACTCCACGATCCCCAAAAAGTTTGAAAGATAATTATGAATCATCTTATTATACTAATTCGCGTTCTGCATCCCACTCTTATTTTAGAGAGTGTTTTGTTTTTGTTTTTTTAATGGTCAAAATCTTCTTTATCGTGGTCATATAGTGGCAGTCCGACCAGTGACGAAACTCTTCCACTGCAATCCAACGGTCATTTGTTTTGACACGTGATCGTCTTTTCGCCTTATTCATTGGTTGCCGAAATTGTACAAACTATAACAACAATGTTCGTTGATAAAAAATCCATTTTCATTAATCGTTTGACGAACGAACATGTCTTCATTAATCGTTTGACGAACGAACATGTCTTCATTAATCGTTTGACGAGCGAACAAGTCTGTACGAAGGTATTATTATAAAACGCTTATTGTTTAACTTTTCACTTTTCTTTTGTTGTTTTTTTTAAGCAGAGTGGGACTTTATTACCATTAAAAAATACATTACGTAGAAGCACAAAGTGTATAATAATTTTTAAAATAAAAACACATTTTTTTAAGGACATGTTTCGACATTCTTATATCATCATCAGCTATAAAATATTTACAAAAAATTCCTGCATATATAAAATAATGATTACAAAAGGTGTTACAAAAAAGCTATACATCAAAATCTCCAATTAAACTTAATGAGTTAGACTAGAAGTGTGAAAAGATGACAGAGTTAAAAAGACAATAGAACGTGTGAAGAGTAAATGTAAAGTATGAATAAGGGAAAGATGAAAGAGAGATGAAAGAAAGATAAAAGAAACGAAAAAAGAAA
The DNA here is from genome assembly GCA_027922465.2 of Turritopsis dohrnii. NCBI lineage: Eukaryota > Metazoa > Cnidaria > Hydrozoa > Anthoathecata > Oceaniidae > Turritopsis > Turritopsis dohrnii. The sequence continues at coordinate 123,073 of BQMF02000595.1, read as the reverse complement.
GAAAAGAAGATTACACCGACAATGTTTTCCCTATGTACTTTACTTGAGTGTTAAGATTAGGATTTTCCCACCCAATATGAAGTCCCTCCTTAAGTTTAAGTTGCCATTTAGTTTGTGCATTATCAATGATTTTAAAACAATTTGGACTTACTTATATTTATAGACAACATTAGATTTAAGATTTAAAGGAACTTTGTCTTTAGTTGAAAACAGACTACCAATTTTAAAGGATGTGAAAATTATTTTTACGGATTGTGTTTTACAGTATTTTTTAACGATGTTGTTAATTCTTAATTTAAAGATGTCAGAATGTTTGCCTATGTAAGGTAATTTAAAGAAACGAGCTTCGTTTAATGTTTCTTTAGGTTCGTCTGCTTTGTATGTTTTATTCAAATACTGTTCTATTAATTTATCAGTTAATTTGACAGGATAAAGATTTTGTCTTAGTATATCTTTAACTTTATTGAGATTGTTATGAAAACCTAGCCAAGTGTTGTTAATTTTGTAAGCCCGGTCTATTAAGCAGTTAATTAATCCACGTTTATATGTAAAAGACGTGAAACTGAAATAATTAGTTAGGAGTCCAGTGAATGTTTTCTTACGATATACAGAGGTTACAGTTGAAGGTTTAGAGTTATTTATGAAAATATCCAAGAACGGGATAGTGTGATTATTTTACTTCTCCATAGTAAATTTTATGTTAGGATGTTTAGAATTTATTTAGTTAAAGAAATCTTCTGCGTCAGCAAGATTTTTAAAAACAGCAAAAATATCATCCACATAGCGTTTATAAAGCATAGGTTTATTCTTATTATAATCAATCAGCCATTGTCTTTCATGGTAGCCCATGAAGATGTTGGCTAAGACAGGAGCTAACGGTGAACCCATAGCAACCCCATAAAATTTACCGTTAAAAAGAAAGTGAGTTTTAGCTGTAGCAAAGAGAAAAAGCTTGGTTAAATCTTCCTTAGTAACATTTAGATTCGGATGATTATCTATGATTATGTCAACATATATATATATATCTACTTATACTAATTCGCAATCGTGTGTAACACATTTAACTTGGTAAGTGTGAAAAAAGACTGGGGACGAAATGTTTCTATGGAAAATTCATTACGGCATCTTTAGAAAGTGAGTAACTGAGTGTACTTTGTGCACTTAATTATGAAAGAATAAATAAATTCGACATTGTAATATGAAGGGTGTTTGGTAAAGAACTGACTAATGAAATAACAAATGCTATCGAATCTTATTGGAGTAAAGAAGCAACGTTAGCAGGTATAATTCCGTTTATCATTCATATTTCCTTTGACGTTTTTATTTTTCACTACACGCCAAGGCAGCTTTGTTTACCACCCATTATCATTAAAAACTGTAAGAACAAAATTCCCTCCTATTGCCCTTTGCTATGCGCCATCTTAACCAACAAATACAGCAGCCACTTCATCCATCGTGACATGAGTTTTTTTTTGTGTCTGTGTCAAAATCTACATTTTATGTTTCGTAATCACCTGGTAGCCTTGTGGTAGAGTGCTCGCTTCCTGTTCGGTAGGTTGCGGGTTCAATCCCCGACCGAGTCATGCTAGCGACTATAACAGTGTGAATCGATCCTCTCTGCTTAGCACTCAGCAAGAGAGTAGGAATGATGTCTAGGGTGGTTGTCTAGTTGAGCGGTTTCTGTCATTACAGATTCCATAGCCCAAATGGGGGCTTTAAATGCTCTAGGACATCCTTCGCAGGACCCTCATTGATAACAGTAACTTACTGAACTGAAGAGGCTATCCTGGGTAAACATTCGTAAATAAATAAATAAATAAAATAAATAGTTTCACGATCGAATTTGATTGCTCCACAATGTTCACATAAAACATTAAATTCACCTAAAAAATGAATGTCAGGTAAATTATTGTTTTCAAAATCAATCTGTGCAGCATAAGCGAGCCCTGCATACTCTTCTGTTTCGGACATATGCTCTTTGGTGCTGTTGAGCATCAGCCGCATGTTGATCAGCAGCTTGTTCCGGTTGCTCATTGCTTCTAACATATTGGTGCTGCTGAGCATCAGATGCAGGTGGAGCAGCAGCTTGTTCTGGTTGTTCATTGTCTCTAAGCGATAGTTGTCAACAAGTTTGTGCTTCAAGTCGAGCAGGAGCCTGTTCAGGTTGTTCATTAGCCCATCGCAGTCTTTGATTTTGTGCATCCCTCTTCCTTTCGAACTGAGCACAAATTTCACTTTGATTGGCACAGTATCTCCTTTGTCGTGCAGCATTTCTAATATGATGAGGTGTTTCAGGGTCATCAGCAGGGGGTTGCTGTTGCGTCTCATCATGTTGGTGTTGCCGTGCATCAACAATAGCTCTATCAAACTGTGATCTAGGCAAGACAACCCTTTGAGGGATTGCATAGTTATGATCAGAATCGCCCGATGAGGGACTCGAAGATTTAAAGTTTTATTAATGTTAGCCAAACTTTCCTGAGTTGCTGTTTAGCTGAAACATTCGATTATACCGCATTCTAGAAAAGATGAGGACATCTGAAAATTTTAATGGTGTATGGGTATGAAATTTGTCTGTTTGTGAGTTGACCTTGAATCCTTTTCGGATTGATTTATTATTTTGAGAAGCACATTTTTCTTCATAGAATTTGGTTCTTTTATTAGTGAAGTTTCTTTTGACACATTCAGATTCATACAGAGCACGAGTAGTTTCTCAAATTATTTTCGCTAACTTTTTAAGTGAGAAGTTGTTGTTGTTTTTTGTTTCTGTTGTCTTTTTGTTTTAAAGTAATGGCAGCAACCAATAGGAAAATCAACAAGTGAAAAGGTTTGCACACAAGGAGTTGAAAGCACTCGATGAAGATATTCAAAATGAAGTAGAGAAGGATGTAGAGGAAAGTTTCGAGTTTGTGGAGTCCTTACACACGATTTGTTGGCAATGATTACAGTAAGGTTGAGTTGGAGGTGAGTCAGCGAGACTTAAGTGTGTTTATTGTCAAAAAAGTCATTTGTCTTCTCATTGTGATCGTATCGCTAGTAAAGCCATTCTTGAGAGGTTTAAAAAATGTTTTGTTTGTTTGAGTGTTGCTCATATTGTAGATCTTCTTTTGTTTGTCAACCAAACGTTGTGGAAAGTGTGGAAATAAGCATCACATCTCTATTTCCCCAAAGCCAGGTACTGAAAAAGTGTGAAAAGTGAAATTGAATCAATATATAAGATTTGCGGAGTGGGTGCGTGGAATCACCCGTTCGCCAGCGAAAATATAGAATGCGTGAAAGCCAGATATTCATTCAACAAATTCCGACGAGCGAATTGAATGCATGAATACGCATCCATAACTGAAGGGCCCTATTTCCTATTCGCACCACCTCCTAAATATGTGTCATATTTTTTACTGTTCGCTCTTCATCATGGAGATAAAAAAGAACCGTAATCCTAACCCTTAACCCTTAACCCTGACCCTAAACATCCCAATCGACAATGTCGAAAATAGCACCACTGAAAGAATATAATGTAATTTTTGTTAGTTTTCTTGAAATGTATACTATCAATGTTATGTACAATTTAGTTATATATATTGCGATTCAAAGACCTTATTACTTCAAATGTCCTAATGCCAAACTGTGCTCCCTTGCCTCGTTTTAATGTGGTAATTTGATGAAAATTATCAGAAATTGGCCCATAGCAATTTTCAGTTATGAAAAACTTAATATCAAGTAATGTCACAATATAAAAAAATCAAAACAAGGTCGGGTTTGATAGTCTGATAACGTGTATTTAAAGATTTGATTTTGTGAATGTGGGATGGAGATAGAAAAGAGAAGGAAAACAAAATGCTTTATGAATCAATCATTTCCAGTTCTTTTATGCATAAGTATATACAGGTTCAAAAAAATTCCGACATTCATAGTCCCAAAAAGAGCATGAATAGAAATGATCTATTATAAAACAAAATAGCTTTTTCGTATGCATAAAGAAACACTAAGAAGTAAAACCAACAAGAAATAGATAACAGACTTTTAAACTTTGTCAAAATGTTCAGGTGACTTTAACACAGATATAATGAACAACATTCAGTTTTATGTTGCAAATTTAAATGTCAATCAACAAAACCCAATATATATATACATAAAACATTCTTGAATTGATCACATGTTCCTTTCAAATGAACGGTAACGGATTTGAATCAATGTTTCCTGACCACATATGCTGGAAATTTCCAACATGTCACATTTGTTACTCCTGTCTTGGTACAGCAGTTCCATTGTTTCAAGTGTACCCGATATTCCACGACTAGTGATTTGTCTCAATTCACAAATTGATATCAATTACTCTTGATAATGCCTTATATATCTGAAATAGTAAAACCATCAGACAAATTATTAGTACTAGTAATAACATGGTTTCGAGGGTGATTTGGGATTAATAGCCCTGAGGTTCATTGAAAAAATTTCAAAATTGCCCGAACGTAGTTAGATATATGGAAAAAAGTTGATGATTGAAAGCAGGAATTCAAAGAAATAGACATTCAAATATTGAAATCAACAACTCAAGAAATATTAAACAAATTGAAAATAAATTTATTAAAACATTTGAAAATTGTGCCATATTTTTTAGCCAATGAAATAATTTGAATGGACTTTTCGAATGTTTTGATTGTGAAATCGATTGTTTCACAAATATCGTACGGCTTTTTTAACAAATACAAATCTTTGCTTACATCAGGGCGTACAAAAATCAGGGTTATTACAGATTAATCGCCCTGCTCTTCCCGTATATATATTGAATAGCAAATCAGACAATTTTCCGCCATTACAGGTAGGTAATTGTTGTTTACAGTTTTTGTTGTAAAGCAGTTCAATTTGTGAGTGGATTGCATTAGAAATAATAAAGGTCAATTTTTTTCTACAGAAGGTAAATAAAGCCTAATACGCTACGTTTCCAACTAGCAATAAGAATTCAAAATCTCTAAGGACCAATTAACAAAATTTTGTGGGTGTAAAAGTGGTCTCATTGCAAATGATGTTGTGTTGACTAGTTCGGTTTGCTGTGCGGAAATAATCTCTTTCTCGTGACAGTGGTTCAAAAAACACCAAAGGCTAAATAAAAATGGCTGAAACGTAGTAGCAAAAGGAATGAATAAGAAATATGTATGGATTGTATGGATATTCCTAGCACACACAGCTGTTGAGCACATTGATGCTCAACAAATAATTTTAGTGTGCTTTGAAAAGTTTAGAAAACTTACTTCTATCTAGAATATGAGAGATTGTCATCAAAAAGGTCAACAAACAATATATTCCCATCCACAACTTACATTAATAGCATGAAGGTATTGGTTTCCCAGAAACAAACCTCAAAGGAAAGCAAAGCCTTCCCGGGGTAAGGGGGAAAATGTCTACTTAACTCTAACTAAGAATGACAACTTTGCATTTTGGTAAGCAGTCCATGTACCGTAGAAACGGAAAAGTTTGCCTAAAAGCCATACTTTGAAAATTTTTTTGCTCGCGCATTCAAGGTATGATCTGACCGAATTCTACTTGGGAAATCTGATGTAAGTGAGCCAAATTGCACTTTTGGTATGACCCTGTAGGAGGTTTCAGCGAGTTACGGCAGCCAAAATGAATCTCTCTGTTAGTATTTTGATGACAACATTTGATCTTGCCAAATGGGCTCCATTCCGCTAAAAAGCTACACTCCGCAAAAACTTACATCTTGTAACCATGCTGGCACAAAAAATGGAATTCTATTGCAGACTGTTTCTTCCAAGGTTTCTTCTTTTCTGAGTGGATCTCTTTTCAATGCTGGACTACTTCTTGATAGTGGATCTCAAAGGTCTTTCTGAGAAATTACATCAGAAACTTGACTTTAAGACTAAGATTATTCGTCAGGAGAGGATTCTAGTTAAACCCTTTGGAAAATCTGAGAAAGTTGCCCAAACTCTTGATGTTGTTCAGGTTTTTGTACAAGTTGATTTTGAAAAATCCTTTTGCCTAAAAGTAATTTGTTTTCCACATCTGTGTGATCCTTTGACTAATCAGAATATCTCTTCCGCCCTTGACAGTTATCCTTCATTGCGGTCTTTGAAACTTGCAGATTCTAACAATTCTTGTTGTGATTTAGATGTTGACATTTTAGTAGGAGTAGACGTTTTTTGATCGGGTACCATCTGCTAATTCGATGAAATGGTCTTCTGGTTTGAAGGAAGGATCTTCAGAAATGAAATTTGTGTCTTGATTAACTACATGGGTAGTATCTCCACAATCAACGAGAAAACACTCACGATTGGTCTCTAAGTAAAAGTCATTCTCATCATCAATCTTTACGAATAATCACTATCCTGGTTGTCAACAATTTTCTTTGCTCGATCACCACCAGACTTCTGTTGATTTTGCTTTCTGCATGCCTGATCTGTGTGGAAGGGTGACTTGCAAGTGTTGCACCATTTTGATTATTTTGGCTTACGGCATTCTGCAGCTTTACGTCCTACAATACCACAATCATAACATATAAAGGACTTCTTTGAAGCAGAACCTTTAAATCTTAATACAGAGTCCTTTTTGAATAAGGTAGTCGGTAACATTGTCTGAGTTTTCTTTCTTCAATGTTGTTAACTGGTTGTATAATGTTATTACTCGAGGTTTACTATCTCCAGCATAAAAGTCTCTCAAAATTTTGAGTGCCTTTCTTCAATCATCCTTTGCTTCTCTTATAACAAAAGAGAGGGATCTTTCATCCAGAAATTGTATAAGTTCAGCAAATGCAGTGTCATTTTTGTCTTCATCGATTTCATCTTCTTCCCCGACGAGAGTATCCTTAAGTTTTCTCAGTTTCATGTATCCCAATATTTTTGTTTCCCATACTTCGAACTTTCTTTCGTCCCCGTTGAAAGTTAGATTTTTCCATTGTGTACTGGGCCCATAACCTGTCGAGTCCCAAGCCATGACAGGGAAAAATAGAAAGTAGACTTGTAATATTCTAGTGATAAATCTTTTTAACATAAAAACGAGGCATCAACATTTGAGCTGCCATCTTATAATACAAAAACAAATATGGCGTCATCATAAAAATATCTCAACAATACTCCGGGAATGACCGGCTAACATTTAACATATAATTGAACTGCTGATAATATAGTTTATGACGGGTTCTTGGCCGGCAAGTATAAGTTCTGAATAATTGGACTGCCGGCCATTTAGTATATTGCAAGACATGGGCCAGCTGCCGGCCACAGCGTTCCCCTTAAGTACGACCGAAACTACTGCATCCACGATTAGTTGTCGTATCAGTTTTCAACACTATAGTAGCAAATGTCCCTATCTTCCCATTGACTAAATCTATATATTAATGGCCGATTCTCTGTCTGTCTGTCTGTTTGTTTGTAAGTCACGCAAAATGGTAGATTGAGTTGTGAGCGAAATTATCTCTTTTTTTGTGTGCGACGTGAGTTCAAAACAAATACATTGCAACCCCAATCGAACGTGACTTTTTTTGGCTGGTGAACCAATAAAGATAACGTTTTGTTTTTATTATTATTGTCAGTTTTATATTCCACGTTGACTTGGCTTTGAAAACAATACATCAACTAAGAAACTAACTGACTAAACATTTTGGACAAAAAGCAGCAGTGGCAGAACGTGGCAGCATGTTCGGTTTGCCAGTGTATTCTAACGCTTTCGTGACTGTCTGAGACGGGTGAACTTTTTTTCGAGCAATCAAAATATTTAAAAACCGATAAAAGAAGAGAATCATGAAACAAAATATTTTTTTTTTGCTTTTGTCTTAATAGTTGTCTTAATTTCTTTTAATTGATTTCTTTTAATCTATTTTAATCTGATCAAACTTTTTCTATTCAATTCATTCATTTAGCACGTGCATTTTTTTCTCCTCCCGTGTGATCTTTTTAAGAAGAAAAACCATTTTTTCACCTACTCCAGACAGCACCCAGAGCTCGTAAAACAAAAGCTAATAATAAGTTGAAAATTTTTTTTCTCTCTGCGTTTTGAGTGTATTGTTAAACTGATATTTGATTGGTTTAAAATCGTAAATAAAAACCACGTGAAGTTCACGTTCGGAATGCATTGTGTAAAGCAAGAAAGTCTACTAACATTTTAAATGCCACCGCGACAATGAACGGCATTTCTTTTAATCGATTTCTTTTAATCTATTTTAATCTGATCGAACGTTTTCTATTCAATTCATTCATTTAGCACGTGCATTTTTTTCTCCTCCCGTGTGATCTTTTTAAGAAGAAAAGCCATTTTTTCACCTACTTCTGATAGCACCCATGTTAGAGCGCGTAAAACAAAAGCTAATAATAAGTTGAAAATTTTTTTCTCTCTGCGTTTTGAGTGTATTGTTAAACTGATATTTGATTGGTTTAAAATCGTAAATAAAAACCTCGTGAAGTTCACGTTCGGAATGCATTGTGTAAAGCAAGAAAGTCTACCAACATTTTAACTGCCACCGCGACAATGACCGGCTGAGTTAAGAACATGCAAGATTTGAAACACCAGGAACATATTTCTCTTCACGTGCAAACAAGCTTTATTAAGCGATAAAGCTAGCAGCAAAGGAAGTCTTATCGCTGGTTTTAAGTGCAATAATTTGGAGCAGGTGGTGATACAACGCAAGCTGAACATGGGCGGCGAGCGACGCCGCCTTGGCGGCTAGTCTATATATTAATAGCCGATTCTCTGTCTGTCTGTCTGTTTGTTTGTTTGTAAGTCACGCAAAATGGTAGATTGAGTTGTGAGCGAAATTATTTCTTTTTTTGTGTGCAACGTGAGTTTGAAGCAATAAATACATTGCAACCCCAATCGAACGTGACTTTTTTTTGGCTGAAGAACTAATAGGAATAACGTTTTGTTTTTATTATTATTGTCAGTTTTATATTCCACGTTGACTTGGCTTTGAAAACAATACATCAACTAAGAAACTAACTGACTAAACATTTTGGACAAAAAGCAGCAGTGGCACAACGTGGCAGCATGTGCGGTTTGCCAGTGTATCCTAACGCTTTTTTCAAACAATCAAAATGCTTAAAAACCGATAGGTAAAAAAAAAGAGATTCATGAAACAAAATATTTTTTTTTTTGCTTTTGTTTTAATAGTTGTCTTAATTTCTTTTAATCGATTTCTTTTAATCTATTTAAATCTGATCGAACGTTTTTTATTCACTTCTTTCATTTAGCGCGTGCATTTTTTTCTCCTCCCGTGTGATCTTTTTAAGAAAAGAAACCATTTTTTCACCTACTTCTGACAGCACCCATGTTAAAGCGCGCAAAACAAAAGCTAATAATAAGTTGAAAAGTTTTTTCTCTCTGTGTTTTGAGTGTATTGTTAAACTGATATTTGATTGGTTTAAAATCGTAAATAAAAACCACGTGAAGTTCACGTTCGGAATGCATTGTGTAAAGCAAGAAAGTCTACCAACATTTTAACTGCCACCGCGACAATGACCGGCTGAGTTAAGAACATGCAAGATTTGAAACACCAGGAACATATTTCTCTTCATGTGCAAACGAGCTTTATTAAGCGATAAAGCTAGCAGCAAAGGAAGTCTTATCGCTGGTTTTAAGTGCAATAATTTGGAGCAGGTGGTGATACAACGCAAGCTGAACATGGGCGGCGAGCGACGCCGCCTTGGCGGCTAGTCTATATATTAATAGCCGATTCTCTGTCTGTCTGTCTGTTTGTTTGTATGTAAGTCACGCAAAATGGTAGATTGAGTTGTGAGCGAAATTATTTCTTTTTTTGTGTGCAACGTGAGTTTGAAGCAATAAATACATTGCAACCCCAATCGAACGTGACTTTTTTTTGGCTGAAGAACTAATAGGAATAACGTTTTGTTTTTATTATTATTGTCAGTTTTATATTCCACGTTGACTTGGCTTTGAAAACAATACATCAGTTAAGAAACTAACTGACTAAACATTTTGGACAAAAAGCAGCAGTGGCACAACGTGGCAGCATGTGCGGTTTGCCAGTGTATCCTAACGCTTTTTTCAAACAATCAAAATGCTTAAAAACCGATAGGTAAAAAAAAAGAGATTCATGAAACAAAATATTTTTTTTTTTGCTTTTGTCTTAATAGTTGTCTTAATTTCTTTTAATCGATTTCTTTTAATCTATTTAAATCTGATCGAACGTTTTTTATTCACTTCTTTCATTTAGCGCGTGCATTTTTTTCTCCTCCCGTGTGATCTTTTTAAGAAAAGAAACCATTTTTTCACCTACTTCTGACAGCACCCATGTTAAAGCGCGCAAAACAAAAGCTAATAATAAGTTGAAAAGTTTTTTCTCTCTGTGTTTTGAGTGTATTGTTAAACTGATATTTGATTGGTTTAAAATAGTAAATAAAAAACACGTGAAGTTCACGTTCGGAATGCATTATGTAAAACAAGAAGTCTACTGACATTTTAAATGCGACCATGACAATGAACGGCTGAGTTAAGAACATGCAAGATTTGAAACACCAGGAACGTATTTCTCTTCACGTGCAAACGAGCTTTATTAATAGATAAAGCCAGCAGCAAAGGAAGTCTTATCGCTGGTTTTAAGTCCAATAATGTGGAGCAGGTGGTGATACAACGCAGGCTGAACATGGGCGGCGAGCAACGCCGCCTTGGCGGCTAGTCTATATATTAATACCCAATTCTCTGTCTGTTTGTTTGTTTGTTTGTAAGTCACGCAAAATGGTAGATTAAGTTGTGAGCGAAATTATTTCTTTTTTTGTGTGCGACGTGAGTTCGAATCAAATACATTGCAGCCCCAATCGAACATGACTTTTTTAGGCTGATGAACTAATAGGAATAACGTTTCGCTTTTATCATTATTGTTAGTTTTATATTCCACGTTGACTTGGCTTTGCAAACAGTACATCAACTAAATACAAAGAAACCAACTGATTAAACATTTTAGATGAAAACCAGCGTGGCAGAACGTGGTAGCATATGTTCGGTTTGCCCCTAACTCTTGCCTGACTGTCTGAGACAGGTGAACTTTTTTTTTGAGCAATCAAAACCGATAAAAACTGATAGGTAATAAAAAAAGAGTATCATAAAAGAAACTGTTTTTGTTTTGTTTTTTTGCTTTTCTTTTAATAAATTAATTTCTTCTTTTAATTGTTAAGCATTCTGATCGAACGTTTTTTTATCACGTGACTTTTTTCTCTCCTCCGTGTGAACTTTTTAAGAAGAGAAACCATTTTCTCCAATTAAAAGCACCCATGTTAGAGCGCGTAACTTTTTTAAAACAAAAGATAATAAATGGTTGAAGTTTTTTCTTCCTAAGTTTTGACTGTTTTGTACTGATCAACGATTGGTTTTTTAAAAAAAATAAGTCACACATAATGAAAAACCTGGAAAATAGTTAATGTAACACTGATGTAACACTGACTGCACACCAGAGGTTGTGACTTCGAATCTTTCCCAAGTTGTATGAGCCGTTTATAAGGAAATTCGACGTTTATTGATACAGTGATGCAGAGCAGGTAGACATGGGCGGCGAGCGACGCCGCCTTGGCGGCTAGTCTATATATTAATAGCCGATTCTCTGTCTGTTTGTTTGTTTGTTTGTAAGTGACGGAAAATGGTAGATTGAGTTGTGAGCGAAATTATTTCTTTTTTTGTGTGCGACGTGAGTTCGAAGCAAACACATTGCAACCCCAATCGAACGTGACTTTTTTTAGCTGATGAACTAATAGGAATAACGTTTTGTTTTTATCATTATTGTTAGTTTTATATTCCACGTTGACTTGGCTTTGAAAACAGTACATCAACTAAATACAAAGAAACTAACTGATTAAACATTTTGGACAAAAAGCAGCAGTGGCAGAACGTGGCAGCATATGTTTGGTTTGCCACTAACACTTGCCTGACTGGGTGAACTTTTTTTTTGAGCAATCAAAATGTTTAAAAACCGATAGGTAAAAAATGAGTATCATAAAACAAAATATTTTTTTTTGCTTTTGTCATAATAGTTGTCTTTAATCGATTTCTTTTAATCTATTTTATTTTATATCAGATCGAACGTTTCTTTTATTCACTTGATTCTTTTAGCAGATGCCTTTTCTTCTCTCCTCCCGTGTGATCTTTTTAAGAAGAGAAACCATTTCCCCCTGACGTTTGATAGCATCCATGTTACAGCGCGTGACTTTTTTAAAACAAAAGTTAATAAAAAGTTGCAGTTTTCTCTCTATATGTTTTCAGTGTATTGTTACACTGATAAAAGATTTGTTTTACCAGAGGTTGTGACTTCGAATCTGCTTCTGGTTGTACGAGCCGTTTATAAGGAAATTTGACGTTTATTGATACAGTGATACAAAGCAGGTGGACATGGGCGGCGAGCGACGCCGCCTTGGCGGCTAGTCTATATATTAATAGCCAATTCTCTGTCTGTCTGTTTGTTTGTTTGTTTGTAAGTCACGCAAAATGGTAGATTTCGCTTCGAAAGAAATCTTCGAAAGAAATCGGGGATCTGCAACGGAGAGATCACGGTGATATGAAGAAAATTAGGGGGTAAAAACGGAAAAAAATGGCTTCTAAAAAATAGCGATAATTGCATGAAATTGTAATATTTTTAACTGAAATATATGTACATGAGTAATATAAGTCAATTTATAACTTAATATTCCTACAATACTTAAGAATGACCTTTAGTGAATCCACTTTTAAGCGTTTGTTAACCCCCGTTCAATGTCATGGCAACAATTGGAAACTGATCAGGTTTGCTTTGAACAAATTTTCATATATTCGCGCGAAAAGAAAGTGAAGAAAGTTGAGAAAAAACGATCATTTCGTTTGCCTAAAGACAACAAAGGAAAGTTGTGTTTGCTTTTTTGTTTATTGTTGTCTATTTAGCTAGGTAAACTGACAAAAAACACAAGGCCTGTTGTGTTTTTATTTTTGTGGTGATAAAAATTATATAAATTATATAAATAGATATATACATTCCTGTATAGATTGTTCTTTTGTTTGAGTTTTTTCTCAACGAGTTATGCATTCTGATCATGACTATGGCATCCCTCAAAGGTTTGCATTGCCTAGATCACAATTTGATAGAGATGTAGTTGATGCACGGCAACAACATCAACAACAACAACCCCCTGCTGATGACCCTCAACAACGTCGTTGCATTAGAAATGCTGAACGACAAAGGAGATACCGTGCAAATCAAAGTGAGATTCGTGCTCAATTGAGAAGGGAGAGGGATGCACAACTTCAAAGACAGCGACGGGCTAACGAGCAACCTGAGCAAGTTGCTGCTCGACTTGAAGCGCAAGCTCACCGACAACAGGCGGTAAGAGATAATGAGCAACCTGATCAAGTAGCTGCTCGACTTGAAGCGCAAGCTCACTGACAACAGGCGCTAAGAGATAATGAGCAACCTGATCAAGTAGCTGCTCGACTTGAAGAACAAGCCCTCCGACAACAGTCGCTAAGAGATCATGAGCAACCCGAACAAGCTGCTGCTCGACGTGCAACTGATGCTCAACAACACCAAACAGCATATGTCCGAAACAGACGAGTGCGCAGGGCTCGCTTTTTAAATGCTGCACGGATTGATATTGAAAACAATAATTTACCTGACATTCATTCTTTAGGTAAATTTAACATTTTATGTGAACATTGTGGAGCAATCAAATTCGACCGTGAAACTAATTTTAAATGTTGCACAAATGGAAAGGTACAACTTCCTAATTTATTAGATTTTCCGCCTGAGTTACGGGATCTTTTACTTGATGATTCTGCTCTGGGTAAACATTTCCGTAAGTGTATTAGAATCTATAATAATGCATTTAGTTTTGCTTCTCTGTCAGCTAACTTACGTCCTCCCCCAGGAAATGGGCCTCCATGTTTTAGGATATGTGGACAACTGCTACATAGGTATGGAGCACTGCATGCTAATGAAAACCAAGTGCCCATGTTTAGCCAACTGTATATTATCGAAGCTGCTAATTCGCTTGACATGCGTATGCAAAACCCTTCTAATACAGATTGCAACAGAGACTTGATGGAGCAAATACAAACAGTCATTAATAGAGTTTCGCCTTATGCCGCAGCATATCGTAACTTGGCTCAGGTTGAACAGGAAGAGGAGGAAAGGGCGCTTTTAGAAAATAGAGCAACCTCCGTAGTGGGTATGTATATGCGAGAAGGTGAAGACAGGAGGAGATACAATGCTCCACATCACGAAGAAGTTGCAGCAGTTTTTGTAGGTAACGATGGTGCACCTCCCGCTGGTAGAAATATTGTTGTTTATCCAAGAGATCAGCCATTGCGCAATATTCCTTACACATCTACAAACATTGACTCCATGATGTATCCAATGATTTTTCCTAGAGGTGATCCTGGATGGAGTCCAAACATGAATCACGTCCGACAGCATGCAACTGAAAGGCGGAATAAATTTACACAATTGCAGTATTATATTTATCGTATTGCCATTACACGTGAATTTTCTGCTTTACATTTAGCTGGAAAACTATTTCAACAGTTTGTTGTTGACAGCTATGTCAAAGTTGAGGGAGCGAGACTCGACTTCATACGCCAGAACCAAGAACAACTACGGGCAGACAGCTACACAGGCCTGATGGACTATTTGGAGGAAGCTGCCCATGAACGAAACCTCCGTGCGGGTAATATCGTTGTATTGCCATCTACCTTTTCAGGTTCACCGAGAAATATGCACCAATTGTACCTAGATGCTATGGCATTAGTTTCAAAACAAGGTAAACCAGATTTATTTTTAACTTTTACATGCAATCCTAAATGGCCTGAAATTGTTCAAAATCTTTTGCCTGGTCAAACCGCATCAGATAGGCCAGATCTGGTTGCACGAGTATTCAAATTGAAGTTGGAAACTCTTAAAAACGATATTATCAAAGATTCTGTTCTAGGTGTGTCTGTAGCACAGGTGGATGTTATAGAATTTCAGAAAAGGGGTCTACCTCATGTGCACATGCTGTTGCATCTTGGCAACGAATTTAAGTTGCGCAATGGTGATGACATTGATTCATTGATATCAGCACGAATTCCAAATCGCGATCAAGAACCAGAACTTTATGAAATCATCAAATCCTGCATGGTCCATGGTCCATGTGGCCATTTGAATGTGTCTTCACCAGGTATGCAAGATGGTAAGTGCAGCAAAAATTTTCCAAAGCAGTTCAACAATGGAACTGTTTTAAATGTGGATGGCTATCCTTTATATCACCGACCAGATGACGGAAGAACTGTTCGAATTCAGAATATGGATCTTGACAACAGATGGATCGTCCCACACAATCCTTTCCTCAGCAAAAAGTACAATGCACATATAAACCTAGAGGCCTGCGTTTCCATTAAAAGTGTCAAGTATTTGTACAAATACATTTACAAAGGACACGATACTGCTCATATTGAAATCAATGAGCGAATAGATCACGACGAAATCAAAACTTTTTTAGATGCGAGGTATGTATCTGCTCCAGAAGCTGTGTGGCGTTTATGCTCTTTTCCAATGCACACTCAAAGTCATGCAATTTTACGACTTCCTGTTCACCTTCCAAATGAGCAGCAGATCTTTTTCAGAGAAGGACAGGAACAAGCAGCACTGGAAAGAGGACAAGAGCACACTAAGTTAACTGCTTGGTTCGAATTGAATCGTGTTGACGAACAGGCACGTCAATATTTATATCCTGATATCCCCCACCATAATGTGTTTCAAACACGACAACGTAAGTGGGTGACACGTCAGCGTGGAGCAGAAAAAATTGTAAGTAGAATGTACAATGCTAGCATTCGGCAGGGTGAAAGGTATTTCTTACGTGTGCTGTTGTTACATGTTCCTGGTGCGACTTCCTTTGAATACCTTAGAACTGTTAATGGGATTTTATATAGATCTTTTAGGGAAGCGTGTATTGCACTTGGACTATTGGATGACGATACTTTGTGGATACGAACCATGGAAGAACTTGGCGAATCAGCAACTCCCTCTAAAATTTGCAAAGCGTTCTCTTTCATTCTGATCCATGGAGAGCCAAGCAATCCAGCTGCGTTGTGGGAAAGATTTCGTGCTCACATGATTGAAGATTTTTTGAGACACCAGCCGGAAGTACAAGCAGAGCAGTCAGCTCTTGGAAAAATTCAGGAAGTCCTGCAGCAATTTGGTAGGGTTGTTACTGACTTTGATTTACCGGCTTTTGAACAAGCTATTGCTGACGATCTACCAAATGCTGATGAAATGAGGGAAGAGGCCATCAACATGAGGAACACGTTGAATGTTGACCAACTTGCTGTTGCTGATGCAGTCCTAGATGCAGTGGCAACAAACGACAATAATAATGCTAAAGTTTTCTTCCTTGATGGACCCGGTGGAACAGGTAAAACTTTCACGTACAATTACATCATTCGTGAGGTTATTGGAAGAAACCTATCAGTAAGTACGTGTGCATGGACTGGAATTGCAGCAACACTGTTACAAAATGGTAAGACAGTCCATTCTCTTTTTAAATTACCTGTTCCTGTATTGGACAATTCAACATGTAATGTCAAGCCTAACAGTAGGCATGCCGATTTCTTATGTAGTCAGCATATTTTGATATTTGATGAGGCAAGTATGATTCCTAAGCATGCACTTGAGGCTATTGATAGAATGTTCAGAGATATCTGTAACAGTGATGTGCCTTTTGCTGGAAAGGTTGTTCTTTTAGGTGGTGATTTTAGACAGACTCTTCCAGTAGTGAAAAGAGGCAGACCAGCTCAGATAGTGGAAGCATGCATCAAGAGCTCTGTCTTGTGGCCAATAGTGCAAATCTTTCATCTAAATGTCAACATGAGAGCTGCACCTGGAGAAAGGGGATTTGCAGAATTCCTACTTGAATTAGGAAGTGGAACAATATCGAAAAAAGTGGATGAGCCATTTAAAGACTCCATTGAAATTCCGCACGAATGTGTTGTGCACGAAAATAATGATATCGTCTATTCTATTTTTAGTGATGCTGGAGGAGAGGATATGTCGAGTCGTGTAATTCTGACACCAACCAATGATGAGGCTTTAGTAATTAATGAACGGATTCTTCAGGGAATGCCTGGTGAAACAGCCACGTACTTTAGCGTCGATTCTGTTGTTTCTGATGAGCAAGAAGAGATTGACCTGTATCCGATGGAGTTCATCAATTCGCGTACTCCTTCTGGAATGCCTCCACACCGGTTGAACTTGAAAGTCAACAGTATAGTGATGCTGCTGCGAAATTTATCATTGAAGGACGGTTTATGCAACGGCACACGATTAGTCATCCGTAATCTCCGAGAGAATATCCTTGATTGTGAAGTGCTGACGGGTATCTCCGCTGGAAATCGGGTGCTCATTCCTAGAGTAACATTGTGTCCCAACGATACCAACCTTCCGTTTCAGCTGAAGCGTACACAATTTCCTCTCCGTTTGTCCTACGCAATAACCATAAACAAAAGTCAAGGTCAGACTTTTGAACGGGTTGGTATTTACATGCAAAGGCCTTGCTTCAGTCACGGTCAACTGTATGCTTTGAAGCGGTGAAAGTAAAGGTTTGTAGAACTTTGCAGCAAGGCTATGTTAGAGAGAGATGCTACACTAGAAATGTAGTCTACCAACAGGTATTATGAATATTTTTACCTTGCAAAAATATTTGTGCAATTGATATTAAATGTTTTGAATTGAAACTTTAGGCAAGGTTAATGAGGAGGCATCACATTGCATTACCTGAAAATTCAATTGGTATACATTGAATTGAATAATACTGAAATTAAAGCAGTTTACATTGAAATGAATTACATTGAAATGAATTACATTGAAATGAATTACATTGAAATGAATTACATTGAATTGAATTACATTGGATTGAATTACATTGAATTGAATTGAATTGAATGAGTATAGCATTAGATTAGATGACCTAGAAATTAGATTAGTTTACATTAAATAGATTAGATTGAATATGCCAAATGATTAGTATATAGCATTAGATTAGATTACCTTGAACTTTGAGTAGATTGAAGATTGAATAGATTATGGAAAAATATGGAAGCGGCATGGAGCCGGGTGGAGGAGGGTAGGCAATCGGCAAAAAGCCGTTGTATGTATGACATATTGTAATTTATTCTCTTTTTTTGAGATTCTGATGTCATTGGAAAGACAGTTTTGTTTTATCATTGTTATACAGTAACATATGGCATGTTGAACTGCATGTATTGGTATGAATGTTTCAATGTTTTTACATGATAGTCCATTATTATTGGCATAGCTGCAGTTCACTAACAATTTCTTTTCTTTTTTAGATAGGGAGATAAAACATAAATTTCTCCAGATTTTTGTTTTACATTGCGGTATTGAGACACCATATACTCATGTAAATGATTTCTCCATTAAGCATGGGTATGAAACCTTTAGTGATTTTCCTCCTCGCCTGCACCTTTACTAACAAATTTAAAGTAGATTTAATTTTTGCACAACTTATTTTCATGTTTAGAATTTGCATAGTGTCGTAGAGTAGAAGATACATATCAGCTAATGTGAATAAAAATGACATTTCGTTGCACTTGAAAGATCAGCTTATGTTTATTGAGATATTAGACAGAAACTTTTAAATTTCTGATATTGCAGATATACGTTTAACTGATCTGAAGTAACTGAAAACGACAGTGCATGTTCAAAATTCACGGTTGCATGTTCATGTTCATTTATCCCCCATGACATGACCCATCTTCCTTTTTAATTGTTTAAATTTCTAAAGTCCCAATGAACATTCCTTATTATACCTATCTATAAGGTTTCTTCTGGAAGAATAGATTTAGTCAATCCCTTTTGGCTTGGGATAACCAGGAGTTTTTACCCTGGAGTCGGTATAATAATCAGATGTTTCATATATTGGAACTTACGAACATGCAAATAAGAGGAGTTAATCTCTATAAAAGTGTTTAAAATGATTTCATGTTACTGACTATACATTGTAAAATATATATATTGAGAATATATAACTTGAACCGTTGTCCAATATTTTCTCTTGTACAGAATAATATAGCATAAAACGTATTGGCTGTTAGATGTCACTTTGCTGTATCTCCTTCATGCATACTTTTAGTCAACGTTCGTATTATCACATGTAAATGACATATTTACCGCATGTCCAAAAAGGTATTCTTAACAATTTTTTATTTTTTCAGATGTCAAACAACAACAACAACAACAATAACGGCAAAGCTGCACTTGCAGCATTGTGTAAGCACCTCACGATAATTCATTTTGTTATATGAATACTGTTTTCAAGTTCAATCTTTTACAATGTTTCATTAAATCTTTGTTTTTCATTTTAGTTCAAAATTTAAATAATCGAGGTATGTCCATTTCTTTTCACAAAATATTTCTTGATTCTTTCTAAGAAATGCACTTTTTTTGCTATTTTTTTATTCATATCATGTGATTGTTACTTACTGTTTTTTTTTGTTTTTTTTGATTTTTAGATATGGAGCAGCTTCTTGGTAAGTCGCTGCAATAGTTGTTGCCTAATTTTTCGTAGTTGAATTTTATGTCTAGATATGTCATTCCTAATTCATTCCATAATTTGGAAAATTTGAATCTCGATGGAAATGCCCGGGAGCCTGACCCGGAAATCAGTAAGAATTCAATTAACCTTCGTATCATTATCATTCTTCGGTTATAAACAAGCATAATTTTTTATTATAGTTGCTGTTTATACAAGGTTTCTTCGGGAACAACTGGCCCGTGGTGGGCCAACGACCGACGCCGCCCTCGGCTCGTGGGTGCGGCATGGAGGGGTTTCTCTCCCTCCAGACCAAACCCGCGGTAGGGGCCGGGGGCAGGGCCGCAACTACAACAGGCCGCGGCCTTACTGAATTTTTCAAATTTTTTTAATTTAATTTTAATTTAATTTAATTAATAAAGTTAATTTATTCCATCCATTTGTTTTCTTGATTCCCCTCTTTCCATGCCATGTGAACTCTTTGGGGGGTGACACAATGCATGCTGAAAATGGGCGGCGAGCAGTACTTTTAATCAAGTTTCCATTCAAGACTAGCTTATTAAATTTTTCTTATTAAACTTTTAATAGAATTTGTAACATGGACACTTATCATAGCCAATTCCTTAATTTCATTTTTCGTGAACTTAACGCAGGCTGAACATGGGCTTTTTTTTTTGAAATTTAAAATTTGACGTTTATTGATACAGTGATACAGAGCAGGTGCACATGGGCGGAGAGACCGTATTGAGACCCTAATCGAATGCGACGTTTAGGGAAAATTATCTCGATAACCAATAGGGATTACTGACGTTTTTTGGGGTCCGCGATACAGGCGATGGGGTGACGAAAAATTTGGGATTATTTTTTTTGGAGGACGGGTCTATGACGTCATCAAAATCTTTGAACGATGATATCTCTGTAACAATTGATCGTAGCGGAACGATCCCATACATTTTTTTGATCAGTTTTTCAAGCTTTCCAACATGGGAACACTTTCGGTTGCCAATTCCTTAATTTTATTTTTCATGAAGTCAACGCATGCTGAACATGGGCGGCGAACGACGCCGCCTTGGCGGCTAGTCTATCTATTAATAGCCTATTCTCTGTCTGTTTGTTTGTTTGTTTGTAAGTCACGCAAAATGGTAGATTGAGTTGTGAGCGAAATTATTTCTTTTATTGTGTGCGACGTGAGATCGAAGCAAGTACATTGCAACGCCAATCGAATGTGACTTTTTTTGGCTGATGAACTAATAGGAATAACGGTTTGTTTTTACTATAATTGTGTTAGTTTTATATTCCACATTGACTTGGCTTTGAAAACAATACATCAACTAAATACAAAGAAACTAACTGATTTAAAATTTTGGACAAAGAGCAGCAGTGGCAGAACGTGGCAGCATGTTCAGTTTGCCAGTGTATCCTAACGTATCTTTGCCTGACTGTCTGAGATGGGTGAACTTTTTTTCGAGCAATCAAAATTTTTAAAAACCGATAGGTAAAAAAAGAGTATCATAAAACAAAATTTTTTTTTTTTTGCTTTTCTTTTAATAATTTCATTTGTTCTTTTAACTGTTAAGCGTTCTGATCGAACGTTTTTTTATTCTATTTATTCATTTAGCACGTGCTTTTTTTCTCTCTTCCCGTGTGAACTTTTTAAGAAGAGAAAACATTTTCCCCCTGTTTGATAGCACCCATGTTAGAGCACGTAACTTTTTTAAGACAAAAGCTAATAAAAAGTTGAAGTTTTTCTTCCCTACGTTTTGAGTGTATTGTTGTACTGATCAACGATTCTTTTAAAAAATAAATAAGTAATACATCATGAAATTTGTTGTTTTTTTGGAACCAGTGTTTAAACTGATATTTGATATTTGATTTCGAATCTGCCTCTGGCTTAACAAGTTGTACGAGCCGTTTTTCAGGAAATATGAGGTTTATCGGGGTCTCCGTGGTGACACAGAGTAGGTGAACATGGGCGGCGAGTCTTATTATAATAATCCACGCTGTGTATACCACTTTTATTTTAGAGAGTGATATATTTCCTTTTTTTCACGGTCAAATCCTTCTTATTTTTTCCCCTTTCGTCGTAAAACCACGCGAAGGTGACGGACACTTTTTTTAATGTTACGTAATCTAAGTGTGACGTTTCTTTCGGGAGACCAACACAATGCTGTTGTGGTTGCTGCCCTGTTGATCGTTTGTTAATTTGTTTATACGTACAAAATATACGTCAACGAGGTGAGATCTCTTTATTTGTTCCATAGTAATTTAAAAATGGTAAACTTTACGGTGGTTTATCCTTTCCAAAAAACTATTTATCCTTTGTTTATGTTTGTTTATGTTTACAACCTATTACACTTTCTTTCTTTATTAAACTTTTTCTATTTGCATTCCAGGTTCGTTTTTTTGTACGTTAGTTGAAAAGACGTTAGTTTTTAGATAGAAAGGTTTGTTGAAGATTTTTATCACAGTTTCGACTATTTCTCTGTTTTTATTTTGTATTAGTCAGTTTGCTTCTGCTTCTGCCTAGATTTGTGCTGTTTATTCACAGTTGGTAGCTATTTCTTTCTGTTTTTGTTATTAGTGTTTCTGAACTGTGATGTTTAATATAAGAGGCACTAATATTATTCCTGACTTCCAAGCAGTTTTTAGGAATGGTCAGTTTGTGCTCCAGCCACCTGATCAGCAGCAAATGCCCTCTGTTACTCAGCGTCGGCATGCACTGGAGGATGTGGCTGAAGCAACACACCAACAGCTTCAGGAAAAAGTTAATATTCAGCCACCAGACAGTCAGCATATCACATCAGAAAATAAATAACTTCGAATCAATAATGCTGAAAGACCTATTCAGTATCCTCAAATTGAAGGTGACGGTCAAAGAATGGCCTGGCTGTCACAGAATTAGCTATGGTTTTTCAAATTTTAGATAAATTAGGATTCTTCACACTTTTGTACTTAAAGTTGGACTTAAAATTTTTTTTGAATATTTTCACTTAGATGTACTTAGACTTAGATTTTCTCAATTCAATTTTTGTAATTTATTTTTAATTTCTATTTATTCAGTTTGAACCTATTCAAATAAAGAGTTACAAACACAGCCAAACTGACCCTTCATTGTCTTTGCCCACACATTCAAACAGCAACCATCAAGAAGAGTTGGGCTCAATCAATGAAAGTAAGGAGTCAAGCAAGGATTGATTACAAGTCACTTTCAACCACTGGTGATCGTGTACAGATGGATCCCAAAACACCAAGCATTACTGAAGATAAACCCAGTGATGAATCATCAATCAATGCCCTCATTGTCATGGACACTTCAAGATGAAATCTGTGATGCCATGGAAGACAACACCCCTGAAGACATATGTCAATCTGTGGAGCTAATGAAGTCAGCCATCGAAAAGATCAAGAATTTGCGAACACAGTACCGAGTCAAACAACGTGAGTTGAAATTGGTTTTCGATTGTGAGCAGTATGAAACCAAATTTCATAAGCAGCTTCAATCGACTATCGAGAGTATTAGTATGTTCATCAAGACTCTCAAACCCTACATTAAGAATGTCATCAGATTGATAAAAACTCTGTGAGGATAGTCAATCAACAGAAATCAACTTTCATGTTTGTAGAGATCAGAAGATCCATGACGCACCTTCGCTCCATGTCTGCATGGAATATCAAGCGGCTTAGCAATGCAGACCTCAAGCAACGACAAAGCCAACTTTCAGACCAATCCAAGGAGTTAAAGTCGATATCCTCCAGCATCCAAGAACTTATCAGTTTGCAACCTAATGCTGAACAATTCGATAGCCTGAAATCTGAGTATGATATTCTGGTTACCCTATGGCAAGAGTACGAGAAAGACCTGATTGAGGAGATAAAGTCAAGGGACATCAATAAACTGGAAATTTTTAACAAAAGTACATTGAACATTCAATTGCCAAAGTTTTCTGGGTTCGATTCAGCAGTCGATATTTACATGTTCAAGTCGGAGTTTGAAAAGTTATATTCGGACACCGTTCCAGCAAAGTTTCAGCCGGACCTACTCAAGAACAATCACCTCCACAAGTATGCTCTTTCACTGGTGAAGAGTATCAGCAGCATGGAAGAAATTTGGAAACGCTTGAAGACTGCTTTCGGTGACCGTCAAATGCTGCTCTCAAACAAACTTTCCGAACTAAACTCAATTGAGATCAAGTCTAAAGATTCGGCCAAAGTTGTTGAATTGTTAGCCAAGGTCATTAACATAATGAATGACCTCATGCTTCTTGCTTTATACTATACTAGTATCCCGGGTAAAAACTTTTTACCGAACTTAACTTCGAAAACATTAGGTCAAATCCACCATTCCCGTGTACGTACCCCGTGACGAAAAAATAAATCATAGAATCGCAACTCATCCCAGGCGGCGTCGCTCGCCACCCATGTTCAGTATGCGTTGTGTCGCAGAATTTAACTCTTGCAAAAGTTTCTTTTCAGTATTAATTTTTTAATTCATTTCTTACATTCAGAAAATTTAAAACAGAAACAAATAGCAACATGGCTCAGAATATATATTCATACGCAGAAGAGAAGTAACTTTAATGTAAAAATATGCAATATATAACACAGAACCGATTACTAAGACATACAAAACCAAACATTGAATAACATTACAAAAATGATACCTTCCAACTTTTTCTTTTGTTCAAAAGTTACTTCTGGACTGCAACCATTAATGAATTTTTGAAATGATATAGTTAGTTCTTCCCAAAACCATCAACATCATTATTAAAACCATGAGTTTCATTTCTTTATGCTTTTTTTATTATTGCCTAAAAGAATAATGTTTCAATTGTAATACCGAAAAAAAAAGAAACAAAAAAAAAAGAAGGAAATTCAAGTACGTATTTATACTAAAAACAATAATAACTAAGAAGAAAAATTTGCACAAAAGATAAAAAGTCACAAATAAAATCATAAATTCAAAGTTATATACCTAGGCATAGTACGTAAACGATTACCATAACACAAAATATGCATAAACGCGATAAAATATAAACTTAAGAAAAATACAGCCAACAACACTTATTTTTTGTAAGATAGTTTCATTGCACAGTCATTAAGTAAGTAAATCTTAAGTAACCCTCTCGACATTATAACATCATGTGCTTCATTTCTATACTAACAGATCAAAACATTAAAAAAACATATACAAAAAACCTAATCATGCTATGACGAAATCTAAAGAAAAACAAAACAAAGTAAAAGAAACTTTGAAAATGTATTAACCTTAAAAATAATAATTAAAAACACAAACGTAATGACAGAATTAGTATAGCTGAAAAATTTTTAATATATAAAAACATTCGTGGAGCCATTTTTTATTTCCAGTTCAAAGCTCCTCTCTGCTGGAAAATTCAAAACACAACAGTAAACATCCCTCTTATCCTTTATGTATCCACTAATACTAACTGTGTTTAGCTAAATAGATACTATTTTAACTTTACCTTTCAATACCAATTCACATCATCATGATAGTAAACAATATTGATCATGTTCTGTAGCCATTATCAAACACTTCTAAACTCTTTTACTTTCTGTATTTCATACCTGTAAACAAATTAATAACACTCGATTAACTTTCCAGCATACTTTCCTATTGTAAAGATACACTTTCTCTTTGCTTTCTACTGAAATTCCAATACCATTTTTATACCGTGAAAGTTATAAAAATGCTTTCTTCGTAACTTCATAACTGTGGAGCCATTTTGAATTAAATAAAATAAGGAACAGCAACTTCGTTACCAAAACAAATCATTAACTGCTCGAGGGACATGCATCTTAATGATTTGATCGTTTTAACTCTGTTTTTACTCTCTTTTAACGCTGTATTTACTAAATCCGTTTGACTCATGTACTTACGTATATTACTTTATATCTTTTCCAAACAATTTCTCTCCGAAAAGAAGTAAAATCATTTCCTTCACCAATGTAAATAAACAGCATCCTTTCTGCAGCCATTTTTAAACAACTTCAACTTCATCTACACTACTCTACTGCTGCACTCCCATAACTATTTGATAACTATAAAAAGAAATACGTAAACAGCTCGTAAAATAAAAATAGACTTTCTTCATCTCGTTCTTCGTTTCGTTTTCCTCTGAAAAAACCTATAAATAAAAAACAACATCTGTTTAAAAACTCACCTAAGCATGTGGTTAAACCTGTTCTTTTATTAATCTAAAATAAAATCTAAAATACAATAACAATAAAAGTTTAACAATAAATTGATAACTAAAACGTAAACAAACATTTAAATACATTTAAATACTAACTTGTTCTTCTATTAATCAAACATAACAGTTTTATAATAATACCTTTTGTTCGTTCGATCTTTCTGCAGCCAATTTTTCAAAACTTCACTGCACTTCTTCTAACCCGTGTTCTTTTAACAATAAACACGATAATAAAACGTTTTATAATAATACCAATACCTTCGTGCATACAAACCTGTGTTTCTTCGTCAGTTCTTTCGTCGATTTGCTGCCTAAAACAATCAAATTAAAATATTCGTATACAAAAAGAAACACGTCTTCTTCGCGAAGTTTCTTGCTCACGAAATGATCGTTGACAAATTTCGAACGATTAACATTGCATTGCTCGCACTCCTCCAAAGACGTTTTTCGGCTGATTTCCACTGCGCAAGCCAAAAATAACAAAACGGAGGAGCATATACTAATCGCGAAAAATCAAAAAAATCACTCTCGCTTTGGCGTGGTTTTACGACGAAAAGGGAAAAAATAAGAAGGATTTGACCGTGAAAAAAAAACAAATATATCACTCTCTAAAATAAAAGTGGTATGCACAACGCGGATTATTATAATAAGATAGCCGCCAAGGCGGCGTCGCTCGCCACCCATGTTCAGCATGCGTCCAGTTCACAAAAAATAAAATAAAGAATTGGCAATGATAAGTTTGCCCATGTTGTAGAGCTCCAAAAGCTGATCAAAAAAGTGTATGGGATCGTTTCGCTACGATCAACCGTTGCAGAGATATCGTTGATCAAAGATTTTAATGACGTCATATCCGCAGTATCAAATAAAATTTAGGCCTAAATGTTGCGTCAACCCGTCACCCGTATCGCGGACCCCAAAAAACGTCAGTTATCCCTATTGGTTCTCGAGATATTTCCCCAAAAACGTCGCGTTCGATTGGTGATGCAATGCAATGATTCCCCCGTGATCATAAAAACATTTGACGTCAAATGTCACGTGCTATTATACTAATCGTGGATGTGTCTTGCGTGGGCGAACTGCCGCTATATGACCACGATTAAGAAGATTTTGACCATTAAAAAAACAAAAACACAACACTCTCTAAGTTAAATGTGTTGCACACGATTGCGAATTAGTATAAGTAGATAGTATCCCGTGTAAAAATTTTTTACGGGTTTTAATTCTGAAAATGATGTCTCAAAAATGGTGTCGAAAAATGACACTCGCCACTCATGTTCAGCCTGTGTTGTGTCATTTGTAAAACATTTGTGAGCATTTATTATGTTCATCAGAAAAGTGTATTAAATATTTGCTACGACATTTAAACGGCCATTTCATACATCAACGAACTTCAAACTAAGTTTGGAATTGGAAACTAAGCTGACAAAACCAAGCAATGAGATGGCACTCCATTAATCAGATCTGTAACCCAGTGTGCAAAATCGTCAAAAAATCACTGTGACGGAGAGCATTCTTAGTGAAATTGTGTGTAGATTTCTATAGAAATGCACTCTTTCGCAGATATTTTTTAATAAACGTGCTATAAATATTTAAAATTTCTGTTCGACACTAATTCAACAGGGTAAAACGTTTTCGAAAATGCTGACTATAAGGTTAAGCAAAAAATGTCATAGAATGATCAGAAGGAACATAAATTCTCATGAAAAACTGTTGACAATACTACACCAAAAAAGTATCCTAAGATAGCATAAACAAACAAATAAATAAATAAATAAATAAACCAAATAAAGGTTATCTTTAATCACTTTTGGAAAAGTGTATATCGACTACGTTAACAGTCCTCGAATGCGTTTCGATGGTTTAATCCATTTATTCTTGGAAATAGTAATTCTCGGTGAATAGCGAGTACATTGCATCTTTGAACGTAGTTGTGCAATGATAACAGTGATATGACTTCGTTAACAGTCCTCCAATGCGTTTTTATGGTTTAGTCCATTATTCTTTGAAATAATAATTCTCGGTAGCGAGTGCATTGCATCTACGTACGCATGCAGTTGGAATTATCGGATCTTCCGAAAAGTGAATTTTTAAAAATTGATGACATATTATTCGTAAGAGAAACCAAAGAATCTAAAAAAATAAATAAATAAAGTTAAGGTTGACTTTTAAATCCGACGTGTGTAGCCGACATATATCTTCGAACTAAACTTTCATTCACAATTACCTTGACAATGCTATCTAGACTATAGTAGATACGGTTATCCATAGCATTCTGTCAAAAATGGTTTTTACCATGAACACCAAGTTGACCTCAATACTATACTATAAATCTAAAGAATCTGAATAAATATAAGGTAAAGATAATGAATAATCATCGATTGTTTGTGTCAGCAGTTAATCAATTTTGTTAGTTAAGAAAGAAGATGTGATTCTATTTACAGTTTGCTTTGTCATTAATGAACAGTTGCTCGTTTCCAGCCAATTTCTCAATTGTTCTATTTCTGCTGACATCAGCATATTCCATATAACAGTTCATTATCTTTAACACACAGACAATAAGCTCATTATCCTCAATAAACTAAATGAACTAACTTTTTGGAATAGTAATCTCTCGAACTGACAAAGAAGTTTTCTCTTAAACCATAACCTGTAATGTCATTTCACAAAACAGGCTATAGGATAGTAAAATAAAGATCAAAGGAAGTACGTAACAACTTTTATTTCAACTAAAAACAACAAACATTAACATAAATAACGATGGTATGGAACTACCATACACTGACCGTGAATAACTGATTAATTACCCTATGCATTTCTTGTTAGAAGGAATTTCTACACCTTGTGAAAAACAAAATTCTTAAAAATCCTTATTAATAGGCAATGGGCATTAATCAACCATTCACAGGAGCAACTTTTAGATTTCTACCAGCCAAAGATGTTTTCCAAAACGCAGAAAATTAAATTTAATGAAAAAGCTTGAGCTCTATGTACGGTAGTTCCATACCATGTAAAAACTCAACTATCTAAAATAAACATTCTCAACAAAAAAATTGGTATTTAAACCTGCATATTTCGGTATAAAATTTTTTTTTAAGTTATTGTTTTTTTTAAATTTTTTTGAGGGGGGACGAACCCTTCGTGGTCTCGCCCCCCATTTTTTTTCCACACCCAGAACGCGCGGTTAGACCGCGGTCCTGGGTGGGTTTTTCTGTATTTTTGGAAATCCTGTCGTGTCACTAAAATGTAAGAACAAAAAATGATTAGTAATGAATTAAGATAATTAACTAAGATAATTAATAGGTAACAAATAAAGGAATTAGCACATAGATAGATTATACTATTGACGCTGAGAATTAATATCTCCAAGAATAAATTCAATTGAGTTTTATGGGAAATATTTGTGTTACTTACAGCTTGTAGATTCTTTAGCCTCCTTTTGTTCTAAAAAAGACAGTCAAGCATTAATTAAAGGAATTACCACATACACAGTTAAAAATGTGCTTTTGAGGCTGAGAATTATTATTTCCAAGAATAAATTCAATTGAGTTTTATCAGAAACTTTTGTGTTACTTACGACTGTTTCCTTTTTTCGGGTTTTTTGTTTCTAAATAAGAAAGTGAGGCATTAATTTAAGAGATTAACACAAAGATAAATGTAAAATGTGCTATTAAGGCTGAGAATTATTATATCCAAGAATAAATTCAATTGATTTTTATCAGAAATTTTTGTATTAGGGAAAAAATCCTTACTCTCCAAATTTTGGGTAGATGCTCTTACTATAATATAAAAGAGAAACAGTATAAACACTACGTCTGCCAAAGTGCATTCTACACAGATTCAACACAGATCTACAGACTAAAACTGATGTTTTATGTAAAACAATTCATAACTCACAACTGCTGGGATCTTTAGCATCAAACAGAAAGAATATTATAAAGAAGATTTCAATAGTGAACATGATAAGAGGCAACATGTGTTAGGGAAAGAATCCTTACTCTTCATATTTTGGACAGAAGTTGTTATGATAATAAGAGAAACAGTATAAATAACTTCATCTGTCACATGTATTTAAGTAAAATGTTAAAAAGGAAAATATCAAACCATTTTCTGCAGCATTCCCTATGAACAAAATATAATGAAATTACAATAACATGACTGATAAGCAAAACTTGGCTAAATGAAAATAAGAAGTTACCTTCTCCCAGTAGACCCTTCTCTTCTGAAATGAAAGGAGTAATTTAATATTCACCAATAGTAATTCTAAATGACACTAATGGTATTCTATTGAAGCAATAATTCCTTTTACCTTCCGGTGTTATTTCATCATTCCCTAAAATATAGAAGGTATAAATAGACCGTCTTTTCTTTTTCTCTATTATATTTACAGTTTTATTTTGAAAACTTACCAGTCTCTTGCACCCCATCCAGAATCACTAAAATATAATACATACGCACATGGATTTATACTGCTTTAACAATTCCAATATATTGGAAAGCTCTATGTACTTACTGGCTTCATCAGGACCTGGAACAAAACAGTGAAAAATTAATTTGGTATTCAAAAACAACAGTATAAAAAGCATAGAAATATTTACCTTCACGTGGCACTGCCATATTTTTTTTTAATTATAATTAGTTCACTAAAAAAGAAACAACTTTGAATTAATTTTCACAAAGGTAAAAGGATGAATGCCCTGACTTTTGGTTCATGGATGGTGCATGCAAGAACTTTTCATGATAAACAAAATTAAGATGCAAGAGACGAATGCATGCACAACCCATGGTAACAGAGTACACGACGTGAACGTAAGTCAATGGGACTTGTACTCCGCCTAAAAAACAAACATACAGAAATAAACTGTTTTTAGGCAAAATAATTAAGTAACTATAAAAGCATATCTTTACATCCATATTTAGCATTGCAACAAAGAAAATGTCATTGAATTAACAAATTAACACTATAATATCAATCATTAACAGTTGAGCAACAGACACTATAGGAAAACTCATGACAGTATATCCTACGATATAAAAGTCATGACGCTATAGAGGAAAAGCTGCTTTTAAACAACTGCAATGCAAATCACTCCCAAATGAGTGACGATACGATCAATGTACAACCGGAAACTGATACTTTTACATTTCCGGTATCTTTGAAACTCATAATCCAAATCCTTTGCACATACCAAGTATATAGATGAAAACAAAAGATATGCAGAATTAAGTTACTGTAATACTTGTGGAAAGACAACATTTTGAGTATACATCTTTCCATTGATATAACCTTGTTTCCCAGTAGCAGCAACTTTGATTTTCACATTATCAAATGCCTTTGCCCTGGAACATGCCACATATAACTGACCATGAGAAAAGCACGGCCTCTGCAAAAACAAACCAATTTTATCAAATGTTTGGCCTTGACTCTTGTTAATAGTGAAAGAGTAGGCCAAACGGATAGGTAATTGCCTGCGTTTTAATATAAAAGGCATACCTGTATCTGAAGGTGACAGTTCAACCCTAGGTATGAAAATGATTTCTCCAACTGCTGACCCTGTCAAAACTTCAGCTTTAATAAAATTATGAGATAGTTCGCGAACAATCAAGCGGGTGCCATTACAGAGACCTTTCCTGATGTTCAGATTCCTCAAAAGCATTATGATAGCCCCAACTTTAAGTTTCAAACAATGTGGAGGCATACCGGAAGGTGTTATGCTGTTCAGAAAATCAAGCGGATAATTTTGCCGCTCATCTTCATTGTCACATACCACTTCATCAGCACTGTAATAACAAACTGCCTCTCCTTGCAATCTTTCCAACACCTCATTGTTAATGATCAATGATTGCTCGTTTGTTGGTGTCAGAATGGCTGTTGAGGCGTATTCGTGAGGTTCCAATCCGTCATACATCACCGATATAATTGAAGTGTTGTGGGGAACAACGCAACAATCGGGGATTTCAATAGAACCCTTAGCCGGTTCATTTTGTTTTGTTGGCAGTTCACCATTACCAAGTTGTAATAACCAAGCACAGAATTCTTGTTCTTCCGGCCTGGCTCTCATGTTCTCGGTAAGTGAGTACTTTACCACTGATGCCCACATAACAGAACTTGTCAAGCAAACTTCTATTACATCAGTTGGTTTTGCTTTCTTCACAACTGGCAAACACTGACGAAAATCTCCGCCCCACAAAAGTACCTTTCCACCGAAAAGTGCGTCACTGCCGCAAATGTCACGAAGCAGCCTGTCAATAGCATGGAAAATGTGCGTAGAAACCATTGTGGCTTCATCGATCAGAAACAGGTCAATACTTCGAAGGTATTCTGCATGTTTAGATGTTGGTGTTATGTTACATACACTGTTTTCTAAAACAGGAACAGGCAAACGAAATAAGGAATGCAATGTACAACCACCAGATAATAAAGTGGCTGCAATACCTGTGAATGCAGCAGTAGCAACTTTCCAACCTCTGGCTCTACATGCTGTAATAACATAGTTATATGTAAATGTTTTACCTGTGCCAGCTGGTCCATCCAGATAAAACAATGTTTCAAGTTGTGCTAATCCATTGCGCACATTTGAAACAGCAGACAAAATCGCATCTGCAACAACTAACTGCTGTTCGTTAAGCTGAGGCCTTACCTGCTGGGCCCTGTCAATGTAAACATTCACATCGACTTCTTCCTCAGGGATCTGCTGAACCAACTCTGGAAGGTTAAATTGTGTTAAGGACATACCAAATTGTTTTAGGACATTATCAATGTAACCCAAAACCCTTTGCTCTGCTTGAGGAGCCGCCAATGTTCGAGCTTAGTCCTCGCACAGATGCCCCTTGAATGTATTCCACAACTCGAGAGGATTGGAGGGTTCGCAATGTGTCAAAATCGTGACAAACAGTTGTCTAAGCTGTTGAGGCATCTGGAAGGTTGATGCTTCTTCCAACGTATTGTGCCACTCTTCGTCATCTTGAAGAAGACGTCTGGCAGTACACGCCTCTCGGAATGTGTCGTAAACCACTCCATCAAAAGTACGTAGATATTCGAATGAAGTAGCGCCTGGAACATGCAGCAACAAAACTCGAAGGAAAAATCGTTCTCCTTCTGACGGTCGTGCATTATATAACCGAGCGACTATAGGCTTGAATGTTTTTTTTCGTTTTTGCCATTTTTTCTCTTTGCCATGAAAGACATAATGATACGGAATATCTGAGTAAAGATACTGTCGAGCATCAGGATCTTCTACATTCAGATTAAACCATGCTGTAAGGTGACTATCATTCAATGCCCCTTCAGCAGCTTCCGCTTCTTCGCCAGCTCTAAAATAAACTTGATGACGATCAGGTAAATGAACAGCTAATCGCTTAATAGTATGCGATTTTTCATGCATAGAGAACTCAAATATTCTCCATAATGCTTCGGGCGCACTGACATATCGAGCATCCAGAAACGTTTTAATTTCGTCATGTTCCAAACGTTCATTAATCTCGATATTAGCACGATCATGTCCTTTGTAAATGTATTTAAAGAGATACTTTACACTTTTGATTGTGGTACATGCTTCCAAATTGATGTGAGCATTATACTTCTTGGACAACCACGGACAGTACGGAACTACCCATTGATTATCTAAGTCCACATTTCTTACTCTCACTGTACGGCCATTGTTACGTCTGCGATACAGTGGATACCCATTTGCATTCATTTGGGTTGCTTCACAAAATCGCTTTGGAAAATCCTTGGTGCAGTTGCCATCATCTCCCATACAAACTGCATTAGGGTTAGCATTCCCACAGGGACCATGAATCATGCATGACTTGATGATATCATGAAGTTCAGGTTCCTGTTCAGGATCTGGTATTTCAGCAGAAATTAAGCTGTCAATGTCATCAGCATTACGTAGTTTGTCCTCTTGTGCTAAATGGATAAGAATATGAGCATGAGGTAAAGAACGTTTCTGAAATTCAATAACATACAAATGGGAGATGGCTTTTCCCAAAACACCATTTTTATTAATGTCCTCCAAAAGTGCTTTTAATTTCAAATTGAAAACACGTGTAATCAAATCAGGACGATAATGTGCAGGCTCATTATCTAAGTTTTCCGTAATTTCCTTCCATTTTGGATTGCAGGTAAATGTGCAAAACAAATCCGGTTTGCCCATTTTAGTTACCATGGCCATAGCATCTTGATAATTTTGCTGCATGGCCCTTGGACCACCCTGAAAAGAAGAAGGAAGAATCACCGGTCTGCCTGCTTGAAGGCCACGGTTTTCTGCGACATTTTCAAGATAATCAATGAGCCCTTGATATTGCTCAACCCGGAAATTACCCTGATTTCGACGAATGTAATTAAGACGGTCGGATTCAACTTTGCAATAACAATCTACAGCAAATTGTTGAAGTAACCTTTTACCTTTTAAGATGGGGCTAAAAGCATCTCTAAATGCAAACCTATAAGTATAATATTGCAACATGGTAGTACGACAATGCTGGCCTGTTGCATATTCTGCTACGTGAGGAATGTCAGAACTCCAACCCAACTCTCCTCTTGGAAAAAATACAGGATACACCATTGGATCAAGATTAGGTGAATGAACAGGCAAATCCTGCAACGGTCTATCTCGAGGGTAAACAACAATGTCTCGAGCCAATGGTGGTGCACCATCTTCACCAACAAAAACAGCAGCTACTTCATCATGATGAGGTAGATTGTATCGACGCCTGTCACCGCCACTTCTCAAGTGCATTCTAACCTGAAAATCAAAAGCAAATTATCAAAAGCAGTTGAAAGATCAGTCTTTAGTAAATATCTATTTCCACTTACCTCAGATGGGCGGCGATTTTGTTCATTTGCGCGACGCAGTTCCTCTGCTTCTACCTCACTCATGTGTTTATAAGCAGCTGCATAAGGACTCTCCCGTAAAATGATATCTTGCAAAGTTTGCATGACTTCCGGGGAGCAACCTTGATTTTCTGGTCTTGCCATTCGCTCGTTGAATGCATCCATACCATCATAAATATATAGTTGACCATATGATGGAGGAACACCCGGTGGTGGGTGTAAATTACCTGTTCGGTGACATACCTGGCCATTGATACGAAAAACTGGTGGACCACGACCTGGCGGTACAGCCAATTTTGCACCCATAGAAGCAAACGCAACCGAACTGTTGAACTTTCGAATATTTTCTTGAAAGTTCTTTGCTTGATTGTTATCACCTACTAAAAGATCTTTAAGGTCATTAGGATAATAAATGTTATCTAAATGAACTTTACCATTGTGACAACACTTAAAATTAGTTTCCTCAGCAAACATCCTGGCACCACAAAACTGACAGACTTTGTCCATGGCACCAAGATAATGTAGCTCAGGTAGTTGGTCTTGCCGAGCAGCACGATGCAAGGGTTGATTAGCCCGTCTAGCCCTCATGCGCCGAACGTTTGCATTTCGCCGAGCTAATCTCTGCTCATCACCTTCTATTAGACGATGCTGAGCTTGTCTTTCGGCATCATTGATTCTAAGACGTTCATTATCTGCTTGAATATCTGGTGGCTGGATATTAACATTTTGCTGAAGCTGTTGGCGCCTTGCCTCAGCCACATCCTCGTGTGCATGCCGACGCTGAATAACAGAGCGTATTTGCTGCTGATCAGGTGGCTGGAGCACAAACTGGCCATTCCTAAAAACTGCTTGGAAGCCAGGAATAATATTAGTGCCTCTTATATTAAACATCACAGTTCAGAAACACTAAAACAACAAAAAGAAAGAGATAGCTACCCACTGTGAATAAACAGCACAAATCTAGGAGGCAGAAGCAGAAGCAAACTGACTAATACGAAATATAAAGAAATAGTCGAAACTGTGATAAATAATCTTCAACGAACCTTTCTATCTAAGAACTAAAGTCTTTTTAAAATAAACTGGCAAGAATTATAACGTACAAAAGACGAACCTGGAATGCAGATAGAAAACGTGTTAGAAAACAAATAAAGTAATAGGTTAAAAACATAAACAAAGGGTTCTAACCACGTCCAAACTGACAAATAGTTCCTTCCCAAACACTGTAGAGGAAAAATGAACATAACAGAAAAGTTCATTCAACTTAAAAGTTTGGAAAAACCGTCGTAAAGTTTACCATTTTTAAATTAAACTGAAAATAAATAAACAGATCTCACTTCGTTGGCGTATTCTGTGCGCAGCAAAACTAACGTACGACGACAACCCTAACAACAACAAATAAGATAGAAGATGCTTAAAGACAGTGGCTAAACTAACAGTTCTTTCCCAAACAACAGACAGATGAAACTGGGTGTGAATGTTCCATTAAAAAGGCTGGAAAAAAGGCGTAAAGTTTATAATGAAAACAAATAAACAGATCTCACCTCGTTGACGTATTTTTCGATTAAATATTATAAACAATATCTATTGTTCTTTTGTCTAATTCTTTTGTTACACTCGCGTAGCTGCACTCAATAACAAATTGAATTAAATTTGTTTACTTTCTACACGAATTGGTTGCTATAGTTTGCCCAATTCTGGAAAACAATTTTGATTGGTTCAAAAGCATCACGTCAATCAAAACAATCAAAATAAATCAAAATAAATGCGCATTGTATAGGTTTCCCGAAAGAAACGTCACACTTAGATTACGTATCATGTATACGTGTATACTGATTACGTAACTTTAGAAAGTGTCTCTTGGCCTCTACCAGGTATTATGCGCATTGTGTTGGTCTCCCGAAAGAAACGCGACACTTAAATTACGTAACATTAAAAAAAGTGTCTGTCGCGGCTGCGTGGTTTTACGACGAAAAGGGAAAAAATAAGAAGGTTTTGACCGTGCAAAAAAAACCAAATATATCACTCTCTAAAATAAAAGTGTGACACACAACGCGAATTAGTATAATAAGATAGACTAGCCGCCAAGGCGGCGTCGTTCGCCGCCCATGTTCAGCATGCGTTGACTTCACGAAAAATAAAATTAAGGAAATGGCAACCGAAAGTGTTCCCATGTTGTAGAGCTCGAAAAACTGATCAAAAAAATGTATGGGATCGTTCCGCTACCATCAACCGTTACAGACATATCATTGTTCAAAGATTTTGATGACGTCACAGACCTCTCCCCAAAAAAATTAGACCCCAAATTTTTCCTCACCCCATCGCCTGTATCGCGGACCCCAAAAAACGTCAGTTATCCCTATTGGTTACCGAGATAATTTTCCCTAAACGTCGCATTCGATTAGGGTCTCAATACAATGGTTTCACACTGACGTCGCGCACAAGAAAAGAAATCATTTATGTGTGATCTTACATTGCTGACTCTCTTTAGCAGTTCACATCTACCATTTTGCGTAACAGACAAACGGACCGAGAATCGGCTATTAATATATAGACTAGTATCCCGGGTAAAAACTTTTTACCGAATTTAGCTTCGAAAACATTAGGTCAAATCCACCATTCCCGTGGTACGTACGCGTCGCTCGCCACCCATGTTCAGTATGCGTTGTGTCACAGAATTTAACTCGTGTAAAAGTTTCTTTTCAGGCATTAATTTGTTATTACATTCAGAAGATTAAAAACAGAAACAAATAGCAACATGGCTCAGAATAATATATTTATACGCAGAAGAGAAGTAACTTTAATGTAAAAAAAATGGCAATGTATAACACAGAACTGTTTACCCAGACATACGAAACCAAAAATTACAAAATAATACCTTCAATACCTTCCAACTGTGTTTCTTTCGTGCGGAAGTTACATTATACAGCAACCATTAATGAAGTTTTGAAATGATATATAGTCTGTTCTTCCCAAAACCATCAACGTCATGATTAAAACCATGAGTTTCATTTCTTTGTGCTTTTTTTATTATTACCTAAAAAATTAATACTTGAATTGTAATACCGAAAACCTAATCATGCTATAAGAATATTGAAATAAACAACAACAAAAAAAAGAGAAAAAAAATGAAATTCAAGTACGCATTTATCCTAAAAACAAAAAACAAAACAAAAAATAAATAAAAAAATAAATAAAAAGTCACAAATAAAATCATAATGCCAAACTTATATATATACCCAGGTACGTAAACGATTACCATAACAAAAAATAGTGCATAAACATGATGAAATATAAACTTAAGAAAAATCCACCAAATAATAACGCTTCTTTTTTGTAGGACAGTTTCATTGCACAGTAATAACTAATGAACTTCTTAAATACCGTCAACCAACAAAACTTTGAACAGCATCAAAACTTTGAATGTGGTTCGATGTGGTATGTTTATTTTGTTGATACGGTTGTTTAGCTGTTCAAAGTTCTGACGCTGTTCAAAGTTTTGTTGGTTGACGGTACATAATACATTCTTCTCTTAACTAACTCTCTCAACATCATAATTTAACCCACCATGTGCTTCATTTCTTTTCAGATGAAAATATTCAAAAAACATTATACAAAAAAAACCTGATCATACTATGACGAAATCGAAAGAAAAACAAAACAAACTAAAAGAAACTTTGAAAACGTATTTACCTTTAAAATAATAATTAAAAACACAAACGTAATGACAGAATTTGTATAGCTGAAGAATTTTTAACATATGAAAACATTCACATATGTGGAGCTATTTTTTATTTCAGTTCAAAGCTCCTCCTGGCTAATTCAAAACACAACAGTATCCTTTATTTATCCACTAAACAACAGTTAAACAACCCTTTATTCTTTATTTATCCAGCATACTAACTGTGTTCTAACTAAATAGATATATACTATTTTAACTTTAGTTAAACTTCAAACAAAATAGAATACCTTTCTCACTGCCAATTCACATGTTAGTAAACAGCATTGATCATCTTCTGCAGCCATTTTCAAACACTTCTAAACTCTTTACTACTATATTCATACCTGTAAACAAATTACTAATACTTTATTTACTTTCCAGCACAAACATACATAGGTACTTATAAAACACTTTTGCTATATCATTTTTATAAAGTGAAATACATACTGTAAAACTGCTCTCTTCGTTTGGCAAAACTGCTAAACTTTCTGTATTTTCCAGTAGATTTTGTACTTTTTGGCAGGCAGACAAAAGCATCAAGCATCGATACAATAAATACAATTAGACATCATAACACATTCCCCACTTCCACAGCGTCATGAGAAATAAAAACATTCATAGCTGTAGGACCATTTTTAATGCAATAATAGCGCACGTTACCAAAACAAATTTCTCTCGTCTTCCTTTTCATCCAGCAGCATATACACATACTAAACGACAGAATAACTGAGACATCCACTCAAAGCTAAAGCATATAATCTTTCAAAACTAAAATTAAAACCATTCCTTACTGTGTAAATAAACATGATTTTGTTCTGCATTTCTTCACTACCCTTTCTTCTGTATAACGATATTTGATTACTAAAACGTAAACAAACATTTAAATACATACATAACTTACTTACCCTTAAAAGTTTTATAATAATACTTTCGTACAGACCTGTTCGTTCCTTCTGCACAGCCAATTTTATACTGCACTTCTTCTGCATTCTCACTATGCTTTTACATTGTAAACGAACAACTAATCACTTACACATGTTCTTTCATTAATCTAAAATACAATAACAGTAGAAGTTTAACAATAAACAATAATCTAAAATACAATCACAGTAAATCATACATACGTGTTTCTTCGTGAAAACAACTGCGATAATGATAATCGGTTATTAACGAACTTATTTTTTGGAAATCGTCAACCAATCAAATTGGCGAAAAAATAATTTCTTGCGTTTTGATTGGTTTAAAAATTTAGACGTCACACTTAAATTACGTAACATTAAAAAAAGTGTCTGTCGCTTTGGCGTGGTTTTACGACGAAAAGGGAAAAAATAAGAAGGATTTGACCGTGAAAAAAAAAACAAATATGTCACTCTCTAAAATAAAAGTGTGACACACAATCGCGGATTATTATAATAAGATAGCCGCCAGGGCGGCGTCGCTCGCCACCCATGTTCATTTTGCGTTGTGTCACAGAATTTAGCTTGTGTAAAAGATTTTTTAATTTTTTAATTCATTCTAACATTCAGAAGAATTAAAACAGAAACAAACATCAATACGTCTCAGAATATACATATACATACGCAGAAGAGAAGTAACTTTAATGTAAAAAATGGCAATATATAACACAGAACTGTTTACCCAGACATACAAAACCAAACATTGAATAACATTACAAAAATGTTAATTCAAAACAAATTGATACCTTCCAACTTTTGCTTTTGTTCCAAAGTTACTACTGGACTGCAATCATTAATGAATTTTGAAATGATATATAGTCTGTTCTTCCCAAAACCATCAACATCATGATTAAAACCATGAGTTTCATTTCTTTATGTTTTTTTATTATTGCCTAAAAAGAATAATATTTCAATTGTAATACCGAAAATAAAAAAAAAAGCAAAAAGAAACAAAAAACAAAAAGGAAATTCAAGTGCGCATTTATGCTAAAAACAATAACTAAAACACAAATTTACCCAGAAGATAAAACGTAACAAATAAAAACATAATGCCAAACTTATACACCCAGGCATAGTACGTAAACAATCATATACCATAACACAAAATAATGCATAAATTTGATAAAATGTAGACTGAAAAAAAATCCATCCAATAATCCTTCTTTTTTGTAGGACATAATTCATAATTTAACCATGTGCTTCATTTCTTTAATGGTTATATACACTTTTTCTTTTCTGACCTAATAAAAGAAAATATTTCAGTTGAAGAACAGCTAAAATAATCACATTCATTGCAACCATATTGAAGCAAACAAAAACAAAAGACATAAAGTTGGCTGGAAGACAGGCAGATAGACAAAGTACCAAGCATCTTAAATTGTACAGGAAAATCTAATAAAAGGCAGACATGGTTGACGTTCCCCCCATTTCCACAGCCATGAGAACCATTTTTAATTGATTTGTAAATAAATAAATTACAGCGCGCGTTACCAAAACAAATTTCGTTCGTTCCGCGTTCCTTTTCATCCAGCATCCAGTTTTCATCCAGCGAAGATACATACTAAATGATAGAATTATTTTGACTCATATATCTTTTCAAAACTCAATTAATTAATCTTTCAAAACTAAATTAAAATGAAAACCATTCGTTACTGTGTAAAGGAACATCATTTTTTTCTGGATTTCTTCACTGCACTTTCTTCTGTATAGCCATAACTAAAACGTAAACAAACATTTAAATACATACATAACTTACCTGTTCTTTTATTAATCTAAAATAGAATAATAGCAGTAAAAGTTAAGCAATAAACGTTTTATAATAATACCTTCACGTACAGACCTGTTGTTCGTTCGTCAAACGATTAATGAAAATTGATTTTTTCTGCATTTCTTCACTGCACTTTCTTCTATATAGCCATATCTGATAACTAAAACAAAGTAAACGAAAACTAAAACAAAGTAAAACATTGAAACATGTGCTGGATGTATACTCGTTATTTGTTGTTCGTTTTCGTTTTCCACATAAAAAACATTTCAGTATGATTTTACATAATACATACATAAATAATACGTCAATACATTTACCTACGTTCTTTTATTAATCAACAAACAACAAAAGAAAAGCAAAAAGTTAAACAATAAACGTTTTATAATAATACCTTCGTACAGACCTGTTCGTTCGTCAAACGATTAATGAAAATGGATTTCTTATCAACGAACATTGTCGCTATAGTTTTTCCGATTTCGGCAACCAATGAAAACGGCGAAAAGACGATCACGTGTCAAAACAAATGATCGTTGGATTGCAGTGGAAGAGTTTCTTCACTGGCCGGACTGCCGCTATATGACCACGATTAAGAAGATTTTGACCATTACAAAACAAAAAAACAAACACTCTCTAAATTAAAAGTGGGATGCACAAACGCAAATTAGTATAAGTAGACTAGTATCCCGGGTAAAAACTTTTTACCGAACTTTACTTCGAAAACATTAGGTCAAATCCATTATTCCCGTGTACGTACCCCGTGACGAAAAAATAAATCATAGAATTGCAACTCATCCCAGGTGGCGTCGCTCGTCAGCCATGTTCAGTATGCGTTGTGTCGCAGAATTTTACTCTTGCAAAAGTTTCTTTTCAGGCATTAATTTCTTAATTCATGTCTTACATTCAGAAAAACAAATAGCAACATGGCTCAGAATATATATTCATACGCAGAAGAGAAGTAACTTTAATGTAAAAATATGCAATATATAACACAGAACCATTTACCCAGACATAATACATAAGACATAATAAATATTACAAAATGTGAATTGAAAACAAATCGATACCTTCTAACTGTGTTTCTTTTGTGCGGAAGTTACATTGGACAGCAACTGTTAATGAATTTTTGAAATGATATATATACAATCTGTTCTTCCCAAAACCATCAACATCATGATAAGAACCATGAGTTTCATTTCTTTAACGGTTTACGTGCTGTTTTATTATTATTAATCTTACCTAAAAAATATTTCAATTGTATAAAAATGCAGAAAAAGATAATCATACTATGAAATAGTTGAAATAAAAAACAAAACAAAAAACAAAAAGTAAATTCATGTACGCATTTATCCTAAAAATAATTATATAATTAAAAACACAAATTCAATGACAGAATTTGTAAAGCTTTTGATTGGAAAGTCTATAAAATCAACCAATGTTATAAGTTAATACAGGTTCAACACTCAACACTGGAGCTGAACTACATTAAGACTTTTAACGTGGGATACACAGCCAAACATCAAATAATAAAAATAATTGAAACAATGAAATGCCCTAACAAAGTCATAATTTAATACCGAAAAGATAAAAAGTAACAACAGTAAAACATAATGCGAAAGTTGTATAGTACCCAGGCATAGTACGTAAACAATTACCATAACACAAAATAATGTGTAATCATCACAAAATATAAGAATCCATCCAGCAATGCAATGCAATGCTTCTTATTTGTAGTAGCACAGTTAGAGTTAGTAGTCATATCACATCACAGCAATAATTAATGAATTTTTGAAATACATAATCCATTCTTCTCTTAACTATCCCTCACAACATCATAATTTAACCATCTGCTTCATTTCTTTAATGGTTATACACCTTTTCTTTTCTGACCTAAAAGAAAAAGATTTCAGTGAAGAACTGCTAGCTACAATCCACACTACTGCAACAACCATATTGAAGCAACCAAAAGCAAAATTATATAAATGACAGACAGGCACCAAAGAGACCAGAGAGACAAAGCACCAAACATCGTCAATAAAATATACAGTGAAATTTAATAAAAAGCAGACATGGTTGAGATGAGATAAGACAGCATGACACGTTCCCCATTTCCACAGTCATGAGAACCATTTTTAATTGATCTGTAAATAAAATCTTCTTTGCTAACTAATGGCGCGCGTTACCAAAACAAATTTTTACTGCGCTCCCCCTTCGTTGCTCCATAACGTTCGCTGTCATCCAGCTTCCATCCAAACGATTGAATTACGTTTGACTCTTACAATCTTTCACATTAATAATTCAAAACAAACTTAAAATTGAAATTAAAACCATTCGTTGCCGTCGTGTAAATAAACATCTTTTTGTTCTGAACTTCTTCACTGCACTTTCTTCTGTATAGCGATATTGGATAGCTAACACATAAACAAACATTAAAATACATACATAACTTACTTACGAATGTGTCACCTGTTCTTTTATTAATCTATTAAAAGTTAATCTTATTAGTTAATCTTAATTAATTTTATTAAAAGTTTTATAATAATACTTTCGTACAGACCTGTTCATTCATTCTGCACAGCCAATTTTTAAAAACTTCACTGCACTTCCTCTGTATTCTCACCATACATTGTAAACAAACAACTAATCACTTACGCATGCAATTCCTGTTCTTTTAATAATCTAAAATACAATAAAAGTTCAACAATAAACAGTTTAATAATCAGCATGTATACAAACCTGTGTT
This sequence comes from Turritopsis dohrnii, assembly GCA_027922465.2. Lineage (NCBI taxonomy): Eukaryota > Metazoa > Cnidaria > Hydrozoa > Anthoathecata > Oceaniidae > Turritopsis > Turritopsis dohrnii. The sequence goes on along the minus strand of BQMF02000595.1, from coordinate 79,344 downwards.
TCTTCGTCAAGCTCACAACAGAAGTTTCTTGCTCACGAAATGATCGTTGACAAATTTCGAACGATTAACATTGCATTGCTCGCACTCCTCCAAAGACGTTTTTCGACTGATTTCCACTGCGCAAACCAAAAATAACAAAACGGAGGAGCATATACTAATCGCGGAAAATTAAGTCTTGCGTGGGCGAACTGCCGCTATATGACCACGATTAAGAAGATTTTGACCATTAAAAAAACAAAAACAAAACACTCTCTAAGTTAAATGTGTTACACACATTGCGGATTAGTATAAGTAGATAGTATCTCGCGTAAAAGTTTTTTACGACTTTAATTTCCAAAATGTTGTCACGGAAAATAGGTGAAGAAAAATTAAAGTACCAAATCTCGCAAAGACACCGTACCCATGTTGTAGAGCTCGAAAAACTGATCAAAAAAATGTATGGGATCGTTTCGCAACGACCAACTGTTGGAGAGATATCATCAATCAAAGATTTTGATGACGTCATAGGCGCAGTACCAAATAAAATTTAGGCCCAAATGTTGCGTTACCCCATCACCCGTGTTGCCGACCCTGAAAAACGTCAGTTATCGCTATTGGTTCTCGAGATATTTCCCCAAAAACGTCGCGTTCGATTGGGGATGCAATGCAATGGCTCCCCCGTGATACGGCAAAAATAACTGACGTCACCCCGCGTGCTATTATACTAATCGTCAATTATCAATGGTCTAACGAAAAAATGACCACGATTAAGAAGATTTTGACCGTAAATTTAGAAAAAACAAAACACTCTCTAAGTTAAATGTGTTACACACATTGCGGATTAGTATATATAGACTAGTATCTCGCGTAAAAGTTTTTTACGACTTTAATTTCGAAAAGGATCTGCAAAAACCCCGTGACGAAAATTTCAATTACGAAATCGGGACTGGAAAGTGTTCCCATGTTGTAGAGCTCGAAAAACTGATCAAAAAAGTGTATGGGATCGTTTCGCTACGATCAACCGTTGCAGAGATATCGTCGATCAAAGATTTTAATGACGTCATATCCGCAGTAGCAAATAAAATTTAGGCCCAAATGTTGCGTCACCCCGTCACCCGTGTCACCGACCCCAAAAAACGTCAGTTATCCCTATTGGTTCTCGAGATATTTCCCCAAAAACGTCACGTTCGATTGGGGATGCAATGCAATGATTCCCCCGTGGATAAAATAAAAAAACTGACGTCACGCCGCGTGCTATTATACTAATCGTCAATTATCAATGGCCTAACGAAAAAATGACCACGATTAAGAAGATTTTGACCATTAAAAAACAAAAAAAACAACACTCTCTAAAATAAAAGTGGTATGCACAACGCGGATTAGTATATACTAGTATCCCGGGTAAAAACTTTTTACCGAACTTAACTTCGAAAACATTAGGTCAAATCCACCATTCCCGTGTACGTACCCCGTGACGAAAAAATAAATCATAGAATCGCAACTCATCCCTGGCGGCGTCGCTCGCCACCCATGTTCAGTATGCGTTGTGTCGCAGAATTTAACTCTTGCAAAAGTTTCTTTTCAGCATTAATTTTTTAATTCATTTCTTACATTCAGAAAATTTAAAACAGAAACAAATAGCAACATGGCTCAGAATATATATTCATACGCAGAAGAGAAGTAACTTTAATGTAAAAATATGCAATATATAACACAGAACCGATTACTAAGACATACAAAACCAAACATTGAATAACATTACAAAAATGATACCTTCCAACTTTTTCTTTTGTTCAAAAGTTACTTCTGGACTGCAACCATTAATGAATTTTTGAAATGATATAGTTAGTTCTTCCCAAAACCATCAACATCATGATTAAAACCATGAGTTTCATTTCTTTACGCTTTTTTTATTATTGCCTAAAAGAATAATGTTTCAATTGTAATACCGAAAAAAAAAAAGAAACAAAAAAAAAAAGGAAATTCAAGTACGTATTTATCCTAAAAACAATAACTAAGAAGAAAAATTTGCACAAAAGATAAAAAGTCACAAATAAAATCATAAATTCAAAGTTATATACCTAGGCATAGTACGTAAACGATTACCATAACACAAAATATGCATAAATGCGATAAAATATAAACTTAAGAAAAATACAGCCAACAACACTTATTTTTTGTAAGATAGTTTCATTGCACAGTCATTAAGTAAGTAAATCTTAAGTAACCCTCTCGACATTATAACCCATCATGTGCTTCATTTCTATATTAACAGATCAAAACATTAAAAAAACATATACAAAAAACCTAATCATGCTATGACGAAATCTAAAGAAAAACAAAACAAAGTAAAAGAAACTTTGAAAATGTATTAACCTTAAAAATAATAATTAAAAACATTACGTTTTAATGACAGAATTAGTATAGCTGAAAAATTTTAAACATATGAAAACATTCGTGGAGCCATTTTTTATTTCCAGTTCAAAGCTCCTCTCTGCAGGAAAATTCAAAACACAACAGTAAACATCCCTCTTATCCTTTATGTATCCACTAATACTAACTGTGTTTAACTAAATAGATACTATTTTAACTTTACCTTTCAATACCAATTCACATCATCATGATAGTAAACAATATTGATCATGTTCTGTAGCCATTATCAAACACTTCTAAACTCTTTTACTTTCTGTATTTCATACCTGTAAACAAATTAATAACACTCGATTAACTTTCCAGCATACTTTCCTATTGTAAAGATACACTTTCTCTTTGCTTTCTACTGAAATTCCAATACCATTTTTATACAGTGAAAGTTATAAAATGCTTTCTTCGTAACTTCATAACTGTGGAGCCATTTTGAATTAAATAAAATAAGGAACAGCAACTTCGTTACCAAAACAAATCATTAACTGCTCGAGGGACATGCATCTTAATGATTTGATCGTTTTAACTCTGTTTTTACTCTCTTTTAACGCTGTATTTACTAAATCCGTTTGACTCATGTACTTACGTATATTACTTTATATCTTTTCCAAACAATTTCTCTCCGAAAAGAAGTAAAATCATTTTCTTCACCAATGTAAATAAACAGCATCCTTTCTGCAGCCATTTTTAAACAACTTCAACTTCATCTACACTACTCTACTGCTGCACTCCCATAACTATTTGATAACTATAAAAAGAAATACGTAAACAGCTCGTAAAATAAAAATAGACTTTCTTCATCTCGTTCTTCGTTTCGTTTTCCTTTGAAAAAACCTATATATAAAAAACAACATCTGTTTAAAAACTCACCTAAGCATGTGGTTATACCTGTTCTTTTATTAATCTAAAATAAAATCTAAAATACAATAACAATAAAAGTTTAACAATAAATTGATAACTAAAACGTAAACAAACATTTAAATACATTTAAATACTAACTTGTTCTTCTATTAATCAAACATAACAGTTTTATAATAATACCTTTTGTTCGTTCGATCTTTCTGCAGCTAATTTTTAAAAACTTCACTGCACTTCTTCTGTATATCTAAATATGATTTTTCATTGTAAACAAACAACTAACCCGTGTTCTTTTAGCAAGAAACACGATAATAAAACGTTTTATAATAATAACAATACCTTCGTGCATACAAACCTGTGTTTCTTTGTCAGTTCTTTCGTCGATTTGCTGCCTAAAACAATCAAATTTAAATTAAAATATTCGTATACAAAAAGAAACACGTCTTCTTCGCGAAGTTTCTTGCTCACGAAATGATCGTTGACAAATTTCGAACGAAGACGTTGCATTGCTCGCACTCCTCCAAAGACGTTTTTCGGCTGATTTCCACTGCGCAAACCAAAATAACAAAACGGAGGAGCATATACTAATCGCGGAAAATCAAAAAAAGTGTTCTCGCATTGACGTGGTTTTACGACAAAAAGGGAAAAAATAAGAAGGATTTGACCGTGAAAAAAAAACAAATATATCACTCTCTAAAATAAAAGTGGGATGCACAAAGCGAATTAGTATAATAAGATAGACTAGTATCTCGCGTAAAAGTTTTTTACGGCTTTAATTTCGAAAAGGATGTGCAAGAATCCCACATTCCCGTGTGCGAACCCCGTGACCAAAATTTCAATTACGGAATTGGGACTGGAAAGTGTACCCATGTTGTAGAGCTCGAAAAACTGATCAAAAAAATGTATGGGATGGTTTCGCTACGACCAACCGTTGCAGAGATATCGTCGTTCAAAGATTTTGATGACGTCATAGCCGCAGTACCAAATAAAATTTAGGTCCAAATGTTGCGTCACCCCATCACCCGTGTCACTGACCCTAAGAAACGTCAGTTATCCCTATTGGTTCTCGAGATATTTCCCCAAAAACGTCGCGTTCGATTGGGGATGCAATGCAATAAGATAAGATAAAAAAACTGACGTCACGCCGCGTGCTATTATACTAATCGTCAATTATCAATGGTCTAACGAAAAAATGACCACGATTAAGAAGATTTTGACTGTAAATTTAGAAAAAACACAACACTCTCTAAAATAAAAGTGGGATGCACAACGCGGATTAGTATATATAGACTAGCCGCCCAGGCGGCGTCGCTCGCCACCCATGTTCAGTATGCGTTGTGTCGCAGAATTTAACTCATGTAAAAGTTTCTTTTCAGGCATTAATTTTTTAATTCATTTCTTACATTCAGAAGATTTAAAACAGAAACAAATAGCAATATGGCTCAGAATATTATATCTATACGCAGAAGAGAAGTAACTTTAATGTAAAAAAACGCATGTAAAAAAACGCAATATATAACTCAGAACCGATTTCAGAATCATTTCTTACATTCAGAAGATTTAAAACAGAAACAAATAGCAATATGGCTCAGAATATTATATCTATACGCAGAAGAGAAGTAACTTTAATGTAAAAAAACGCAATATATAACTCAGAACCGTTAACCCAGACATACAAAACCAAACATTGAATAATATTACAAAAATGATACCTTCCAACTTTTTCTTTCGTTCAAAAGTTACTACTGGACTGCAATCATTAATGAATTTTTGAAATGATATATTTAGTTCTTCCCAAAACCATCAACATCATGATTAAAACCATGAGTTTCATTTCTTTGTGCTTTTTTTATTATTGCCTAAAAGAATAATATTTCAATTGTAATACCGAAAATAAAAAAAAAACAAAACAAAAAAAAAAGGAAATTCAAGTACGCATTTATCCTAAAAACAATAACTAAGAACAAAAATTTACACAGAAGATAAAAAGTCACAAATAAAATCATACAGCCAAAGTTATATACCTAGGCATAGTACGTAAACGATTACCATAACACAAAATATGCATAAATGCGATAAAATATAAACTTAGAAAAATACAGCCAACAACGCTTATTTGTTGTAGGATAGTTTCATTGCACAGTCATTTAAATTACATAATCCATTCTTCTCTTAAGTAACCCTCTCAACATTATAACCCATCATGTGCTTCATTTCTACTTAACAGATGAAAACATTCAAAAAACATATACAAAAAACCTAATCATGCTATGACGAAATCTAAAGAAAAACAAAACAAAGTAAAAGAAACTTTGAAAATATATTAACCTTAAAAATAATAATTAAAAACACAAACGTAATGACAGAATTAGTGAAAAATTTTTAACATATGAAAACATTCGTGGAGCCATTTTTTATTTCCAGTTCAAAGCTCCTCCTCTGCGCTGGAAAATTCAAAACACAACAGACAACATCCCTCTTATCCTTTATTTATCCACTAATACTAACTGTGTTTTAACTAAATAGATACTATTTTAACTTTACCTTTCAATACCAATTCACATCATCATGATAGTAAACAACAATATTGATCATGTTCTGTAGCCATTATCAAACACTTCTAAACTCTTTTACTTTCTATATTTCATACCTGTAAACAAATTAATAACACTCGATTAACTTTCCAGCATACTTTCCTATTGTAAACATACACTTTCTATTTGTTTTCTACTGCAATTTCACTACCATTTTTATACAGTGAAAGACATAAAAATGCTATCTTCGTAACTTCATAACTGTGGAGCCATTTTGAAATAAATAAAATAAGGAACAGTTCGTTACCAAAACAAATCAGTAACTGCTCGTGTAGGACCTGCATCTTTATGATCTGATCGTTTTAACTCTGTTTTTATTCTCTTTTAACGCTGTATTTATTAAATCCGTTTGACTCATGTACTTACGTATATTACTTTATATCTTTTCCAAACAATTTTCCACCGAAAAAAAGTAAAACCATTTTCACCAATGTCAACTTCATCTACACTACTTCTGTACTGCTGCACTCCCATAACTATTTGATAACTATAAAAAGAAATTCGTAAAATCAGCACGACTTTCTTCCACTCGTTCTTCGTTTGGTTTTCATCTGAAAAAACCTATATATATATAAAAAAAAACAAACATCTGTTCAAAAACTCACCTACGCATGTGTGCTACCTGCTAACTAATCACTTACACACATGCTGCTGCCTGTTCTTTTATTAATCGTTCGATCTTTCTGCAGCTTATCTTTTAAAAACTTCACTGCACTTCTTCTGTATATCTAAATATGATTTTTCATTGTAAACAAATAACTAACTCACTTGTTTTATTAATAAGAGTAAAAGTTTAGCAATAAACACGATAATAAAACGTTTTATAATAATAACAATACCTTCGTGTTTCTTCGTCAGTTCTTTCGTCGATTTGCTGCCTAAAACAATCAAATTTATTATTCGTATACAAAAAGAAACCCGTCTTCTTCGCGAAGTTTCTTGCTCACGAAATGATCGTTGACAAATTTCGAACGAAGACGTTGCATTGCTCGCACTCCTCCAAAGACGTTTTTCGGCTGATTTCCACTGCGCAAACCAAAATAACAAAACGGAGGAGCATATACTAATCAAAAAAATCGCTCTCGCTTTGGCGTGGTTTTACGACGAAAAGGGAAAAAATAAGAAGGATTTGACCGTGAAAAAAAAACAAATATGTCACTCTCTAAAATAAAAGTGTGACACACAGCGCGGATTATTATAATAAGATAGTATCCCGGGTAAAAACTTTTTACCGAACTTAACTTCGAAAACATTAGGTCAAATCCACCATTCCCGTGTACGTACCCCGTGACGAAAAAATAAATCATAGAATCGCAACTCAAAAACATCCCAGGCGGTGTTGCTCGCCACCCATGTTCAGTATGCGTTGTGTTGTGAAATTTAACTCGTGTAAAAGTTTCTACAGGCATTAATGTTTTAATTCATTTCTTACATTCAGAAGATTAAAAACAGAAACAAATAGCAACATGGCTCAGAATAATATATTTATACGCAGAAGAAAAGTAACTTTAAAGTAAAAAAAAAATGGCAATATATAACACAGATCTGTTTACCCAGACATACGAAACCAAACATTACAAAATGTTAATTCAAAACAAATTGATACCTTCCAACTTTTTCTTTTGTTCCAAAGTTACTACTGGACTGCAACCATTAATGAATTTTTGAAATGATATTTAGTCTGTTCTTCCCAAAACCATCAACGTCATGATTAAAACCATGAGTTTCATTTCTTTATGCTTTTTTTATTATTACCTAAAAGCATAATATTTCAATTGTAATACCGAAAACCTAATCATGCTATAAGAATATTGAAATAAACAACAACAAAAAAAAAGAAAAAAAAAATTAAATTCAAGTACGCATTTATCCTAAAAACAATAGCTAAGAACAAAAATTTACACCCAGAAGTCACAAATAAATAAAATCATAATGCCAAAGTTAATTACCCAGGCATAGTACGTAAAAGATTACCATAACACAAAATAATGCATTAACATGAAAAAATAAAAAAATAAGAAAAATTCCATGAATTAGAATGTCGCATAAACAAATACAGGTATATACATCCACTGGGGGAGCATTATCAAAAACAAATTCAAATTATGATGCTGATAATAGTCGGAACGTCAGACAGAGATACATTACACATGAAACAACAGTGAATAATTATTAGCTGGATGACGAAGAAGAACATGATCAAACTAAATACCCAAGTATTCCCAAACTCATAATATAAAGATGATACTTTCCTAAATGACGTTTATTTGTTTTTACTTTCTTTCTTGTGAAAAAGGAACAAATCTAAATGAATAAACCATGCAGAAGAAGACACTATAATCACATTTAAAAAGTAAAAATACGCTTAAATGAATAAAATCTATAAAGATCATGTATGATGTAGCTACAGCCAAAGAGCCTTTCAACAGCAACAGCTTACGCTTGCCTCATGGTCACAACTCTGGAACCATTTTTGTTTTTGTAAATAACAGAACAATATAATAATACAGAATAATAATAAGTAACATCACCTTTGCTAAGCATGCTGTTGTTAACAATAACAACGATGCTCCACCACATCCAAGTTATTCGCCCCGTAAAGTTTTTCTTTCTTTTTCGTCTTTCTGTACTGATATGCTAACGAAGAAAACAATCAGTTTTTCGTATATTTATGTCCACTTCTTAATTAAATCTCTACGAAGTGGTAGCTCAACGAAAACGATAAAAAAACAAAAACATTTTACCTGAGTAAAGATCTTTCTGCAGGCATCCGTTTTTAAGTTCTAGAAACAAAAAAGGAAAGGTATTATAATAAGCAAAGTTAGTAAATAAGTAAAAGATTCTTGTACATTATGCACTGTAAACAATAATGTACTCTACTTGATAAACCCGAAAAGAAAACGATCCCGAAATTTAAATTTTTTTCAGTTCTTTCGTCGATTTGCTTCCACACTTGTTAGTTCAATCTTCACAATACGTTTTTTCGCAGAAACTACCTATAAAACAATCAAATTTAAATTAAAATATTCGTATACAAAAAGAAACACGTCTTCTTCGCGAAGTTTCTTGCTCACGAAATGATCGTTGACAAATTTCGAACGATTAACATTGCATTGCTCGCACTCCTCCAAAGACGTTTTCGGCTGATTTCCACTGCGCAAGCCAAAAATAACAAAACGGAGGAGCATATACTAATCGCGAAAAATCAAAAAAATCACTCTCGCTTCGGCGTGGTTTTACGACGAAAAGGGAAAAAATAAGAAGGATTAGACCGTGAAAAAAAAACAAATATATCACTCTCTAAAATAAAAGTGGGATGCACAAATGCGAATTAGTATAATAAGATAGTATCCCGGGTAAAAACTTTTTACCGAACATAACTTTAAAAACATTAGGTCAAATCCACCATTCCCGTGTACGTACCCCGTGACGAACATTAACGAACATTAACATTACAAAATGTTAATTCAAAACAAATTGATACCTTCCAACTTTTTCTTTTGTTCCAAAGTTATTACTCGACTGCAACCATTAATGAATTTTTGAAATGATATGTAGTCTGTTCTTCCCAAAACCATCAACTTCGTGATTAAAACCATGAGTTCCATTTCTTTATGCTTTTTTTATTATTACCTAAAAAATTAGTACTTGGATTGTAATACCGAAAACCTAATCATGCTATAACAATATTGAAGTAAAGAAAAAAACAAAAAGAAAGAAAATTCAAGTACGCATTTATCCTAAAGATAACAATTAAAAACAAGATTTGGTCTATAAAGTCAACCGATACTGTGAGTCAATACGGGTTCACTCAACACTGGAGCTGAACAGAATAAAGACTTTTACCTGGCATACACAACCAAACATCAAATTAGTAAAAATAATTGAAACAACAAAATGCCCAACCTTGACCAAAACCATAATTGAATACCCCGAAGATATTAAAAGCAACAAATAAAAACATAATGCTAAACTTATATACCTAGCAAGTATGTATGTAGCAATTAACATAACACAAAATAATGAATGCCGTAAACAAATATAAACTGAAGAAAAATATACCCCAGCAATGCTTCTTTCTTAAATAACCTTCTCAACATACCATGTGTTTCATTTATACATTTATAATTTCGTTTATAAATAGCTACACTTTTTCTTTTCTGACCTAAAAGATTTCAGTAAAGAACAGCTACAATACTTACTACTACTGCAACCATATTTAAGCAAACCAAAACAAAAGGCATAAATGGCTGGCAGAAAGGCATGCAGACAAACCATCAAACATCGTCAATAGATACAATTTGACAGCATAACACGTTCCCTACTTCCACAGCCATGAGAAAGGAAAACAGTCATAGCTGTGGTACCATTTTTAATTGATCTGTAAATTAATAAATCAAATCAAATCTTCTTTGCTAACTATAAAAATAATAATAGCGCGCGTTACCAAAACAAATTACTCTCGTCTTCGTTTTTCATCCAGTAGCATATAAACTAAACGAAAGAACTCATATAATAAGATATCCATTCAAAGCTATAGTATTTAATCTTTCAAAACTAAATTAAAACCATTCCTTACTGTGTAAATAAACATCATTTTGTTCTGCATTTCTTCACTACACTTTCTTCTGTATAGCGATATTTGATAACTAAAACGTAAACAAACATTTAAATACATTTAAATACAAATACATGTTTCTAACTTGTTCTTTTATTAATCAAAAATAAAAGTTTTATAATAATACCTTTTGTTCGTTCGATCTTTCTGCAGCTAATTTTTAAAAACTTCACTGCACTTCTTCTGTATATCTAAATATGATTTTTCATTGTAAACAAACGATAATAAAACGTTTTATAATAATAACAATACCTTCGTGCATACAAACCTGTGTTTCTTCGTCAGTTCTTTCGTCGATTTACTGCCTAAAACAATCAAATTTAAATTAAAATATTCGTATACAAAAAGAAACACGTCTTCTTCGCGAAGTTTCTTGCTCACGAAATGATCGTTGACAAATTTCGAACGATTAAGATTGCATTGCTCGCACTCCTTCAAAGACGTTTTTCGGCTGATTTCCACTGCGCAAACCAAAAATAACAAAACGGAGGAGCATATACTAATCGCGGAAAATCAAAAAAAGTGTCTCTCGCCTTGGCGTGGTTTTACGACAAAAAGGGAAAAAATAAGAAGGATTTGACCGTGAAAAAAAAACAAATATGTCACTCTCTAAAATAAAAGTGTGACACACAATCGCGAATTAGTATAATAAGATGGGCGGCGTCGCTCGTATAGATAGTATCCCGGGTAAAAACTTTTTACCGAACATAACTTTAAAAACATTAGGTCAAATCCACCATTCCCGTGTACGTACCCCGTGACGAACATTAACGAACATTAACATTACAAAATGTTAATTCAAAACAAATTGATACCTTCCAACTTTTTCTTTTGTTCCAAAGTTATTACTCGACTGCAACCATTAATGAATTTTTGAAATGATATGTAGTCTGTTCTTCCCAAAACCATCAACTTCGTGATTAAAACCATGAGTTCCATTTCTTTATGCTTTTTTTATTATTACCTAAAAAATTAGTACTTGGATTGTAATACCGAAAACCTAATCATGCTATAACAATATTGAAGTAAAGAAAAAAACAAAAAGAAAGAAAATTCAAGTACGCATTTATCCTAAAGATAACAATTAAAAACAAGATTTGGTCTATAAAGTCAACCGATACTGTGAGTCAATACGGGTTAACTCAACACTGGAGCTGAACAGAATAAAGACTTTTACCTGGCATACACAACCAAACATCAAATTAGTAAAAATAATTGAAACAACAAAATGCCCAACCTTGACCAAAACCATAATTGAATACCCCGAAGATATTAAAAGCAACAAATAAAAACATAATGCTAAACTTATATACCTAGCAAGTATGTATGTAGCAATTAACATAACACAAAATAATGAATGCCGTAAACAAATATAAACTGAAGAAAAATATACCCCAGCAATGCTTCTTTCTTAAATAACCTTCTCAACATACCATGTGTTTCATTTATACATTTATAATTTCGTTTATAAATAGCTACACTTTTTCTTTTCTGACCTAAAAGATTTCAGTAAAGAACAGCTACAATACTTACTACTACTGCAACCATATTTAAGCAAACCAAAACAAAAGGCATAAATGGCTGGCAGAAAGGCATGCAGACAAACCATCAAACATCGTCAATAGATACAATTTGACAGCATAACACGTTCCCTACTTCCACAGCCATGAGAAAGGAAAACAGTCATAGCTGTGGTACCATTTTTAATTGATCTGTAAATTAATAAATCAAATCAAATCTTCTTTGCTAACTATAAAAATAATAATAGCGCGCGTTACCAAAACAAATTACTCTCGTCTTCGTTTTTCATCCGGTAGCATATAAACTAAACGAAAGAACTCATATAATAAGATATCCATTCAAAGCTATAGTATTTAATCTTTCAAAACTAAATTAAAACCATTCCTTACTGTGTAAATAAACATCATTTTGTTCTGCATTTCTTCACTACACTTTCTTCTGTATAGCGATATTTGATAACTAAAACGTAAACAAACATTTAAATACATTTAAATACAAATACATGTTTCTAACTTGTTCTTTTATTAATCAAAAATAAAAGTTTTATAATAATACCTTTTGTTCGTTCGATCTTTCTGCAGCTAATTTTTAAAAACTTCACTGCACTTCTTCTGTATATCTAAATATGATTTTTCATTGTAAACAAACGATAATAAAACGTTTTATAATAATAACAATACCTTCGTGCATACAAACCTGTGTTTCTTCGTCAGTTCTTTCGTCGATTTACTGCCTAAAACAATCAAATTTAAATTAAAATATTCGTATACAAAAAGAAACACGTCTTCTTCGCGAAGTTTCTTGCTCACGAAATGATCGTTGACAAATTTCGAACGATTAAGATTGCATTGCTCGCACTCCTTCAAAGACGTTTTTCGGCTGATTTCCACTGCGCAAACCAAAAATAACAAAACGGAGGAGCATATACTAATCGCGGAAAATCAAAAAAAGTGTCTCTCGCCTTGGCGTGGTTTTACGACAAAAAGGGAAAAAATAAGAAGGATTTGACCGTGAAAAAAAAACAAATATGTCACTCTCTAAAATAAAAGTGTGACACACAATCGCGAATTAGTATAATAAGATGGGCGGCGTCGCTCGCCACCCATGTTCAGCTTGCGTTGTGTGGCAGAATTTAACTTGTGTAAAAGATTTTTTTATTTTTTAATTCATTTCTAACATTCAGAAGATTTAAAACAGAAACAAACAGCAATACATCTCAAAATATATATTTATACGCAGAAGAGAAGTAACTTTAATGTAAAAAAATGGCAATATATAACACAGAACTGTTTACCCAGACATACAAAGCCAAACATTAATAACATTACAAAAATGTTAATTCAAAACAAATTGATACCTTCCAACTTTTTTCTTTTGTTCCAAAGTTTACTACTGGACTGCAATCATTAATGAATTTGGAAATGATATATAGTCTGTTCTTCCCAAAACCATCAACATAATGATTAAAACCATGAGTTTCATTTCTTTATGCTTTTTTATTATTGCCTGAAAGAGTAATATTTCAATTGTAATACCGAAAATAAAAAAAAATAAAAAAAAGAAACAAAAAACAAAAAGGAAATTCAAGTACGTATTTATCCTAAAAACAATAACTAAAAACACAAATTTACCTAGAAGATAAAAAGAAACAAATAAAAACATAATGCCAAACTTATACACCCAGGCATAGTACGTAAACAATCAAATACCATAACACAAAATAATGCATAAATTTGATAAAATATAAACTGAAAAAAAATACATCCATTTTTTGTAGGACATAATTCATAATTTAACCATGTGCTTCATTTCTTTAATGGTTATATATATACACTTTTTCTTTTCTGACCTAATAAAAGAAAAGATTTCAGTTGAAGAAACAGCTAAAATAATCACATTCATTGCAACCATATTGAAGCAAACAAAAACAAAAGACATAAAGTTTGCTGGAAGACAGCCAGATAGACAAAGTACCAAGCATCTTAAATTGTATAGAAAATCTACATGGTTGAGGTGAAATGAGACAGCATTAGACGTTACCTTAGACGTTCCCCCATTTCCACAGCCATGAGAACCATTTTTAATTGATTATATTTAATTGATTATGAAATCAATTACAGCGCGCGTTACCAAAACAAATTTCGTTCGTTCCGCGTTCCTTTTCATCCAGCATGCAGTTTTCATCCAGCGAAGATGCATACTAAATGATAGAATAACTCATAACTCATAATTTAAAACTAATAATTAAAATTAATCTTTCAAAACTAAATTAAAATGAATTAACCATTCGTTACTGTGTAAAGGAACATCATTTTTTTTCTGCATTTCTTCACTGCACTTTCTTCTGTATAGCCATAACTAAAACGTTAACAAACATTTAAATACACACACATTTGTTACCTGTTATATTTTATTAATCTAAAACAAAGTAAATAAAACGTTGAAACATGTGCTGGATGTATACTCGTTTTGTTCTTCGTTTTCGTTTTCCACAGTATGATTAAATAATACGTCAATACATTTACTTGCGTTCTTTTATTAATCTAAAATAGAAAAGCAAAAAAAGAAAAGCAAAAAGTTAAGCAATAAACGTTTTATAATAATACCTTCGTACAGACCTGTTCGTTCGTCAAACGATTAATGAAAATGGATTTCTTATCAACGAACATTGTCGCTATAGTTTTTCCGATTCGGCAACCAATGAAAACGGCGAAAAGACGATCACGTGTCAAAACAAATGATCGTTGGATCGCAGTGGAAGAGTTTCTTCACTGGCCGGACTGCCGCTATATGACCACGATTAAGAAGATTTTGACCATTAAAAAAACAAAAACAAAACACTCTCTAAATTAAAAGTGGTATGCACGATTGCGGATTAGTATAAGTAGATAGTATCCCGGGTAAAAACTTTTTACCGAACTTAATTCCGAAAAGGATGGGTCAAAATCGCCTTTCCCGTGAACAATCCCCGTGATGAAAATTTCAATTTAGGAATTGGAAACCGAAAATGTAATCATGTTGTAGAGCTCGAAAAACTGATCAAAAAAATGTATGGGATCGTTTCGCTACGACCAACCGTTGCGGAGATATGGTCGATCAAAGGTTTCGATGACGTCATATCCGCAGTACCAAATAAAATTTAGGCCCAAATGATGCGTCACCCCATCACCCGTATCGCTGACCCCCAAAAACGTCAGTTATCCCTATTGGTTCTCGAGATATTTCCCCAAAAAGAGGATGATGACCGTAAATTTAAACTAAATATATCACTCTCTAAAATAAAAGTGGTATGCACAACGCGGATTATTATAATAAGATAGTATCCCGGGTAAAAACTTTTTACCGAACTTAACTTCGAAAACATTAGGTCAAATCCACCATTCCCGTGTACGTACCCCATGACAAAAAAATAAATGATAGAATCGCAACTCAAAAACATCCCAGGCGGCGTCGCTCGCCACCCATGTTCAGTATGCGTTGTGTTGTGAAATTTAACTCGAGTAAAAGTTTCTACAGGCATAAATTTTTTAACTCATTTCTTACATTCAGAAGATTAAAAACAGAAAAAAATAGCAACATGGCTCAGAATAATATATTTATACGCAGAAGAAAAGTAACTTTAATGTAAAAAAAATGGCAATATATAACACAGAACTGTTTACCCAGACATACAAAACCAAACATTACAAAATGTTAATTCAAAACAAATTGATACCTTCCAACTTTTTCTTTTGTTCCAAAGTTACTACTGGACTGCAACCATTAAGGAATTTTTGAAATGATATATAGTCTGTTCTTCCCAAAACCATCAACATCATGATTAAAACCATGGGTTTCATTTCTTTATGCTTTTTTTATTATTACCTAAAAGGATAATATTTCAATTGTAATACCGAAAACCTAATCATGCCATATGAATATTGAAATAAACAACAACAAAAAAAAAAGAAAAAGAATTAAATTCAAGTACGCATTTATCCTAAAAACAGTAAGTAAGAACAAAAATTTACCCAGAAGTCACAAATAAAATCATAATGCCAAAGTTAATTACCTAGGCATAGTACGTAAACGATTACCATAACACACGAAGAAAATAAGAAAAATTCCATGAATTAGAATGTCGCATAAACAAATACAGGTATATACATCCACTGGGAGCATTATCAAAAACAAATTCAAATTATGATGCTGAAAATAGTCGGAAAGTCAGACAGAGATACAACAACAGTGAATAATTATTAGCTGGATGACGAAGGAGAACATGATCAAACTAAATACCCAAGTATTCCCAAACTCATAATATAGCTAAAGATACTTTCCTAAATGACGTTTATTTGTTTACTTTCTTTCTTGTGAAAAAGGAACAAATCTAAATGAATAAACCATGCAGAAGAAGACACTATAATCACATTTAAAAAGTAAAAATACGCTTAAATGAATAAAATCTATAAAGATCATGTATGATGTAGCTACAGCCAAAGAGCCTTTCAACAGCAACAGCTTACACTTGCCTCATGGTCACAACTCTGGAACAATTTTTGTTTTTGTAAATAACAGAACAATATAATAATACAGAATAATAATAAGTAACATCACCTTTGCTAAGCATGCTGTTGTTAACAATAACAACGATGCTCCACATCCAAGTTATTCGCCCCGTAAAGTTTTTCTTTCTTTTTCGTCTTTCTCTACTGATATGCTAACGAAGAAAACAATCAGTTTTTCGTATATTTATGTCCACTTCTTAATTAAATCTCTACGAAGTGGTAGCTCAACGAAAACAATAAAAAAACAAAAACATTTTACCTGAGTAAAGATTTTTCTGCAGGCATCCGTTTTTAAGTTCTAGAAACAAAAAAGGAAAGGTATTATAATAAGTAAAGTTAGTAAATAAGTAAAAGATTCTTGTACATTCTGCACTGTAAACAATAATGTACTCTACTTGATAAACCCGAAAAGAAAACGATCCCGAAACTTAAATTTTTTTCAGTTCTTTCGTCGATTTGCTTCCACACTTGTTAGTTCAATCTTCACGATACGTTTTTTCGCAGAAACTACCTAAAACAATCAAATTTAAATTAAAATATTCGTATACAAAAAGAAACACGTCTTCTTCGCGAAGTTTCTTGCTCACGAAATGATCGTTGACAAATTTCGAACGATTAACATTGCATTGCTCGCACTCCTCCAAAGACGTTTTTCGGCTGATTTCCACTGCGCAAACCAAAAATAACGAAACGGAGGAGCATATACTAATCACGGAAAATCAAAAAAAGTGTCTGTCGCTTTGGCGTGGTTTTACGACGAAAAGGGAAAAAATAAGAAGGATTTGACCGTGAAAAAAAAACAAATATGTCACTCTCTAAAATAAAAGTGGGATGCACAATCGCGGATTATTATAATAAGATCAATACGTTTCAAGAAAGCTTAATAATCGATATTGTTTATCAGTTCTCTTGCTGGAAAATTTGACGATATCACTGCATGTTTTCTGGAGCACAAACTGATTGACGTTCATGATTAAAATGAATTTTGGAATGTACGTCCTAATATATTTTTACTGCTGTTGACAACAAGGAAAGCACTTGGTAAAAGATTCCTACATCCTTGACTTATTTCTAAAATAAGGACCAGAGATGACCATGTTATGAAGAAAGAACCTCAATGAATTTACTTGAAAATTTGCTCATGCTGTACATTTGCACAAGAACCTTTTCTTTTAAGAAAGATAAACAACAGCCTCACAAAATAAAATCTGACAAAACTAGAACGAAATTGTTGTGGACTTATATTGAAACAAAATCATTGAACTTGGATATTCAAGGATACTGAAGCAGCCTCTTAAAACAGCTTATTTTATAGCTATATATACATATCATAAAAGCATTAATTGGGCACACTTTCATGTAAGACCCTGTGTTCCTTGTGAGCAGAATAATTTATGGATTTAAGGTATTTATTTGCTTTAAGTATTTCAATTAGTTTCTGATGAAGATGGGGAAGGAAGGAAAATGCACTTTCTTACACTCGCTGACTCTATTAGCCCAAAGTAATTTTCAAGTGTGCTGACTCCTGCAAATTGTCGCCAATTATTCTACCCCTCCCTACCTATTATTAATATCTATTGCAACGTCCAATCTACTATTATTGCACCCCTCTTATTATTGAGGACTCCAGAGTACATATCGTATAGATACCAAATATTTGACGATTTCAATCAATGAATGCATGCTGATTCTGATCCCTTTTTTTAGATTTGCTTGGATATAAACAAGTTAGAAAATAGACATAAAAAATGGCTTTGACCTATGGACACATTCAATGTTATTACGTATGTCATAACATCAACAAACAAATTGCAACTGTGCCTAATGCATCTAATAGATCACAACCTCGAAGAACTTGACTCACTAACTAAAAACCTTGGTGCTACCTTGACATTTATGAATGAGTAATATGAGAACTTGATGTGGTTGTGCAATAATTTTGGAAGCATAAACATGGACTTTGTTGTGTTGGAAGATTTGAGTGTTTGGGTTGTAAATTCACAGCACATGATTAATAAAAGAAACTGGTTATAAAGACTGAGATAATGAAGCAGCTTCATATTTCTTTTTGTCATAATAACATAACAGGGACTGCAGAACAGAAGTTTATTTGAGGGGGGCTATTTGATTAAGTGCAAGGAAATTTTAATTGTCTAAAATGGCTAAAACCAGCATTGTTTTTCCAATTAAGAGGCTCTTTCATGGCCCATAAATATGAGTTGTGTCACTGGAATTATTGAGTTGCATAAAAAATAATAAAATTATTAAGTCTTGCAGGCTGTATATGCTTAGAATAAGGGAATTGAATGGTAAAAAGGAATTGTCGTTAAAATTTCTTATGTTAAGGAAAAAAGATAATTATAGATTGTCTTGTTGTGGAACTTGATGGTGGAATGCTTTTGACTGGTAGGTTTAAAGTAGGGATATGTCCTGAAATCAAAGTTATTTTAATTTCATTTATTACTTACATTTTTGAAATAGCATATTTTGTAACAAGAGACTTTATAAACACAATATATTGTATACATATACTTCTAGCTGTAGCTGGCTATATGCATAATAATAGTAAAGAAAATTTCATATGATAGAACCTACTCCCCTTCCCAATTGTTGTTCTTCGAAATAACATTCACATAACATATTGTGTATATTCATTTTCTTAATTTGCTCGAGGGTTATCAACGAACCATCCTTGTCTCTCTGTGTCACAACATCCACCCATTTCGATTGCTAATTCTCGCTATACTCTTCGTCTCCTCGAGGAAGACGAAATATAGGGATACCTTAAGTTTATTTAACAGCCAAAAATGGTGAAACTTGCCCCTTGAAGATCAGAGGAAGTGAAAAATAATTCAAAAAATCTAAAGCTTCCAGCCTGATTTAAAGATTTGTTGCACCATAAAAAAGCACGGGTTCTAGTTTTTCACGGAACCCGACTTATTCATAAGAAACGGCCCGAAAACAGCCCTGATTCCAGACTAGTTTTTTCTTGTGACTATGCGCAGTAGCAGTGTTTTTATGACACAACTTTTTCAAAATATCAACAATGTTTTTAAAACAAATCATTAGTTTTGTTTACCAGGTGTTTATTTAGCTTTCAGTAATAACTTTACTACACACAAAACTTGGAAAAACATCTGTTTCTGCAGAAACACGAATAACAATAGGGTTCGTACAGCCCTTAACTTAAGAAATTCCCTGACTTTTCCTGGAAAGTACACTAATTTCCTTGACGAAAATCCTGAAAATGACATACAGTATATGTTTTCCACTGACTTTTTCCTCTTAAATGCATATTTTTTCTCCTAAGGAACTACTATAAACAACTCGCGAAGCCATAGCAAAAAAAGAATTTTATCTAGTTTCAAACCAACTGGGACCAAAAGAAGGCTCAGAAATAACCAACAGTATAATCTGACTAATGAACTAGACATTGCAATGACAGGCAGTTGAGTGGTCTATACACACTACTGACAAGACAGAGTGTAGAGCACGTTGCAACCAAATTACAAATGTTTTATCTAGAAGCCAACTTGAAAATAAGTTTTTTATTATTCACCCTAATGAGTAAACAGATAAAAATAATTTATTTTTAAGCTTCCCTCTGACTTTTGAAAAAATTCCCTGACATTCCCTGGGATTCTACGTGGAAAACTTAAGAAATCATTTATTTGTATTAAAAAAGATTCATATATTATATTCTTTTTTTGTGTGCGACGTGAGTTCGAAACAAATACATTGCCACCCCAAGCGAACGTGACTTTTTTTGGCTGGTGAAACAATAGAGATAACGTTTTGTTTTTATTATTATTGTTAGTTTTATATTCCAAAGACCACCGTTGACTTGGCTTTGAAAACAATGCGTCAACTAAATACAAAGAAACTAACTGATAAAACATTTTGGACAAGAAGCAGCAGCGGCAGAACGTGGCAGCATGTTTGGCAGTGTATCCTAACGCTTCCCTGACTGTCTGAGACAGGTGAACTTTTTTTCGAGCAATCAAAATGTTTAAAAAACCGATAGGTAAAAAAAAAAGAGAATCATGAAGCAAAATATATAATTTTTTTTTTTTTTTTTGCTTTTGTCTTAATAGTTGTCTTAATTTCTTTTAATTGATTTCTTTTAATCTATTTTAATCTGATCGAACGTTTTTTATTCAATTCATTCATTTAGCACGTGCATTTTTTTTCTCCTCCCGTGTGATCTTTTTAAGAAGAAAAACCATTTTTTCACCTACTTCTGATAGCACCCATGTTAGAGAGCGTAAACCAAAAGCTAATAATAAGTTGAAAAGTTTTTTCCCTCTGCGTTTTGAGTGTATTGTTAAACTGATATTTGATTGGTTTAAAATCGTAAATAAAAACCACGTGAAGTTCACGTTCGGAATGCATTGTGTAAAGCAAGAAAGTCTGCTGACATTTTAAATGCGACCGTGACAATGAACGGATGAGTGAAGAACATGCAAGATTTGAAACACCAGGAATGTATTTCTCTTCACGTGCAAACGAGCTTTATTAAGCGATAAAGCCAGCAGCAAAGGAAGTCTTTTCGCTGGTTTTAAGTGCAATAATTTGTAGCAAGTGGCGATACAACGCAGGCTGAACAAGGGCGGCGAGCAACGCCGCCTTGGCGGCTAGTATATTATATAAATACATGACATGAAATAGCTAAGCAAAAATCATAGAAATGAAACAAACCTTTTCAACTAAGGATTCGTCTTCGCACGTGGCGTCATCCATCTTTGCTTATTTTCATTTGTTGTCATTGATCGCGCGCTCGTAAAAATCACGTTTTTGTAGAAATCGCACATACACATACTGCACATACGGCGGGAATCACGTTTTGGCAAAGACAGTTCGTGAAATCAACATTGTGCTGAAACTGACTTGGCAAATGACAAGAAAGCTCAGTTAGTTTGAATACTAACTTGGCAAATTACAAAATGGATAAGTTAAGCACTGATCTTTGCAATAATGCTTTTCAATGTCTCCTATGGGCCACGGTAGTGTGAACAGTTCTGTTCTGCTGTTTATTAAACTCAAGTTCTTGGTATGCTTAAGGTTTCGCTTAAGCCTAGCACACACCAGACGGTATCAAGCGTACATTATTTAAGGCAATCGCGCGGCATCAACTCTTAAAGTTAAACAACTTAACGCTATTCTACTGAGGTTAAGTCATGCTTTTAAGGCCTGGTTCAGACTTCAGACGATTACGACGATTAAAATTTAGTGTAGTCTTCGTAATCTTCATAATCGTGTAATGTGATCACTTTTGTAATCGTTGGACAAAATATCTAGTGTGTAGAAATACTTGAGAATTTGCAATGATAAGTGTGCCCATGTTGTAGAGCTAAAAAATCTGATCAAAAAAATGTATGGAATCGTTTTCCTACGATCAACCGTTACAGAATTATCATCGTTCAAAGATTTTGATGACGTCACAGACCCGTCCCCCAAAAAATTTGGCCTAAATTTTTTCGTCACCCCATGGCCAATATGCTTTGTGGTGAAGAGTTTTGCTTGTTGTGCGAACACCTCTAAAAATCCAGATTTTGAATACTGGCAATATGAATCTTTCAATTTTGATGATGTGACGGATGCAGATGCATTAGCAGAGTTCAGATTTCATAAAGCAGACATTGTACGTTTATCTAATGCTATGGCTTTGCCTAATGAAATTACCTGCTATCTTTATAACGACCTATGTGTTGAAAAGCTTGAAGCACTTTGTGTACTTCTTAGACGGTTAGCATACCCGTGTCGATACTCTGACATGATTCCTCGTATTGGACGTCCAGTCCCACAACTATGCATGATATACACCAAATGATCGATTTCGTTTACTCTCACTGGGGACATCTCTTACAAGATTGGGGAATGCCATGGCTAAGTTCAAGAAAGTTACAAGATTATGCTGATGCAATTGACAGAAAAGGTGATAATGTTTGGGGTTTTGTTGATGGAACTGTTCGTCAGTGCTCCAGACCACAGGAAGATCAAAGAGTTCTCTATAATGGACATAAAAAAGTACATGGTATAAAGTTTCAGAGTGTTTCTACTCCCAATGGGTTGATTGCGAATCTCTTTGGGCCTGTTGAGGTACGAAGGCGACGAAGATGTAGGCACGACAGTGCAATGTTACGTATGTCAAATTTACTGCAAGACCTTAATGTTCATTCATTTGGTCCCACTGGAAATATTTTGTGCTTGTACGGGCACCCAGCATATCCACTGAGCCCATTTCTACAGGGCCCATACAGGTTGCGTGCAGCACCACTTACACAATAACAGATAGATTTCAACAAATCCATGAGCATGTGTCGTGTTTCTGTGGAGTGGCTGTTTGAAGATGTTGTGAACACATTCAAATTTATTGACTTTAAAAAGGACATAAAGATTGGTCTTATTGCGAAAATGTACTTGGTTAGTGCCTTATGTTTGATTTCCACTTGGCAAATTTTGGCGGAAGAACGTCGAGTGGAATTATTCCGCTGGTTCTGATTGGTTCAGCAGTTAGAACAGCAAGTGCTCAACCAATCAGAATCAGCGCAATACCTCCGCTCGAAGTTTTTCTACTGAAATTTGTCAAGTGGAAATCAAACATTACTCACAAATGCACATAGCTGTTTCTATGGAAACAATACCTCAAACTTTTTCAATATGGAACCACCAATCATTGAAGAGTATTTTGTGTAAATAACATTTGATCTTTCTTCACATGCTCAAATATATATAGTTTTAAAAAACAAAACTTTCTATTAAAAACATTTACAGCATGTCTATGTGTAAAAAGTAACGAAATAAATAACAGAACAAATATTTTGGATACAGAACATGTAAATATTAACTGGAGGTCAAAGGACATTCCAATGAAACTTTATGTTATAAAAAAGATGATGAGAAATTATCTAGTTATTTATCAACCTGTTTATGAGAAGTTCTAAAATGTCTGATTGCTGCTGTATTTGATGCTCAAATGCTTCCTGTCTTCGTTCTGCCAACTGTAATTCTCTTTCTTTCATGCTTAGTTCTTTTTGTCTAATTTCTTGTTCTTTTTCATTTTTCTCTCTCAAATACATTATTGTACTGTTACCAGTGCTACGTGGATTTCTTCTAGGGTGACTTCAATAGCTCCCTCCTCAGTTTTTCTCTTCTTAGTCTCAGAATAACGTTCCATAGCCAAGTTTCCTACACTTTCTGCAGTTTTCTTATCATTTTCTTTATTAAGGTCGTCCTCCTCTTTTTGTTTTGACTGACACTGTTCATGTTCTTTTTTTCTTTCATATATTTCTTCCAACAGATCATCTACTTCGTTTGCGTCAAAACTAATACCGGATGCTCTTTCAATTTCATTCCTTTTTTTAACAAACTGTATTAGAAGCTTTTTAATGCGGTCTCTCAGTGCACGTTGATCAACTTTAAACCATAAAACAGTAACAGCATTTAGAGCTGTAGCTATTTTCTCCAAACAAGCACCTCGTTCTCTTGATGCAGCTTTAAAGTAAAACAAATCATGTGCCACTATTTCTTTACAGAACATGCTATCATGGTCCAGGGACCAGTCCATTTTTCTAAAAAATGCAAATAAAATTGGGCTATTATGTTTTTTCAAAATATTGACATGCAGTAAAAAATAGCCAATATATATGAGTGATTGAAAATAAAGCAGCATCTATGACGACAACAAGAAATATTATGCTTTTCTCTCATCTTTTATATTTCAAGGCTATTAATACAAGAGTTTTAGGAAGAATCTATGCGAAGTAAACACATGAGAAAACCCACCTTTTACTGTTGACATCTTCGGCCTCCATGACCACAAGAATTGATCTGAAAACATTCAGGAGTGAAAGTAAACGAGTTGTCAATATTTTGAACAGCTTTCATTTAGTCAACTTGGAAAAAAAGCTTGAAATACACCCACCTATCACCACGACGAAGAAACCTCTTTTTTTCTTTCTCAACGAAGCAGAGACAACGAAGACGAGAAGGGAATCGCCCCTTACGCATGCGCATTGCTCCTTGTTCCAGTTTCCTGAGTCGTCGTCGCCGTCGCCGTTCCGCTTTCGTAAGGTCACTATTAATGATTCGGGACACGCATCTGTAACATCTGTGACTGTGGCTCCGAATGGGTTTTGCTCCTCCGAATTGATGTATTCAAACTGTTATTTTAACATTTTGTGTCCATCATGACATGGTTTTCCTTCTTTAAAGCACGTGATTTCAACATCTTCGCTGCCATCGGTGTTGCAAGTAATCCCGCAAGAAACGAACGAATCTCGGATCATTTCTTTTGAAAGCTTTTCCCATGACTTAAAGATCCACTGAACAATCTCGCATCTATAAAAGTACTACTCGCCATGAATAATTAAATAAATCAGGAAGAACAACAAAATGTTAAAATTATTTTAACGAAGCTTTTCGTAAGTAAAACTCTTACATCGTCAGGTAATCACGCATCTGTAACATCTGCGACTGGTTTCAAATTGCCACAATCAGTTTCCTCGTGCAAACCTTTTGAAGCTAACCATAAAGTTCAGAGCAAATTCCAGCACACGTCAGGCGCTTGTATGTAACATGTGCGCCCTCCAGTAATCAAAGTCGCATCAACATTTTTTCTCTTTAGCGAATTGGTAGCCTCAATGTGGCACGAGTAGGCATCCCACGCCAAAAGACGTCTCCAAAAAGCGAATGATCTTTTTCTCCGTTTGCTTTTGCGGTCAAACAAACTGATACGCGATTTTTTTCATGACCCTTTGATTTTAAATTGACACGCTTGGATCCTTTTAATTTCCGATTCAAAACCCATTCAAGAGTCAAGCTCTCTAGCTCCTCATTTAGTGGTTTCCTTCCTCCTCCAGCAAGTAGTTTCCTTTTTCCATGCTTTTCAGTTGTTTGAGCCTGGATTTGATTGCGATTTCTGACCTATCGACCAGCAGATCTCCTATCAACGTTAAATTGGCGAGCTGCAGAAGCTATAGTAAAACATTCTACATATACAATAACTTTAAGTTTAAAAGCTGCAGTTTAACTACGAACAGTTTCTCCATTGTGAGAAGTATTAGGTAAATCTGCATCCAGATTATTTCCATCGACGTCATACTCATTTATTCTTACAACCGATAATGAGAAAAGAACGCACGTAAAAGCAGAAAATGTTGGGTAAAATAAAAGAGAGATTGGTTTAGTTGCTCCAGCCAAATACACAGCAACGACTAACGACATAAATTTTGCAGCACCCTCCCTCGTATTTTTTACCTCCATCCTTGTATTCCCTTGGAAACATCCGCTATTGAAGAGAAATATTGTACAGAGTTTGTTTGAATTTCTCTCGGATGGAGTTGTTTGCGATTACAATCGGTAAAAGTGTTTTGTTAAAGACCCGACCATCTCTGCTGTAGCCTAAGTAAAAAGGGTTTAAAAAGCCCACCGAACTATTGAATTTTGTCAAGCAATCATGTGTCTAATAGGATGCAGTGTTCTTGATTACTCGCTGCTCGTTATTTGGGTCTGGGTAAACAAGTCCTTCATGTCTCGTTTTTTTTCAAAGGGAAAGAGAAGATGGTTTAGACAATACCAATCTATCTTGTTTGCGCAGGATAGTGCTCAGCATCTGTATACAGTGGAAGCAATGAACGTACATTCTCTTTTTTATATCAGAATACACTTTAACAACATTCAGTCTCAGAATTGTCCGATGTTTCAGAATATTGTAAGAATAGAGCTGAGGCTCAGTTCTTGGAAACCCAAGATGTTGAAATAATTTTATTGGACTAAGCTTTCTACTTTTGTTGTTCAAAAAGAGAAGTGATTGTCTTTAACATCCATTTAATTTGTTTTTGTTTCCTATGTCTATATATTATAAGCTGTTTTTCTTACCTAGCAATAAGAATGTTCCAGGTTCAAAATCAAGATTCTCATAAGGATGTTCGAGGCTCACTCATATTTTTAGTTAAAAGGAATGTATTAAGGTTTATAACAACTAGCCTTGGATCATGCTTCCACTTCTTTTCACAATTGTTACTTCTCTATTTCCTTTCGACTCGCTCGGACTATTTTCCATTATTCCTTGGCGTTTTACCTGTAGAAACTCTTACCAGAATTCATTAATGCGAGTGATTTTCCTTTCTTGAGTATTTTAAACATTTTAAGGCTTCCATCCTTCGGGTTTCGATTATTCTTAGATTGCTCGGTAAAAGTTTCCACCATGTTTTGTCTGGGTTAACGTCATGTCTTTGGTGAAAAATTTTCATTGCTTGAATTGAATTTTAGTGGGTTGATAATTAACGAGTAGCTTATATTGCAGTATCTTATAATTTGTTGTTTTGTTTTGAAATTCTATAGATCTTACTTATCCTGACTAGATGTATCTGTAATAATATGGAACCATTTAATTGTTTTGGTGTTTTTTCAAACTGCAAAGCACTTCTCAGTTGGTAAAATAAAACAAATCACTGCAGTTAATGAAATAATGCGTCTATTTCTATAGACATTCACTCCTTTGCATTGATTTTTTCAACAAATTTACCCACTGGGTGATCTTTGATTCTACCGACTTTTCTATAATGTTGTATTTTGCTTACTGCAACAGATATTCACATCGATATAGTTTTTATGATTCTTATGACAAACATGACGGAACTGCAACTGCAAGTTACACATTATATCCAGTGACAAACAGGTACGTCAATTGGTTTGCATGATCTTTTCCAATGAAGTTGCGAAAGTGTGAACACGTAACTTAAAATTTTCCTGAAATATCGTCTAGCTGTTTATTTGTTATTACCTCAATCTTAGAAGAAATCAAAATGTAAACTAGCTTTTAAGAACTGTATGATGTAAGTTTAGTCCCTATCATTATTTGGTCTTTATTGAAAACGAGGCCATGGTCATGGTTGATGACCATGACATAAATAAGGGACCAACATATTTTCACTTACCCTATTACCCCGCATATAAGCGCACCCCCGTTATAGGCGCAATGCGCCTATATCCGGGTCATGGCGCATGCGCCTATATCCTGTCGAAATGACTCGATCACAGGTCCAAACTTAGGGGACGAAACCAATAAAATATTCACATCTTAATGACGACTTATTTTGTTCTTCTCAGGTAATCTCTTACAAAAAATTCCACTTTAGACACTAAAAAGTGTGGCCCTTCCACCGTATACATGGTACTTCCAAACCATTCCTTTTCTTGTTTTCCTTCTTTCCCGTAATTTTACAGGATATCTTTGCCCCGCAAGTAAGGCAGAAGTACAGTATTTCGAAAGTTCTTTTGGAAGATGTTCAACAGCTTCATTGTTTTTGAGAATTTTCACTGCGAACTTGTCGTGTTCATTTTCTGGCTCCATCTCTGCTGTCAGCATCTCATGATGACGATGTTGTTGTAGACATAGAGTTTTAAAATGTAAAATCATTACAAAAATGAATTTTCCTGCTTTTCCTGTTAGACTTTTTCCGACCCATACGGAAGGCTCTTAAGGCGGATTTCCACTAGGCGAACTTTTTCGCGCGACGCGACATTTTTCGATGCGAAATTTTCGTCGACAAACAGAATTTGATTTCCACACGTTCGCACACTTTTGGCGCGCGCACTGATGCAAATTGGTTTGTAAATAAACATGAAGGTAAAGAAACTACTGCTTCTAAAAAAAGATCATAATTCTAAAATATTGTCACAATAACAGAACATCGAAGCAAAAAACATATTTGGGTCCGTAACATATACCAAGAAAGATTGCAAAAAGGTGAATTTCATCTTTTAGTGAAAGAGTTAATGCTACATGACCAGGAATACTTTTTTAAAAATTTTCGAATGACACCATCAATTTATGAAGAATGACTGGCATATATTGCTCCATCCATTGAGAAGCATGTAATTTTCATTTCCATGTAATTGCTGTAGAAAACTTTGTGACTGTGACACATGTTCTGCTGCCACTTTGATTATTGTGAATAAATTTATTTCTTTAATGCTGAACTAGCAAATTAATAACGCTTTCATTGGTTAGCGAACATTTTCGAAGCGAAAAAGTTGAAATGAATTCTACTTTTTTTTTCGTCGAAGTCGATCGCAGAATAATTCTCAACATTACGCAATAATGCTACTACGCATGCTTAGCGGCGAAAAAGTTCGCGTCGCGCGAAAAAGTTCGCCTAGTGGAAATCTGCCTTTATTCCAGGCTATTCCAGGCTCCATTAAATATAGGCGCATGCGCCTATAGGTCGGCGTTTTTTTTATAAAAAAATCGTGCCAGAACTTGATTGTCCTTGCTATAGGCGCAGCGCTTATATGCGGGGTAATAGGGTAGACTATGGTGATAGTGTTGGTTATGTTAAATACAATTACACTCAATAAAACCAATGTGTTCAATAGTGAACTATTCTCGTAGCAACCTTGTCAACGCTTAAGCCGAATGTTAATGAAAAGAGTTCCTACTCAATTGGAAATTAATCAATTATGTTGGATTGTTGTATATATCAATCAATCAAGATGAAAGCAATATCAAAACTCATGAAGGGTTCTTTCTTTCTAGAACATTTCTCAACTGGTTTCAGTCGGTGTGAAATGGGAGAGTCATCAACCAATCAGTCAAGTAAGCAATCCTTTACTCAAAACGATAAGCAACAACTTCTTTCATCCATATATCAAAAGTTTACAAGAATTTTTATTTTCGAAACTTTTTGTCATGTCACATGACAATTTTGTTTTAAAATCTTGGTCTTGATGATTAATTTATGACTCATGTTACTTCGAAAGATCAGTTATGCGAATGTGGTGTTGTCATACACCACAAGTTTGTTGGATTGTGGTCGCACACCATTGGGTTGAATAGATGATAAGTGAGGATAGCACAACTGAAACATTAAATCGCGTTTTGATGGCTTTTGCTTATTGACATTGAAAGTTTGAACTCGAAAGATAGTAATTTCTGTCTGGGTTACTAAGGAGAATAATCTTACTTATGCCATGTTATATCAAGCAAGAAAGATAAATTAATTCTCATAGCTTTGACGTGTATAGGGAGAGTTGTCTCCTTCTGGTGTAACTTCCACAAGAATTGCGTGTACGTGCGTGGAAAGACATGGTTGATCTATGCGTGAAACAGGAGAGGCACATAGCTGGTGATGGTTTTTACGTAAAGTTGTTGACAGAAAAGCAAGGCATGTATTCCTCATCGACCAAGCAAATTGAGTTGGACTTAACTCGGGAGGTGTACGCACTTTGTTCGAAACTTATGCGTAGGATGTAAAAACCTTTGTGAACAGAGAAATTTTAAAACTTTGAAAACTTTAAAAGACGATTACAAGCGAATGAAATGATGTTTCTGTAAAATTTCTTCAGAGAAAGATTTCAAAAATTATTCTCTGTCTCATATTGATCTCGAAGCTATTCAACAACTTTCGAAAAATCCTAAAAAATCTCCTTTTGAACTCAAACTTGGTACAGAGCCCATAAACAGAGGGGAAGCCTTCTGTGTAGTTTATTTGAAGTAGGTATCGATCAAGCTTTTTCGTTTTGTATCTGAAGAGTCTATGTTTAAAGAAACATCGCATCGAGAATGCCCCATTTCCTCGGCAGAATATCCGCCACTTCATAAGTGACGTCTTCATAAGTGACGTCTTTTGTCGGGTGTCTTACGACGAACTTATCTTTAGAAAATGTTTGAATTTTGATTTTTGTTTCTTTATTATTTAGACTGGGTACGAATGTAGGAACGTAACCTGTTGGCATATAGTTGTCATAATCCATCTGTTGGTTACTATCAGACAAGTCTTGAGACTTACTATCAGACAACTTTTTGTTTATGTAATCGTAGTAGATGTAATCGTCCCGTACCTGACGTGAGATGTTTTCGTGGCGAGGGTTAAATCTACTTGGAGCAATTGGTCTCTTGTATCTTGACGAGGAAAACGCATTTTTGTAAGTAATCGTCTGCTCATACGTCATCTGGTCAAACGTCATCTGTTTATACGTCAAACGTCGTTTTTAATTGCTTTTTATTAAACCCTCATTTTCTGTTTACTAATATGGCTCTTCATCTTAGGTGTCCAGTAGCGATGGTGAGCATCTCATGCCTTTGGAATACTCCTCATCGCCATCGTCATCGTCATCATCGTCTTCATCATCGTCTCCCGAACTGTACTTGGAATGTAGGTTGATCAGGTATTTGAAACTACATCCCGCATCCCGTCAAATTGTGTTGACGACACATTGAGTACACATCGTTGTTTATACAGTGGCAGTGTTGTACTCAAACGTGACAGAAAATCGGTCCCAAATATGCGAATGAAATCTTATGAAGTGAGAATCCACGAGGACATGAAATGTTGTGTAGCTGGATCTTTGGTTCTAGGGGAGAAACAAAGCTTAGTTGGATAACTGTTATCGATATCTGTTAATATATCAATTCATGTTTTGATTTTAGAAAGTTTGTCCCGATTTGATCGACAAAAAGTTTTCCAAAATTGAGAAACCATGGTAACCACTTGCAATCTATCTAGTTGGTATTCCTCTACAACATCTCTTCCCCTAAAGCATCCCATCACCATCATCTCTAGTAATCTCCACCATGTATCTCCACCATATAGCGGCTTACGATGATAGATGAACTACTTGAAATGTCTTCTCTTCTCTTCACCTACCTATATTCCACCTGTTGATAACTTAGTTTAACTTAGCTTGTGAACTTAATGATCCCTTCCATTTCTGCGCCATCGAGCCCTCAAGTTGTATGTTAACTGTCGTGTCTTCTCGACCATTTAGATTCGATGTCTCGATCATTTCTTTCAACTGATTTTTAACTGTTTTTGTAGATATTTCTATTTGTTTTTCTGACGTGAACTCTTGGTAAACCTTTCCTGCTCGTGCATGCAAGTAAGAGGAATATACCTAATATCACTAGCGGTAAGTTAAGTAATAGTTGCATTATGTAACCATTACGTACCCATTACGTAAGCCCAAGGACCAAAAACTCTCCATTACTTATTGAAGTTACCATGGAGAACAAACCACTCCATAGAACAAACTTTCTTATGGCGAAATGTTTTCATTGTAGCCAACGATGATAGTATGGGATAACTTTTTATTTAAGGAGAGTAAGGCCAGTACTTGATTCACGTCGCCAGTTTGACCACGAATGTTTGAAATTTCACTGTCGCTATGTGGCGTGAAAATTTTAATAGAAACTTTTCGTTAAATTCAATGTAAATTAAGTTTGGCATGATGGCTACTTTCACTTTCAGTTTTGGCGGGTTTTTTTAGGTTTCGTATCGTTATGTTCTTGCTGTTTTCAAACGTTTCCAAGACGACCACCTGAGTATAACGGGTTCTGGACAAATCTTCGATTTCTTCTGGAACATACCCAACTTAAAATTCAAAGGATTTGGAAAGTTGTATTCACTTCAATTGTTGAATAGAAAAGATAATGTTAGAAACCATTGTTGCTGGTTAACGAGGAGAGACGATGAGACTTGTGGTTCTTGTTATAACTCTTGAAACTTCAAGTTATCGTCTTAGAAGCTTACCAAAAAGATTGGAAAAAGTAGCGTGATGAGTGGAGACCGGCCTTTATGGTGGAAACTCTCTTATTTTGGTTTGAAACAACGAGGCATTTTTCATATAGAAATGTTCATATGGAAATAACCAAATATTGACGAGCTATGAAGTTATGAAGGCTCGACGAATCGGTTAAAAGTCACTGCGATGAAGAGTATTTCTATAGAAAAAGTGTGTATATTTCTATAGAAATGTACTCCTTCGCAGTGACATATCAACAAATTTGCGCACTTGTTTCTCAACAGGTTTGTATCACGTTCGTTCACATGTGTTTACGAAAGATGAAATGATTTTTAGGCTTTTAGACGCAGTTGGATGGATTTGAAATAATGATGAACGTCACGATAGCGATTTATTGGGTGAGCGTAACAGCGATGGTGACGACACCTGTCATCATAATCATTTCTTCGCCTTTGTAAATATTAAATTCATAAATCATGGGAGATGTGAGATGAATATGACATAATATATGTATTATTGAAAGGTTTGTCAAAGATAGACACAGAGAATGGAAAAAAAAGATAGAAAAATTCTTCAATGAAGTAGCATGATGAGTTCCCAGTAGGAAAACTCCTTAAAAAGTCACTGCGATGAAGAGCATTTTTAACTCGCTTGTTCATAACATGATAAACTCTGACTTGTAACAATGACTGTTCAAAATGAACATTTCTACTGACTTCGTCAAACCCAATGGGCGAATTTGTTTAAAGTCACTGCGAAGGAGTGCATTTGTATAGTAATATACACCCTATTTCAATAAAAATGCTCTTGAAAAATATTTTCACTTACCTATTCAGTTATTGTTATTGAACAAGTGAGACAAATTTTTTCACCACCAGCAGTTGAGATACCGAGTCAGATTGCACTAAGAGACAATTACATTCGTAGTATTAGCCTCGTATTGACATTTTCGCAATTTATATCATATTAGATTTTGTCTCGTTTTCAATTTCATCATCAGGAAACTTGAAAAATGTGGACTTTTGTGATTACCAGTCTAAAAGAAAAATTATGCTGAACCATGCAATTTTTTTAAGATTTAGTTGTAACGCCAATATCTTTATCAGAGTATCCAACCGCAACCAGGTGGGCGAATTTGTTGAAACTCACTACAAAGGAGTGCATTTCTATAGAAATATACACAGTGTTTCGATAAAAATCTTCTTCATCGCAGTGACTTTTGGCGATTTTGCCCACTGGGAACGTCGTTTGATGTGTTGTATTGCTACAAGCTAATTTCTTGATTATAAGTTTTGTTAAACGTCAAATCATTTCAAATTAGGCAACCTCGAACTTAGAATGTTTTGCTTTGGATTTGTAAGAGAATCTAGGTTTGTGGTTGGATGAGAAGAGTTTATGAAAATTTTGAAGTTTGAAAAATAATTGCGTTTTCCTCATTCAAATTTCTATAACAATAATTTCTTTATTATATCAGATCCTTGCCTTATCCTCGTCATCACTCAATTTCATCACACACTCTTCTTACACCACGTATAAATGTTTGTTTCTATGACAACATTTTATTGGTTAGAATTACTGTCTTTAGTTGTTTAGTTATTTAAAGGCTGTGGGAAGGCTGTCATGGTCATGGAACAGTGCTGGTAAAAAACCAGCAAGTAAAACAAAAGCGTTAAAAAAACCCTGTTGTTTCCATTGCTTTTGTGTATTTAAAAGGATTCCATTCTTAGTAGACCACACATGCCATGTTTTGATAGTTTCCAGTCACTAAATTTTTAGGATAATCACTGCGAAGGAGTGCATTTTTATAGAAATATGAACACTACTTTAAAAATGCTCTTCGTGGCAGTGACTTTCCGACGATTTAAAGTTGGAAAGGGCGGTGTAAGCATTGATAAGCATTGATAAGATATTTTATTTAGGATTTAACTTTTTGTATTTTATAATTTGTTTACCTTAATTGAAACTTTCAAAATGGTACAAATGTTTTTGAAGGTACAGAGAAACGATAGATTTTCTTTTGGATATGCATCACTGCTACAGATCTGATCCTAGTGGGCGCATTCGTCAAATGTTACTACGACGAAGAGCACTTTCATTGAGATCATATAAAGTGATTCTATAGTAACATACTTCATCACAGTGGTTGCTTCAACAACTTTGTCCACTGGGGGTTTGAGATCTTTTGTGCTTAGGCGTAAGTATTGGGCATTATTTTCGAAAATTTAGATTATTATGTGCAAGTGTTAGTAAAAAGAAATAAAATAAAATAAATAGAATAGAAAATATATATAAAAAGAAACTCGACTCTGTTCTCGTGTACTCTATCTCAATTCGAGAATAGAAAACAAATTTTATTTTTACAAGTTACACAAACTAATAAATCATGACATTTCAAATCCAATTTCCATTTTTCCATGTGTCTCTCAAATACGGTAAATTTCCTTTAAACTCATTTCCTTTTTACTTAAGCTTTTTTCACATGCACGTAATTTTTTTCGTAACACCTCACGAACCTTTTTTCGTAAGTTCTTACGAAGAAAAAATGTATTGACGGAGATTTTCATTCACATGCACTAAAATTTGCTGCAATAAAAAATTACAATGTACATTTGGAACGTTTGGAAATAGATCGTTAGCAAAAACTGATGTAATTTCGAACAAAAGACGTCATTTCGAACGCTCGATCTAATTTTTCGAACGTTTTTTTCTTCTTGAGGCTTACGGAGGCTTACGACGATTTTCTTGAAAACAAATTTTTTTTTCCTTAAGGAGAGAATGAATGAACATTCTTGAGCTTACGTAAAATTTTACGTGCATGTGAAAAAAGCTTTAATATAACGAAATCTCAGAAACTCGTTTTTATGACTATCTAGAACAACATATATAGAAGAGAATTTTGAATTCGAAAATCCTATTCTTCGTCAAGGTGCTCTCCCCCGTTCTTGTTTTTACATGATTTCGGTATCAAAATGAATTCTTACTCACTCGCTTATTACATTGCAGTGACATGAAATTTTCGCCATTCACAAACAACTAAGTCAGACAACTTTTGCAATAAACAACATGATACTTTAATTAAATCATTTTGATTTCCAAGAAAGGGTTCTTATATAACATCTATTTGAAGATCGACAATTTTTCAAAAGAAATCACATCACTAAAAACGTTGTTACCTGTAACTATTTCCAGGGAAAGGTCTTCCAAATTCTTTCCAAACACGTGTCTGTTTTCCGATAGTATTTATTTTTACAGTATATGTTTAGTTGCAAATACAAAAAAATATCTTTAAACAAGAATTCCAGGGAGAAATCTCATTTTATTAATCATTATGGCTCGATCTACATTTGTGCATTATTTTAGGAGACAATGAATGGTGCGGAAAATTTGACATTTGAACAAATTTCTTTAAAGGAATTGTGTTCAATCAGATGTTTACACTGCTGCTGAGACCTCGCCTTTCAATAGACGAGATTAACTTTGCTTATTAAACAATACTACGTTTCAGTAACATTGCTAATAACAATCTTAGAGGCTGATTACACGATCCCGGCTAGCTGGGATGAAATTTCATCCCGCCTTGCGAGATAAACTTTAACTCGGTGTTATATGCAAAATTTTCATCACGTTTAGGCGGGACGGGACAAAACTAACCCTCTGTGTTTCGAACGTTTGACAAACTTCGCATGCTCAAACCTCAAACTTGTCCCGGTTGACCGGGATGAAGCGATTACATGGGAAAAGTTCATCCCGCCTAACCGAGATCACGGCTCTTGATAGCCGAGATCTCGGATAGGCGAGATGAAAATCTTATCATGTAATTGCGATGGGAAATTTATGAAGATTGGACCAGGAAGCCAAGACCTCGGCAAGGCGGGATGAAATTTCATCCGGGATCATGTAATCAGCCCCTTAGTCAATAATTATCAAATTGGCATAGGGCAATCAACAGAAGGCTTAGGCCCATTTCATAAGCTGTGCCGTGCAGCGCCGAACTCGCCAAATTTTCTCTCAGTTCGGCTCGGCACAGCTTATAAAACCAATATTCAGCCATGCCGGACCGAGCCGTGCCGCACAGCTGACCTGGCCGTGCCACACGCCTCGGCACGGCTTGGCTCGATTGTTTGAAACGAAATGGTGAGCCGAGCCGTGCTGACGCATGCATATATTTCAAGAAACTTGCTTACTTTGCAAAAAAAGACCCCTTTTTAAATAATATTTCAATACGGCGACCGAGAAAACCATGCTGCAGATTTTTGAAGAGTAATATGCTCATATATTTAATGAAGAACGCGAGGAACGTGAAAAATTCGAAAGTTTGGATAAAGATCAAACAGACGAAGAGATTATTCAAAAATTATGTACTAATAAACGAAAGAAAATGAGTGTAAGTAATGTAAAAAACGATAAGCATAAACGAAAACCGTCATCAAAAGTTCAAATAGTTCAGCAACGAGATAATGATAATGAAGCTTATGGAGGATCCAGACTTAATATAAGAAACTCAACTAAAATACTTAATTTTTCTCTTCTCTGTCTCTCTCTCTCTCTCTTCGAATTCGGGAATACATTTTGTTGTTATAAACAGCCACCATTTTGAAACATTTGGCTCGGCTCTTATGAAACGATGTGTCGAACAGAGCTGTGCCGAGGCGTGGTGAGGAAATTTCCGAGTTCGGCTCGCACGGCACAGCTTATGAAATGGACCTTAACAACGGTTCATCGTCAACACGCACACAAGCCTAATATAGGAATTAGATTAGATACAGGCTGACGTGGCAGTCTATTCTGAACTTTTATCTAAACGTATATTTAAGCCAAAATACTTTGCCATATCTATTTTGAACACTCTTGGATCACATGACTACTGTGGATTGGTTACAGCTTTTGTCACGTGATTAAAACGTGTGAAAAGGAGTTTGTCGATTTACAATTGGCAGAAATTATTACAATGGACCGAGGATACTTTAACTACTACTGCCCAGCTTTTTATCCATGCCTCTTTTTGATAAGCCATTTTGAGGAAATCGAAGCTCTCTTGAAAAAAATTCTTCTGATATTATTTAAAAACTAGCCGCCCAGGCGGCGTCGCTCGCCACCCATGTTCAGTATGCGTTGTGTCGCAGAATTTAACTCATGTAAAAGTTTCTTTTCAGGCATTAATATTTTAATTCATTTCTTACATTCAGAAGATTTAAAACAGAAACAAATAGCAATATGGCTCAAAATATATATCTATATGCAGAAGAGAAGTAAAAAACTTTTGTGTAAAAAAATGACAATATATAACACAGAACCGTTTACCCAGACATACAAAACCAAATATTGAATAACATTACAAAATATGAATTGAAAACAAATCGATACCTTCCAACTGTGTTTCTTTCGTGCGGAAGTTACATTATATATACAGCAACCATTAATGAATTTTTGAAATGATATATAGTCTGTTCTTCCCAAAACCATCAACGTCATGAATAAAACCATGAGTTTCATTTCTTTATGCTTTTTTATTATTACCTAAAAAATTAATACTTGAATTGTAATACCGAAAACCTAATCATGCTATGAGAATATTGAAATAAACAACAACAACAACAAAAAAAAAATGCAATTCAACTACGCATTTATCCTAAAAACAATAACTCAAAACAACAAAACACTGTAATAATAATTGTAATTCTGTAATACCGAAAACCTAATCATGCTATAAGAATTCTGAAATAAACAACAAAAAATGAAATTCAACTACGCATTTATCCTTAAAACAAAAATTTACCCAGAAGATAAAAAGTCACAAATAAAATCATAATGCCAAACTTATATACCCAGGTACGTAAACGATTACCATAACACAAAATAATGCATAAACATTTCATTGCATAGTAATAACTAACGAACTTCTTAAATACATAATCCATTCACATCTACCTTATGAATAATAATTAAAAACACAAACGTAATGACAGAACTTATATATCTAAAGAGTTTATAAAAAATTGAAAACAACCACATTTTTAATCTGAGTTAAAATCTCCTCTGGCTAATTCACAACAGTTAAACAACCCTTTATTCTTATTTATCCAGCATACCAACTGTGTTATAACTAAATAGATTTATACTATTTTAACTTTAGCTGAACTTCAAACAAAACGGGGTACCTTTCACTTCCAATTCACATGTTAGTAAACTGAACAGCATTGATCATCTTCTGTAGACATTTTCAAACACTTCTCAACTCTTTACTTCTATATTCATACCTGTAAACAAATTACTAATACTTTATTTACTTTCCAGCACAAACATACATAGGTATTTATAAAACACTTTCACTACCATTTCTTTTTAAGTGAAACACATAAAATAAAACTGCTCTCTTCGTTTGGAAAAACTGCTAAACTTTCTGTATTTTCCAGTAGATTTTGTACTTTTTGGCAGGCAGACAAAAGCATCAAGCATCGATATAATTAGATACAATAGATACAATTAGACAGCATAACACATTCCCCACTTCCACAGCGTCATGGAGAAATAAAAAACATTCATAGCTGCAGGACCATTTTTAATGTAATAATAGCGCGCATTACCAAAACAAATTTCTCTCGTCTTCCTTTTGATCCAGCAGCATATACACACACTAAACGACAGAATAACTGAGACATCCACTCAAAGCTAAAGCAATTAATCTTTCAAAACTTAAAACCATTCCTTACTGTGTAAATAAACATCAAACTGCATTTCTTCACTTCACTTTCTTCTGTATAGCGATATTTGATAACTAAAACGTAAACAAACATTTAAAAACCTGTTCTTTTATTAATCTAAAATATTAAACAATAAAAGTCTTATGATATTACTACTTTCGTATAGACCTGTCCGTTCGTTCTGCACAGCCAATTTATAAAGACTTCACTGCACTTCTTCTGTATGCTCAATATGCTTTCACATTGTAAACAAACAACTAATCACTTACACATGTTCTTTTATTAATCTGAAATACAATAACAATAAAAGTTTAATCAAAAATAAAAGTTTCATAATACCTTTTGTTCGTTCGATCTTTCTGCAGCTAATTTTTAAAAACTTCACTGCACTTCTTCTGTATATCTAAATATGATTTTTCATTGTAAACAAACAACTAACTCACTTACACGTGCTACCCGATAATAAAACGAATACAAACCTGTGTTTTTTTCGTCGATTTGCTGCCTAAAACAATCAAATTTAAATCAAAATATTCGTATACAAAAAGAAACACGTCTTCTTCGCGAAGTTTCTTGCTCACGAAATGATCGTTGACAAATTTCGAACGATTAACATTGCATTGCTCGCACTCCTCCAAAGACGTTTTTCGGCTGATTTCCACTGCGCAAACCAAAAATAACAAAACGGAGGAGCATATACTAATCGCGGAAAACCAAAAAAAGCGTTCTCGCCTTGACGTGGTTTTACGACGAAAAGGGAAAAAATAAGAAGGTTTTGACCGTGAAAAAAAAACAAATATGTCACTCTCTAAAATAAAAGTGGTATGCACAATCGCGGATTATTATAATAAGATGTAGATGGAGCCTTATGTATCAACCATTAAGTGAAAAAGTCTCCAAAGTTCTCAAATTTTCTGTTAATCACATATAATAACTTTAATAACATGAAATAATAACATGTTATAATAATAACATGTAATAACGTGTTCATATGAACAGACCAGCCCGGTTTAGTGGGATAGATTTTAGACAAGTGTGCACGCGTCGAAATTCGAATTATTGTTTACGTGATGTAAACAACATTCTCCAGCCCGGTTAAGTGGGATGAGAAAAGCCATATGAACGCTGGGTGAATTTCATGTCATTCAAGTGAGCCAGCCCGGTTAACCGGGCCAGCTCACCTCCCTATGAACAGCCCATAAATGCTACCGCAAAAATGACGTTTAAAAAGCTTTGGAAGTTTACTGACAAAAAAACTATTTATTAGTTCCAGGAAAACACAGACGTCATTATTACAGGTATCAACTCTTCTTCTGTACTTTTCTTTTACAAACTGTTGATTATGTGTTATGTTAGAAACTGTTACTGGAATTAAAGATTTTAGTTGTCGCCTGTTATTATCAGCCAAATGACAATGAGACAAAGGTACAATTCACGCCATTCAGCCCCCACAATGTTGTAAATGGGCTGCTCATTCAAGGCCACCCTGCCACCTGGATGGCTGAATTTAAAACCCTATCTCGCTCAGCAAAATTCTCGATGTTTAGTATATAGTAGACTCTCGGTTATTCGAAGCTCCAAGGGGGATAAGGATTTACTTCAAATAACCGGGAGTTCGAATAACTAAAAAATTCGTTTTCCCGCCAGATTTTCAACTTCACCTTAATGGGATGGACTTTTCTGAAGTAATTGAGTCATTGTGGTTCAGTTGAGCGTAATAAACACAAAGAATTTTTACTTTTTGAAGAAAGAATAAATTTGAACAAATTGTTAACAGGTTTTAAAATATGAAAGTTATAAAGAAAATGTATCTAGTAAATACAAGGAGTTCAACTCTTAAAAAAATCTTTAATGCTACATTGTTTTTTACTATCGATGTAGTGTTTTTGACATGTACGTGTTATCATGTTTAACTGCTTTCTGATTTCAAGACCATTCTCGTCAAACAAAGACCATCTTTCCAACAATTCTAAGGCCTCTTTCAACTCTGACTGCTTTGGCTACTTCGGGGGGATGTCATGTGCTTCAATTTTATCATCATCGTCATCTTTGAGATTCGGCTCGTTTTGATCTTTTTCCTCATTAAGTACGATTTCCACGATTTCCTCATCAGTCAATTCAATTGATTTACTCGTGCATACCTCAAAATCAATATCCACAAAATCATCTGCGTTCAAGATGTCGCCGTCAACTTCTCTTTTTTTCGACTCGCTTATGCTGTCAGAAAGAGATTTAAATGGGTCATCATCATCATTGAGACTCGTGATCTGTGCTTCTTTTGAGATGCCTGCCTTCTTAAAGCAGTTTTTAACGGTGTCTTTTGAAACAGCGTCCCATGATTTGACCAAGATTTGCATCCCTTCAAGAATGTTAATTTTAGGGACCTCTTCACCGCCGTCAATGAACTTTATTTGACGTTTCACAAGATTTGACCGGTAATATGCCTTCAATGCTCGGATTTCACCTTGATCCATGGGCTGGGTCTTAGAAGTTGTATGTGGTGGTAGAAAAACTAATTCCACTGCTTTACTTTAAGATCAGTGACTTCTGGATGAGCTGGGCAATTGTCAATTATCAAGACAATCTTTCGACCCACAGTTTCAAATTTAGCATCGAGTTTTTTCACATAATCGGTAAAGATTTCAGAATCTATCCAGGCCTTTTAGTTTTAGTTTTTAGTTGTTCCTTCTTTTTCAAGCTCTTTCAAAGCAAGATATTTTTCTTTTGATCGTCAGAACAGCTTTCTTCCTTGACGTTGTCTGAGCGGTTACCATCTTTGATGTGGATTTGAAAAGCCTTTAAAAAGTTTGTTTACATCCACCCACTTGTTTTTCAATCGAGCTTTCGAAACGTTCGAAAATTAGATGAAACTAGCCGCCAAGGCGGCGTCGCTCGCCGCCCATGTCCACCTGCTCTGTATCACTGTATCAATAAACGTCAAATTTCTTTATAAACGGCTCGTACAACTTGTGTTCAACCAGAAGCAGATTCGAATTCACAACCTCTGGTAAAACCAATCATTTATCAGTGTAACAATACACTCAAAACGTAGAAAGAGAAAACTTCAACTTTGTATTAGCTTTTGTTTTAAAAAAGTTACGCGCTCTAACATGGGTGCTATCAAACAGGGGGGGGGGGGGGGTGCAATGGTTTCTGTTCTTAAAAAGTTCACACGGAGGAGAGAAAAAAGGCACGTGCTAAATGAATAAATAGAATAAAAAAACGTTCGATCAGAACGCTTAACAATTAAAAAAAGAAATTAATAATTTATTAAAAGAAAAGCAAAAAAAAAAAAAAAAAAACATTTTGTTTTGATATGATACTCTTTTTTTACCTATTGGTTTTTAAACATTTTGATTGCTCAAAAAAAAAGTTCACCCGTCTCAGACAGTCAGGCAAGAGTTAGTGGCAAACCGAACATATGCTGCCACGTTCTGCCACTGCTGCTTTTTGTCCAAAATGTTTAAAATGTTTTGTATTTAGTTGATATACTGTTTTCAAAGCCAAGTCAACGTGGAATATAAAACTAACAATAATGATAAAAACAAAACGTT
This sequence comes from Turritopsis dohrnii, assembly GCA_027922465.2. Classification (NCBI taxonomy): domain Eukaryota; kingdom Metazoa; phylum Cnidaria; class Hydrozoa; order Anthoathecata; family Oceaniidae; genus Turritopsis; species Turritopsis dohrnii. The sequence goes on along the minus strand of BQMF02000595.1, from coordinate 37,023 downwards.
ATTCCTATTAGTTCATCAGCCAAAAAAAGTCACGTTCGATTGGGGTTGCAATGTATTTGCTTCAAATTCACGTCGCACACAAAAAAAGAAATAATTTCGCTCACAACTCAATCTACCATTTTGCGTGACTTACAAACAAACAAACAGACAGAGAATCGGCTATTAATATATAGACGTTCGAAAATCAAAGGAAACGTTCGAATTTTGAATGATCCTTTTAAAACGTTCGAATGTTATAAAACGAAACGAAACAACACAACAACAAAGCAGTCACACAACAATTAGGACGAAGAAGTGAAAATTACATTGGATCTTGTTTCAATGATAATCAACGAAACACAGCCGATAGAAATCATTCTTATCAAGTATTATGAGAGTAACTCAACTGTTATGGGATATCATGAGTATCAAAAGAAATGAAACAGTGTTATTGGTGAAGTCCTAGAAGCTAAAATGGAACCAACAAACGACATATGCGACAAATATGCAGTGGCGGTCTGCAAAAAAGGAGATATTGTTGGTCATTTGCCTAAAGGAAAAACAGGAAAATTTGCCAAAACGATATTTTACTTTCTGAAGTCAGAGATGTTGTGTACTTGCAAAGTAAAAGTGACAGGGAAAAGAACTAACTTTGGAGATGATAAGGGATTGAGGATCCCCTGTTTGCTTCAATTCTCTGGACCGAAGGAGAATATTGAACTTTTGAAGAAATTGCTTGAAGAGTGTAAATAGCCATGAATATTGAAACCTGATTTTTTGAAGAAAAAAAAGTGTTTTAATCGCAGAAAATCAATGTTCTCACTCGACGATCTCACAATAAGAAAAATTCGAATAACTGAGGGTGACTTAGCCTATAATTGGCCCCAAGGGGACTAGAAATCACTTCGAATAACCGACTTATTCGAATAACTGAAGTTCGAATAACCGAGAGTGTTTTTGCCTGAGTTGGGTAAGCAGATCCAAGGGGAACGCCATCTCACTTCGAATAACCGAATTATTCGAATAACCGGGAGTCTACTGTAAGTACCAATTGACATAGCATAAGCGGGCAAGCGAGGCATAGTAGTTTCACGTGATAAGCTAAAGTCAGTTTTTGATTTTGTTCATCCTCATCATCATTCAACTTTTCGTGTTTGTCTTATTTAATACTTAACCAGGCGCGGATTTAAGGTATGTCAAACTGTGCGACCGACATACCTGTAAAAAAAAACTCCAAAAAAATGTAGTTCAGCATTTCTTACATTGCAGTGATTTGTGACGTACGTGTTATTTGCTTATTTACAGATACGGCAGTAACTCAAGTAATGTCTTTCAGAATTGTGCGAGCCGTTTCGCATATGTGCGAAATGCCTAGCCTAGACACAATGGCACTCAATACTGACCTTAAAAATTGTGGCGAGGAGGTAAGCCATGACACAGGCTAGACCTAGGTATGTCGAGAAATCTATCTGCCATATTCAGCAACCCCCTATTTTTCAATGGACGTGTATTTTGACGTCATTATGTGACGTCAAAATTTAACTTGGCATCAAATGCAGCAGTGAGTTCAACGGCAAGAACCTATTGCGTGCTTGGTAGGATAAAATATCAAAAACAGTATGTTTTCAAATCACATTGTGCAAATATGTGCGAGAAATTCAAGCCTTATGCATGCTTTATTCATGGCCTCTCGCTGGATGAAGGTAAGTTATGTTTTACTGAAAATTTCTAAGAAACTTACCCAACAAACATAAAGATTCTCACTTGTTAATTTTTGGTTTACGAGGTTTAGTTTTAAAGGCAGATTTCCTCTTGTAAATGTATAAAAGTGAGGCTCCCCAAGCTACCTTTTGGGATTTTATTATTTTTTTTCACCATGGTTCAGATTAAAATAGATTAAAAGAAATCGATTAAAAGAAATTCAGACAACTATTAAGACAAAAGTAAAATAAAAAATATTTTGTTTCTATCGGTTTTTAAACATTTTGATTGCTCGAAAAAAAGTTCACCCGTCTCAGACAGTCACGAAAGCGTTAGAATACACTGGCGAACCGAAAATGCTACCACGTTCTGCCACTGCTGCTTTTTGTCCAATTTTTAATCAGTTAGTTTCTTTGTATTTATTTGATGTATTGTTTATAATAGTAAAATCAAAACGTTATTCCTATTAGTTCATCAGCCAAAGAAAGTCACGTTCGATTGGGGTTGCAATGTATTTGCTTCGAACTCACGTCGCACACAAAAAAATAAATAATTTCGCTCACAACTCTATCTACCATTTTGCGTGACTTACAAACAAACAAACAAACAGACAGACAGACAGAGAATCGGCTATTAATATATAGATAGAAGCAGACACTGGGTTCGAAGTTGAATGCTTCATAAAATATGTAATAAAAAGGTAATGTGAGAGGAGCAGATCAAGAACAAATGACACTACTTAATCATGCTTCCGGAAGTTATTGAAAAATCACTTCGAAGGAGTGCAATTCTCTGATATTGTTATAAATAAACTATAATGTTACTAGAATTACTTGCATTACACCTATTTCACAATATTCAAACACACTGATTTTTTTTAATAGCATCAATAATACAAATATACAGTGTGTCACCAAAATTTGCGTCGCCGTGATCGTATAGTGGTTAGTACATTGCGTTGTGGCCGCAATAACCCAGGTTCGAATCCTGGTCACGGCACACTTTTCATAAATGTACCAATACAGTGAACTCTCTATAACTCGAATCCCTTTAACTCGAATCTCCCTTTAACTCGAACGATTTCGTTGGCACGGTGGGAATTTCCTAATAAACTCTCATAAAAAACTCCCTATTACTCGAATCTCTATAACTCGAAACTCTCTTTAACTCGAACAAATTCTGTGGTCCCTTGATGTATTTCCTCTCTATAACTCGAATGTCGCAGCATGTATCTAGAAGTTTTTATGATGCAAGTAGGATTTTTTTCGATTGTTTTGACTCCGTAAATGTAAATGGAGTCTTAACTAATTCGAATGTTTCAAATTTACATGATGGGGGTCTTAAATGATTCGAATGTCATTCGAACAAACATTCAAACAAAACGTAAACACGATTCTTTGGTATTGAACAGTTGGAGTTTTACAATCATGGCGTCTGTTGCTGGGACAAAACGGAAAGCAGAAAACAAGTCCTGCAAGCTGAAATATAAAGCTTTAAAGGAGTTAGAGGAAGGAACCTCGCTAAAAGATGTCGCTGCCCAATTTGGAGTTCCTAGCAGCACACTTTCAACTTGGAAAAAAAAACAAGGAGAAAATATTCAAACAATATAACAGTGGGCAGTTGTCAAAACGTGTTAAACCAGAAAAATACGAGCAAGTAAACAAAGCCGTCTACAAATGGCTGGTGTTGTTGCGAAGTGAAAATATTCCTATTAGTGGACCGATGCTTAAGGAGAAAGCCCTGGAGTTCGCTAAAGAGTTGGGTATTGAATCGTTTCAAGCGTCAGATGGATGGCTTACAAGATGGAAAGACAGGTGTGTCAACTTTTTATTTTCATTTTGTTTTATACAAAAACAAAATAATGTACATATCATGTAAATAACATGTAACATGTATAATGTTTTACAAAAGTTTTGCTAGCTTTTCTTGTAAAATATCAATAAACTTTTTTTCGGCGAGAAAAAATAGTTTACATGGAACTTTCATCCCGAGGCCATCACCAGCATTTATGGCCTTTCCAGTGACGGTTATTGTACACTCATGACTTTTGTCAGCTTTTAGAAAATAAACAGTTTTTGCAAACTTTCCAGATCTTCCAAGCGGGAGATGACCAATAACTTCTCCATCGTCTTTTTTAACAGCTACTGCGTATTTGTCCATTATATTTGTCGACTCTATGAAACTTTGAAATTCATCTCCCACTGAGGGGGTCCAATTATTTTTATAAACGTGGTAACCCATGACAAAAGCATTAATTTCATATTGAATAAGTCTGACAATTGGAATGTCCTCACAAGAAAGAATGTCTTCTAACTTTGCTTCGACTGCCATCATTCTTTCCATTTCATTCATCTCTTATTTTTTTCACAACACAAAATTTTGCATACGAAAATCGAATGTTTTCCAATTCGAATTTTTAAGTTGTATTTACACGAGAAAGAAAATGTAAGATGTCTTCAAACTTTCATTCTTCTTATTTTTTCAGGTACGGTACATCGTTTAAAAGTATCGCTGGGGAATCGAAATCGGTAACTGAAGAGATGACAGCGCCATGGACGGAGACAACATTGCCAACTATCCTCTCCCGATACGCATTGGAAAATATTTTCAATGCGGATGAATTTGGCTTATTTTACCAGTGTTTGCCTAACAAAACCCTACATCTAAAAGGAAAAAAATGTTCTGGGGGGAAACTCAGTAAAGTCCGACTCACTGGTTTGGCTGCTGGAAATGCCTACGGAGAGAGATTACCCATGTTTGTGATTGGGAAATCCGTCAAACCTCGTTGTTTTAAGGGAGTTAAAACCTTGCCTTGCCGATACCGTGCACAGAACAAAAGTTGGATGTCAGGAGAACTCTTTGAGGAATGGGTACGTGAGCTCGATCGTAAATTTGCCGTCTTTAAACGTAAGATCGCCTTGATTATCGACAATTGCACAGCCCATCCGCATGTTCAAAATCTGAAATGGATAGAATTGATATTCCTACCTCCAAACACCACATCACACACACAACCAATGGACCAAGGTATCATTCGAGCCTTGAAAGCAAAGTATCGTTCACATGCCGTTCGTAAGCTCATCAATGCTTTGGAAAAGAATGAGCCTATCCCAAAATTCTCCATTCTATCAGCAATGTACATGTTGAAGAAAGCCTGGGACGAGGTTTCCAATCAGACATTCACCAACTGCTTCAAAAAATCTGGAATCTCGCAGAAGGATGCTGAAAAATCCATTAATGAAGAGGATGATCCATTTAAAGGGTTAGGAGATGAAGATGTAGAAGAAGACGTTATTCAGACTCTGAATGCTGATTTATCGGTTCTTAAAGAAAGGTTTGCTGACCAAATCGACACCGACATCACAACCGACGATTATGTAGATTTCGATATCGAGGTAACCACATCGCATGGAAGACTAACAACTGCTGATATAATTGCCGAAGTAACAGGAACTCAACAACAAAACGAAGCGGACGAAGAAAATAACGACGAAGAGAATGAAGATACAGTAACTAAACCAACGAATACAGAAGTGCGGAGAGCTATCAGTGTTCTTGAAGATTTCAGCCTATTTTCAAATTTCGGGGAGGCAATGATGAAATCACTTAAGGACTTGAATCAAATTGTCGAGAAAGATGTCCTTAATGCACAAAAGCAAACTGTAATTTCTGATTTCTTTTCCCAAGGATAAATTGTCGAGATATAATATTTGGTATTTATTTTTTAATTATTTCCTCCGCAATCCATATAAGGAAAAAATCAAGCTTAATTGGCCATTTGTATAAAAGTTTCAACAAAAACTTGGAAAAACTCCCAACTCTCTATTACTCGAAACTCTCTATAACTCGAACGGTTTCCAATTCCCCGTGGGTATTCGAGTTATAGAGAGTTCACTGTAATCTGTTTTATTATCAGTTGCTGTAATATAAACTCCGTTTAGATTTTTGACAAGATCCATATTTACCAAGTTTTAACTATACATTGTGTGTTGAATAATTTCACATTACAGCATTTATGAAGTATATTATAACAAATTGTTTTCAATGAAGATAGCTGATATACATGTCCCGTGTGGTCTAGTGGTTAGGATCCGGCGCTCTCACCGCCGTCTCGAGCGACTTATGGCGCGACTCCGCAAAGTTCGGGTAATAGCCGACATTTTCCCGCGTTTTATGCGCGATCAATATTTTGCACGTTTTTTTCCCGACGAATGCGCCATTATTGAAAGCATGTCTTTAGCGAACGTGCTCCTTTTTATGTCTGGTTTTTATTTTCCAGTTTTAAAACTAGTTCACATGGCTTACTCTTATCTGTGTTTGTTAAATGATCAGGTTGGCTATATAATTTCAGGTACGTAATGTTTATGTATGCACACACGAAAATACTCTCTTGTTTACACATTCAACAGATATGCCTCCCCGCACTCCTCTCTCTCTCTCTCTCAGTCTTCTACCTTTTTATTCACAGAGATAAATATAAATCATATAAAATTTAACAAGAATAGCATTTTATGCTCTGATTTGTCTTAGTTTTTAATGAGTACAGATTGAGATTCTAATGGCTGTTTGAAATAATATCAGTATAAGTTTTCTGGTCTTCTCAACTACTGCTTTGTTTTGACATAAAAGAGATAGAATAAAATATTTAATTCAAACAAAAAATTCAAATTGTAAACAAACATGATTATTATTCCCTAAGTAGTATTAGATAAGCTAAATTAAAGGAAAAACAGAAAGGATCACATCTAGTTTATAAAGTTTATCTTTTTCCATAAGCTAAGTACCTATAAAACAAGTAAATGCAATGTATTTCAAAATTTATCTTCATGTTTTCATTGTCCTACATCAACTTATGAAACAAAGCAGGATAAAGTTAAATAGTGTAGCAACCTGACACAAATTTCACCATTAGATGAACTTCGTACTTATATTTATTATCGAATGAAAATATTATCACATAAAATGCACAAAAAAATAATTATATATATATAAATTTTTAAGAGGTGTGGATAAGCAACTATGTGTCTTCTCCGCTACAGCATCAAGTCATTTTCAAAGTTGTGAGACTAAAAATGTTTTATTTGTTTTTTTGTAAATAAACTTCATTTGTAAATAACACTGACAATGAAAAGATTTCCGAAAAGCTTTAGATAAATTATTAAGCTTTATTGTTTTCTCTTTTTAACATTACCACATTTTCAATGAGGTGAGAGATTAAAAGAAAATAAGAAATTCTCTACTTCACTATCAACCCCATTTCTGAGGTGGGAGATTAAAAAAATAAAAGAAATTCTCCACAAAAATTCATGCCATTTGTGGAAGATGGGTGACAATTGAGTGGAAATAAATTCTGAAAAACTTTTACTTTGACAACACCGTTTGTTTTGATAATGTGTTGATGCATAATAGTGCATGTTTGAATGTCACGTTATGAATACGTAGTATAACTCAAGGACTTCTCTTTTGAATGTTTTGGTAGCAGTAGTGACTTATTTCTATCAAGGTTCTGAAGATTTCTTTTATATCTTCAGGTTCTTATAGAAGACTGCTAAGAGTATCTGTAGTCAGCTCCTAAATAGATGATGAATTTTTATTCTGACAGATTTTACAGGGTATTTGACAGATTTTTCTACATTTTTCCAAAAATAAATGAATAAAACCTTTTATTTTATCTTTTGTTTTAAAACAAGTGTCTAATGTGCTCTCAAATATTTTCTTTGATCTTCCATCTAGTACTGAAGGTAAAACTTGGTAGATGTTAGAAATGTGACCTAAAAGTAAAACAAAATCTCATATTAAGCATTATTGATTTTAAGAATGAATCGTTATAATATTGATCTAATACCTTTTAAGTCATTAAGTCCTTCAAACATAGAAACTTCATATTGGCAAAGATTTAGTTCACTCATTGTTTTTTCTTCATTGCCATAACAAAGAGCAGGAGTGCGTATTAAGCCCTTCATGTGTATTTTGAGTAAACTTTCAAAACCTTTTTTGTGTTTAAGTCTGTGTAGAGGAATGTCTCTATCCAATCCTCGTAGATTGACTTCCAAAGCACTTAGGTCTTTGTATGGCCTCACTTTAGACTTCTTGCCAAACTTTCCTTGTAACACTACCTTAACTGTTAAAAGTAGTTAAAACATTTCTACCTATTATTTTTCATAGAAGATCAATAAAGTTTACTTACTTTTACTTACTTTTTGTCTTCTCTCTTCCAGTGACATAATTGCCATTCAAAAAGAAAGTGGCAGATTAGTGAATGAAGTAACAGGAGTGCCACATGGACAAGGGTATGTGCTACCCTGACTGTTACCAGATTCACTTTGCAATTCAGGATGGTCTCCTATGAAATGAAATAACAAGTTCCATGAAAAGTGTTATTTTGGGGTTGATGTTGCTATCCAAGGTAGAGATTATTACCAAGAAATATTTTCATTGTGTCATGAATTTTAATTCCATCAAGTTGAATAGGAATGTCAAGTTGTTTTATGTCTTCTATTCTAGTTGCTGTCTGGCGATGATTTCTAACAGGAGTGGATGTTGCTAAAGCAAAAGATTTGATAAAGTAAGCTCTATTTTATTAATGGTTGTCTTAAGTGGATAAAAGTTTGACTCAAATAGTTTACAGGTCAAAAAACTTCCATAAAAATGGAAAGAGAAAGTACCTCGCTCCTCAGCTTTCTTTTTGTCTTCAAAAAATAAACCAGCTGACCTTTTTATGGCAGGAACCAGATATTTGCGTACCCGTAGATCGTTGTTGTTATTTTGGAAGTTTTTTCGAAACTTTCCTTTATGAGTCGGTGTTGTTTTCTTAACTCCTTCTTTTTTCCTACTTTGTTTTTGGGTGGTGTCGAATTCAGGCCAGGTAGTTTTGGAATGATATTAGTGAACTTCTTGTTGTATAATTCAGTGAAAGTTTTATCCAGACTTTTTACAGCAGACGATCCAGCAATTTTGGCAAACGGTGATTTTCTACATTTACTTTTAGGTATGAAAAAAGTGACATGCTCCGAATCGACAGACTTATTTGGCGTATTGATATTGAAATCAATCATTTCCCCAGTAGACGAATCAAGAAAAGAACTACTTGACAAATCGGATAACTCTAGCGACGATAATATGTAGCTCTTGTGATGTAGCTAATGCATTCATTGTCACTGATAATGTTTTTTTTCCCGGTTTTTTTCGCTTATGACCCACAACTTCGGGGAAAGACTTCTGCATGTCTTCGTACAGCCCTGCGCATCTCAAACATTACCTTAGAGTGTACATTTTTGTCTCTTGCACCGGAAGTTTTTTCCATTTTTCCTGTATTTATGAGAAGAAAAAAAATTCTGGAAGGGTTAGCCTATGGTTGTCACAATGCATGGTATTTAAAGGCAAACTTAATATATAACACCAAGGCCTTATCAAGTGATATGCCACTTGTTAAAGTCTGTTCAAAAAATATGTGCACTAATTTCAGTTACCATGTGGAAACCAGTTTTAGCAAATTACATAAATTCCTTTGAGCCTGGTTTTTATATAAAAGCTGAAATCAGTGCATATAATTTATGAACAGACTTTAGTTCCACTGGAAATGCTATCAACAAGTATTTGAGTGTTAACTTGCGGGTGAGAATTCGTTGAAAAGCACCACGAAGGAGCGCAGTTTCATAGAAATATACACAATCAGCAGATTTGCACGTTTTTGTACATAACTTGAAAAATCCTGAAGTCATGTTTTTTTATCAGATACACTATGATAGATTAAGATCTTTTTTTTCTTACGTTAGATCTGCATTCGTCGGGCAAAATTTTCGTCACTTCCCCGACGAAATTATCCCATTTAAGGTATCAAAAAGAGCAAAAGCTGTCCTAGGCATGAAATTGGTTTGTAGATGTTTCGAAATTCTCAATGAGCTAAGTTAGGGGGTAAACACGATTACACGAATCACGAATTTAATGTGTTTTGGTAAATGTTAAGAGCCAAATTCGTATAAGAACGATTAGGAAAAGGCTGATGGTAAGTGTTCAGTGAGGGAAACAAAGAACATGCAGTTTTCTTTATAATTAAGATTTCATTTAAGAACTATCGTTGAAGAGTATAGCCCCCTGATCTTTTTTGATAGAACATTCCAGATCAAATGCATTAAGAAGTCAATGCTTCGAAAGTTTTGAACTCAATGCTTCAAAATTTTTGGAAAACTTTACACATAAAGAGAGGTTTTTAATGTACAATCTACAAAACCCAAGATCGTGATTGCAAATTTTAACGACGGAAATCCAATGAAGTAGATTCATGTGACATACCCGACACAGTTTGAACGATTGTGCTGAATATTTCGACGGTTTCTCGAAAATTCAGGAAATGGTAATCACTGAAGGTTCTGCTGAATGACTGAAAAAGAGATGTTTTCAAGTACAATTCGCAAAATTATCACGGAATTGTTATTGTATTATTGGTGTAGAAAACTATGGGAATCAAATGTTCCATCTGGCATACGCCGCATTTTCTACATGTGACATTTTCCGATGGCATTCCTTTGAATATTTCTTGATCGCAGCATCAACTGAATCAGTGGGTTATGTGTTGTACTTAAAAACTATTTGGAATAGCAGTAACATATTTTTTATATTCAACTCAGCTCATTATCTGTATTTTTTGCATTTGGTTAAAGTTTGTCTGAAGTATTTTTATTGGGATGAAAAAGAAAAGTCAAATGTTTTCGTCAAAGTCTGGCTTTCGTTCATTGTGTTTCTAAAAATGTTATGTAGGTTGTATACATATAAATATAAATTCTTCATCACCGGCATTGGTGAATTCTACGGAATTGTAATAATTTATTATTTTGTTGAACTAAGAAATCTACAGCGAAGGTTTTTATTATTATTTTCCTTGGAAGCAATTGCAGTGCAATGCTGTTAATTTGATGCGAAGAAACCATTAAATTGTCGGCGTAACTAAGCATATGCCGTATTTGTCGTTTAAAATGTCGGAAAAGTCAGTTCTCACTATCAGAACTATTGGCTATTAAAAATTAGTTGCTGCCATACGATCTTTGTATTACAAACTAACATTTAAAAGATGTTAAAAATATACATTCGGAACAAGTAAGATTTTATTGAATATTTTCCCGTTGCTAAGAAAACCATAATCGAAGAAAATAACGACATGACGGATTTATAAAATAATATAACATCTTTATATTTTATCAAAAAATAACTACAAATGACTTATTGGCGGTCTGAGACCATGAATTAGTGTCCTTATAGTGAGACTTGAGAAATTACTACATTGGGTCTTGCCATAAGTTGCTTGAGCGTGGCCGGGGTTCGATTCCCCGCACGGGAGCAACGTGATTTTAAATATATTCATTGTTATTTCTCAGTTGTTTTCTAGAACGATTATAATTATTTGCGAGTTATTATCCATTAATCAGAAAGATGAAAGATGAATTTCATTTGTACCATTCCCACGTGACTGATGATACCGCAGAAAAGTTATTTCATGAAATTATCATGATAAATTACGCAATAATACTTAAGATCAGAAACGAAGCTAGAGCTGTTTGTAGTGACGTCACTTTAAGAAGGTCTATTTTTCAGAGGCTGGAATTTGTAAACCTTATTAAAACCACAAGCATTTTTGAAATAATTATTTGAGGACGTCTCTTTGTTTTATACAGAAACCAAAACAAATGGATGTTTAAAATCTAAATGTGTTAAAAATGATAAAGGCGGATAGAAAAGTCATGACAAAAAGAAGTTCTATAATCATTTGTTTATATCTTTTGTTTTCCAATTTAATGAGCTGTTCCATCCTCCAGACCGATTGTTATTCTTCTAATGAAAGCAATAGTTTAAAGATATGAATGTTGAACATTGCCATGTCACGTGTCAAGAAGTTTCCGACGTTGTGTGTCCACATGTTCGTTGCAACAACAAAATTATTCAAAAATAGTCATGCCTACAATTAGTTTTAAGAAAATGGAATGAGTATATGGGACCCATGGTCCCTTACCTAATCTAAATCAAGTTTTTATGTGTCGGAAGACATGCATTGCTAAATTAAGCCCTCGATGTTCAATTATTCCTGGTTGTCGAAACCAGTTTTCACAGATGTTTGATCAGCACGCAGCAGCAGCTGTTCTTTCATTAGCATTTGTGTGTCCTTCAGTTGTCCGTCCGTTATTCCAGAATTTTTGTCCACAGTCCTAGCCTGGATTCCTCCTTACACTGGAGTAAAGGCTTTTACTCGTTCCACATTGCATCAACTGCATCAATATGTAAGACAATTTCATCATAATAAATGTATAATCTTTAATATAATCCCTCTACCCAATTGTACCATAAAATTACGAGAGACAATGTTATTCAATAGAACAGTCCCTTTTGTAACTCTATAATATCTTACAAAATTATACAATCAAAGTTGTACACAGGTTTACAAAAGATCAAAAGAGAATCGCTGTAACCTAATTTTACTACTACAGTGAATATATATAATAGTAACATTATACTTTGGGATAGACATAATAAGCAAATAACTATCAAAGGCAATCAAAAATCTCTACTAAAATCTCTACTAACATTACATTCCAAATTAGGAAATAAAGAGAGTTATTTTCAAGGGCTTAGAATGATGATTTATAAAATTAAACTCAAGTATTCAGATTAAACATTATTTAGTTCAAAAACATATGTTCACACACATTATTTCATCAGAATAAGAACTCCTAAGCATACTGTAAATATGATGAATACAGTGCCGTAACTGGCGGGGTGTGTTGGGTGCCTCGGATTTAGGTTGCTTTCCTCTTAGCAAGCAATTTTTCATATGATATTCTTTTTACTAAATTTATATAAATCATTAAATTTTTGTCAACTAAATTGCATAAAATAGTTTAGTGCATTTGTTGGCATGGTGCTTTGCGATTGTATATTCCAAACCCAAATACATGAAAAATGCATCTGCCCTAAGTTTAAGTCAGTTACGCCACTTGAATCTATTGGGATTTAAGATGGCTATAGCCTTCCTAAATCCCAAATGAAAAAAATATGAAATAAAAAATAAACACTTATACATATTTGCTGAAAGCAGACGTTTGTGTTCTGGCTTGATTGACTACAAAGCCAGGAATTGTATAAATTGTAATTTATAGAATGTTATGGTGGAATGTGTTTTGATTTAAGCTTGTAATAAGAAAATTTAGAAAGTTAATTAAATTAACAGTAATTAATTTTAAAGATCTAAAATATCATACATAAATACAGTATCAAAACAGTTTCTATGTGATCAAGTATTCATAGTAAATTCTATTTAAGAAGCACACTCAATCAGATTCTTTCATGTTCTTATCATTTGTCTAAATCCTGTTGTGTATTAAAAAATTACGTTGGTTTTCTTAACTTCTTGTTGTCTATAATATACAACGTCACGTTTTTACTTGCAGTTTTTGTTATATATATTATGTACTCTTTGAATTAACGTAACCAGACTTTTCACTCCACATTCTCCAGACTTTTCTCCACAAGTAAAGGGCTCCCTTATGGGCTGTTATGCATCAGCATGTCTGTTCAGTGTCAGTTTATGAGTCTTCAAGGCTGATAAAATTTCGCCTTTGCCCTAATGCCACAGCTTCAATCCTTTACTGTTCGAAGAAATTAATTACCAATCGTAACACTGTTGTTATCATCAATAAACAATAAACATCAGTGACATTTTTAAGATATAAATGTTTTGTTTCTGTTTTTTACACGCTCATTCAAAATATAACACAAAACATTCTAAAGAAAACACTGAACTAAAATCACTTATTTCCATCATTTAATATTTCATCTGTCGAATCGTCTCTTCAAAAAGCTTGCAGAAAACGAAAACATCTTCCACTGCATCTGCACTGACTGAGAAAAAATGGCGTACAACTTCACTGAATACTAGCCTTTATTCTTAGCTACCTAACTACGCCAAAGTTCAATGTTGAACGACTAAAAGCCTTTACTCCAGTGTAAGGAGGAATCCAGGCTAGGACTGTAGACAAAAATTCTGGAATAACGGACGGACAACGGAAGGACACACAAATGCTAATGAAAGAACAGCTGCTGCTGCGTGCTGATCAAACATCTGTGAAAACTGGTTTCGACAACCAGGAATAATTGAACATTGAGGGCTTAATTTAGCAATGCATGTCTTCCGACACATAAAAACTTGAATTAGATTAGGTAAGGGACCATGGGTCCCATATACTCATTCCATTTTCTTAAAACTAATTGTAGGCATGACTATTTTTGAATAATTTTGTTGTTGCAACGAACATGTGGACACACAACGTCGGAAACTTCTTGACACGTGACATGGCAATGTTCAACATCCATATCTTTAAACTATTGCTTTCATTAGAAGAATAACAATCGGTCTGGAGGATGGAACAGCTCATTAAATTGGAAAACAAAAGATATAAACAAATGATTATAGAACTTCTTTTTGTCATGACTTTTCTATCCGCCTTTATCATTTTTAACACATTTAGATTTTAAACATCCATTTGTTTTGGTTTCTGTATAAAACAAAGAGACGTCCTCAAATAATTATTTCAAAAATGCTTGTGGTTTTAATAAGGTTTACAAATTCCAGCCTCTGAAAAATAGACCTTCTTAAAGTGACGTCACTACAAACAGCTCTAGCTTCGTTTCTGATCTTAAGTATTATTGCGTAATTTATCATGATAATTTCATGAAATAACTTTTCTGCGGTATCATCAGTCACGTGGGAATGGTACAAATGAAATTCATCTTTCATCTTTCTGATTAATGGATAATAACTCGCAAATAATTATAATCGTTCTAGAAAACAACTGAGAAATAACAATGAATATATTTAAAATCACGTTGCTCCCGTGCGGGGAATCGAACCCCGGCCACGGCGGTGAGAGCGCCGGATCCTAACCACTAGACCACACGGGACATGTATATCAGCTATCTTCATTGAAAACAATTTGTTATAATATACTTCATAAATGCTGTAATGTGAAATTATTCAACACACAATGTATAGTTAAAACTTGGTAAATATGGATCTTGTCAAAAATCTAAACGGAGTTTATATTACAGCAACTGATAATAAAACAGATTATTGGTACATTTATGAAAAGTGTGCCGTGACCAGGATTCGAACCTGGGTTATTGCGGCCACAACGCAATGTACTAACCACTATACGATCACGGCGACGCAAATTTCGGTGACACACTGTATATTTTTATTATTGATGCTATTAAAAAAAATCAGTGTGTTTGAATATTGTGAAATAGGTGTAATGCAAGTAATTCTAGTAACATTATAGTTTATTTATAACAATATCAGAGAATTGCACTCCTTCGAAGTGATTTTTCAATAACTTCCGGAAGCATGATTAAGTAGTGTCATTTGTTCTTGATCTGCTCCTCTCACATTACCTTTTTATTACATATTTTATGAAGCATTCAACTTCGAACCCAGTGTCTGCTTCTATCTATATATCTATATATTAATAGCCGATTCTCTGTCTGTCTGTCTGTTTGTTTGTTTGTTTGTTTGTAAGTCACGCAAAATGGTAGATTTCGCTTCGAAAGAAATCGGGGATCTGCAACGGAGAGATCGCGGAGAGCTGAAGAAAATTAGGGGGTAAAAACGGAAAAAAATGGCTTCTAAAAAATAGCGATAATTGCATGAAATTGTAATATTTTTAACTGAAATATATGTACATGAGTAATATAAGTCAATTTATAACTTAATATTTCAGCAATACTTAAGAATGACCTTTAGTGAATCCACTTTTAAGCGTTTGTTAACCCCCGTTCAACGTCATGGCAACAATTGGAAACTGATCAGGTTTGCTTTGAACAAATTTTCATATATTCGCGCGAAAAGAAAGTGAAGAAAGTTGAGAAAAAACGATCATTTCGTTTGCCTAAAGACAACAAAGGAAAGTTGTGTTTGCTTTTTTCTTTATTGTTGTCTATTTAGCTAGGTAAACAGACAAAAAACACAAGGCCTGTTGTTTTGTGGTGATAATAAAAATTATATAAATAGATATATACATTCCTTTATAGATTGTTCTTTTGTTTGAGTTTTTTCTCAACGAGTTATGAATTCTGATCATGACTATGGAATCCCTCAAAGGTTTGCATTGCCTAGATCACAATTTGATAGAGATGTAGTTGATGCACGGCAACAACATCAACAACAACAACCCCCTGCTGATGACCCTCAACAACGTCGTCGCATTAGAAATGCTGAACGACAAAGGAGATACCGTGCAAATCAAAGTGAGATTCGTGCTCAATTGAGAAGGGAGAGGGATGCACAACTTCAAAGACAGCGACGGGCTAACGAGCAACCTGAGCAAGTTGCTGCTCGACTTGAAGCGCAAGCTCACCGACAGCAGTCGTTAAGAGATAACGAGCAACCTGAGCAAGTTGCTGCTCGACTTGAAGCGCAAGCTCACCGACAACAGGCGGTAAGAGATAATGAGCAACCTGATCAAGTAGCTGCTCGACTTGAAGCGAAAGCTCACCGACAACAGGCGCTAAGAGATAATGAGCAACCTGAACAAGCTGCTGCTCGACGTGCAATTGATGCTCAACAACACCAAAGACCATATGTCCGAAACAGACGAGTGCGCAGGGCTCGCTTTTTAAATGCTGCACGGATTGATATTGAAAACAATAATTTACCTGACATTCATTCTTTAGGTGAATTTAACATTTTATGTGAACATTGTGGAGCAATCAAATTCGACCGTGAAACTAATTTTAAATGTTGCACAAATGGAAAGGTACAACTTCCTAATTTATTAGATTATCCGCCTGAGTTACGGGATCTTTTACTTGATGATTCTGCTCTGGGTAAACATTTCCGTAAGTGTATTAGAATCTATAATAATGCATTTAGTTTTGCTTCTCTGTCAGCTAACTTACGTCCTCCCCCAGGAAATGGGCCTCCATGTTTTAGGATATGTGGACAACTGCTACATAGGTATGGAGCACTGCATGCTAATGAAAACCAAGTGCCCATGTTTAGCCAACTGTATATTATCGAAGCTGCTAATTCGCTTGACATGCGTATGCAAAACCCTTCTAATACGGATTGCAACAGAGACTTGATGGAGCAAATACAAACAGTCATTAATAGAGTTTCACCTTATGCCGCAGCATATCGTAACTTGGCTCAGGTTGAACGGGAAGAGGACGAAAGGGCGCTTTTAGAAAATAGAGCAACCTCCGTAGTGGGTATGTATATGCGAGAAGGTGAAGACAGGAGGAGATACAATGCTCCACATCACGAAGAAGTTGCAGCAATTTTTGTAGGTAACGATGGTGCACCTCCCGCTGGTAGAAATATTGTTGTTTATCCAAGAGATCAGCCCTTGCGCAATATTCCTTACACATCTACAAACATTGACTCCATGATGTATCCAATGATTTTTCCTAGAGGTGATCCTGGATGGAGTCCAAACATGAATCACGTCCAACAGCATGCAACTGAAAGGCGGAATAAAGTTACACAATTGCAGTATTATATTTATCGTATTGCCATTAGACGTGAATTTTCTGCTTTACATTTAGCTGGAAAACTATTTCAACAGTTTGTTGTTGACAGCTATGTCAAAGTTGAGGGAGCGAGACTCGACTTCATACGCCAGAATCAAGAGCAATTACGGGCAGATAGCTACACAGGCCTGATGGACTATTTAGAGGAAGCTGCTCATGAACGAAACCTCCGTGCAGGTAATATCGTTGTATTGCCATCTACCTTTTCAGGTTCACCGCGAAATATGCACCAATTGTACCTAGATGCTATGGCATTAGTTTCAAAACAAGGTAAACCAGATTTATTTTTAACTTTTACATGCAATCCTAAATGGCCTGAAATTGTTCAAAATCTTTTGCCTGGTCAAACCGCATCAGATAGGCGGGATCTGGTTGCACGAGTATTCAAATTGAAGTTGGAAACTCTTAAAAACGATATTATCAAAGATTCTGTTCTAGGTGTATCTGTAGCACAGGTGGATGTTATAGAATTTCAGAAAAGGGGTCTACCTCATGTGCACATGCTGTTGCATCTTGGCAACGAATTTAAGTTGCGCAATGGTGATGACATTGATTCATTGATATCAGCACGAATTCCAAATTGCGATCAAGAACCAGAACTTTATGAAATCATCAAATCCTGTATGGTCCATGGTCCATGTGGCCATTTGAATGTGTCTTCACCGTGTATGCAAGATGGTAAGTGCAGCAAAAATTTTCCAAAGCAGTTCAACAATGGAACTGTTTTAAATGTGGATGGCTATCCTTTATATCACCGACCAGATGACGGAAGAATTCGGAATTCGGAATATGGATCTTGACAACAGATGGATCGTCCCACACAACCCTTTCCTCAGCAAAAAGTACAATGCACATATAAACCTAGAGGCCTGCGTTTCCATTAAAAGTGTCAAGTATTTGTACAAATACATTTCCAAAGGACACGATACTGCTCATATTGAAATCAATGAGCGAATAGATCACGACGAAATCAAAACTTTTTTAGATGCGAGGTATGTATCTGCTCCAGAAGCTGTGTGGCGTTTATGCTCTTTTCCAATGCACACTCAAAGTCATGCAATTCTACGACTTCCTGTTCACCTTCCAAATGAGTAGCAGATTTTTTTCAGAGAAGGACAGGAACACGTAGCACTGGAAAGAGGACAAGAGCACACCAAGTTAACTGCTTGGTTCGAATTGAATCGTGTTGACGAACAGGCACGTCAATATTTATATCCTGATATCCCCCACCATTATGTGTTTCAAACACGACAACATAAGTGGGTGACACGTCAGCGTGGAGCAGAAAAAATTGTAAGTAGAATGTACAATGCTAGCATTCGGCAAGGTGAAAGATATTTCTTACGTGTGCTGTTATTACATGTTCCTGGTGCGACTTCCTTTGAATACCTTAGAACTGTTAATGGGATTTTATATAGATCTTTTAGGGAAGCGTGTATTGCACTTGGACTATTGGATGACGATACTTTGTGGATACGAACCATGGAAGAACTTGGCGAATCAGCAACTCCCTCTAAAATTCGCAAAGCGTTCTCTTTCATTCTGATCCATGGAGAGCCAAGCAATCCAGCTGAGTTGTGGGAAAGATTCCGTGCTCACATGATTGAAGATTTTTTGAGACACCAGCCGGAGGTACAAGCAGAGCAGTCAGCTCTTGGCAAAATTCAGGAAGTCCTGCAGCAATTTGGTAGGGTTGTTACTGACTTTGATTTACCTGCTTTTGAACAAGCTATTGTTGACGATCTACCAAATGCTGATGAAATGAGGGAAGAGGCCATCAACATGCGGAACACGTTGAATGCTGACCAACTTGCTGTTGCTGATGCAGTCCTAGATGCAGTGGCAACAAACGACAATAATAATGCTAAAGTTTTCTTCCTTGATGGACCCGGTGGAACAGGTAAAACTTTCACGTACAATTACATCATTCGCGAGGTTATTGGAAGAAACCTATCAGTAAGTACATGTGCATGGACTGGAATTGCAGCAACACTGTTACAAAATGGTAAGACAGTCCATTCTCTTTTTAAATTACCTGTTCCTGTATTGGACAATTCAACATGCAATGTCAAGCCTAACAGTAGGCATGCCGATTTCTTACGTAGTCAGCATATTTTGATATTTGATGAGGCAAGTATGATTCCTAAGCATACACTTGAGGCTATTGATAGAATGTTCAGAGATATCTGTAACAGCGATGTACCTTTTGCTGGAAAGGTTGTTCTTTTAGGTGGTGATTTTAGACAGACTCTTCCAGTAGTGAAAAGAGGCAGACCAGCACAGATAGTGGAAGCATGCATCTAGAGCTCTGTCTTGTGGCCAATAGTGCAAATCTTTCATCTAAATGTCAACATGAGAGCTGCACCTGGAGAAAGGGGATTTGCAGAATTCCTACTTGAATTAGGAAGTGGAACGATACCGAAAAAAGTGGATGAGCCATTTAAAGACTCCATCGAAATTCCGCACGAATGTGTTGTGCACGAAAATAATGATATCGTCCATTCTATTTTTAGTGATGCTGGAGGAGAGGATATGTCGAGTCGTGTAATTCTGACACCGACCAATGATGAGGCTTTAGTAATTAATGAACGGATTCTTCAGGGAATGCCTGGTGAAACAGCCACGTACTTTAGCGTCGATTCTGTTGTTTCTGATGAGCAAGAAGAGATTGACCTGTATCCGATGGAGTTCATCAATTCGCTTACTCCTTCTGGAATGCCTCCACACCGGTTGAACTTGAAAGTCAACAGTATAGTGATGCTGCTGAGAAATTTATCGTTGAAGGACGGTTTATGCAACGGCACCCGATTAGTCATCCGTAATCTCCGAGAGAATATCCTTGATTGTGAAGTGCTGACGGGTATCTCCGCTGGAAATCGGGTGCTCATTCCTAGAATAACATTGTGTCCCAACGATACCAACCTTCCGTTTAGGCTGAAGCGTACACAATTTCCTCTCCGTTTGTCCTACGCAATAACCGTAAACAAAAGTCAAGGTCAAACTTTTGAACGGGTTGGTATTTACATGCAAAGGCCTTGCTTCAGTCACGGTCAACTGTATGTTGCATTTTCACGAACACGACGCTTTGAAGCGGTGAAAGTAAAGGTTTGTAGAACTTTGCATCAAGGCTATGTTAGAGAGAGATGCTACACTAGAAATGTAGTCTACCAGCAGGTATTATGAATATTTTTTACAAAAATATTTGTGCAATTGATATTGAATGTTTTGAATTGAAACTTTACGCAAGGTTAATGAGGAGGCATCACATTACATTACCTGGAAATTAAATTGGTATACATTGAATTGAATAATACTGAAATTAAAGCAGTTTACATTGAAATGAATTACATTGAAATGAATTACATTGAAATGAATTACATTGAAATGAATTACATTGAATTGAATTACATTGAATTGAATTACATTGAATTGAATTACATTGAATTGAATTGAATTGAGTGAGTATAGCATTAGATTAGATGACCTAGAAATTAGATTAGTTTATATTAAATAGATTAGATTGAATATGCCAAATGATTAGTATAATAGCATTAGATTAGACCTTGAACTTTGAGTGTAGATTGAAGATTGAATAGATTATGGAAAAATATGGAAGCGGCATTGAGACGGGTGGAGGAGGGTATGAAAGCGGCATTGAGCCGGGTGGAGGAGGGTAGGCAAGCGGCAAAAAGCTGTTGTATGTGTGACATATTTTATTTTATTCTTTTTTTTGAGATTCGGATGTCATTGAAAAGTCAGTTTTATCATTGTTACACAGCAACATATGGTCAAACATGTTGAACTGCATGGTTTCTTTTAAAATTGGTATGAATGTTTAGCTTATAAGTCTTCTCCTTTTTTTAACCTGATAGTCCATTGTTATTAGCATAACTTCAGTTCAATAGGAATTTCTTTTCTTTTTAGATGGCAAGACAAAGTGTAAACCTCTTCACATGATTGATTTTACCTTGTGGTATTGAGACACCATACACTCAGCTAAATGATTTCTTCATTAATCATGGGTAAGAAACCTTTTAAGAATTTTTCCTCACTTCCACCTTTATTAACAAATTGAAAAGAGATTCAGATTTTCATGAGTTCATTTATGACCACAAGTTATTTTCATACGTTTAGAGTATGCAAAGTGTCGTAGAGTAGAAGATACATATCAGCTAATGTGAAGAAAAATGACATTTCCTTGCACTTGAAAGATCAACCTATGTTTATTGAGATATTAGACAGTCAGAAAGTTTGAAATTTCTCATATTGCGGATATACTTTTAAGTGATCTGAAGTAACTGAAAACAGCAGTGTATGTTCGAAATTCATGGTTGCATGTTCACAAGTTTATCAACCTTGACATGACCCACCCTCCTTTTTAATAGTTTAAACTCCCACTGAACATTGCTTATTATACCTATCTGTACGGTTTCTTCTGGAAGAATAGACTTAGTCAATCCCTTTTGGCTTAAGATAACTAGAAGTTTTTACCCTGGAGTCAGTATAATAATCACTGTGTTTCTTGTGCTTGAGAACATGCATCAACTACTTTGCCATGAAATATTTTGTTCAGCAATATTTATCTGATTATACATTGTAAAATATATAAATTGAGAATATATAACTTGAACTATTTTCCAGTGGGTTTAGTTCACTTTGTGATTGTCGTTTATTAATGACATATTGTATTGACTGCAAGTCCTGAAAGAAATATTCTTAACAATCTGATTATCGATTTTTTTTTCAGAATCGAGTATTAATCTAATTAATTAAATGGCTGATAACAACAATCAAGCAGGAGTAGCTGCATTACGTAAGTAACTCACAAAAATTTCATGTTGTTATTATGTAGATACTGCTTTCAAGTTCAATCTTTCACAACGTGTCATTAAATCTTTGTTTTTCCTTTTAGTCGCAAATCTCAATTTGAACCAACAAGGTATGTCTTTCTTTTTTTCAAAATATTTCTATTGTTCTCTATAAGGAAATTATGCCTTTTTTTCTTTTTTTCATTCATATGATGTGTTTGCTGATTGTTTATTTTTTATTGATTTTTAGATGTTGAAAATTTGTTGCGCAATCTAGATAGGCGAGAGCCAGATGCAGCAATCAGTAAGAATTTGTTTAACCTTCTTAATATTACCATTCTTCAATTATTAACTAAGGATACTTTCTTATTATAGTTGCTATATACACGACGTTCCTGAGGGAGCAACTGGCCAACGGAGGGCCTACGGACGACAGAACCCTCGGTTCATGGGTGCGGCATGGAGGGGTGTACATCCCTCCACAAAACACCCGCAGCTGGGGGCGGGGCCGGCGTGATGGTAGGCCGCGACCATATTGACCATCCATTTATTTCATGGTGATATTTACGAATGTAAATTGATCCAGTGGTTGAATAGTATGTTGCCAATATTGAAGGAAAATGGCGATCGAGTTTTACTGTGCAGTCAATTCGCCTTATACCTCCAAGTTTATTTATTTGTTTATTTATTAAAGTTAGTTAATTAAATTATTGATTAATATATTGTTAAATTTTAGTTGTATTTTGTATTTTATTTATTGAATAAAAACATTAAATAAATTCTTCGGTTCTTTTCTTGATTCCCCTCCCAGTCAACAAAATCGGCAAAAAAACACTGTGACGGAGAGAATTTTTATTGAAATTGTGTGCATATCTATATAGAAATGCACTCCTTCGCATAGATCTTTTAACAAATGTGCCGACTGGGCCGTTTCTATTTCATTTTATTTTTTGTGAACTCTTTGTGGGTGACACAAACGTTTGCTGAACATGGGCGGCGAGCGACGCCGCCTTGGCGCCTAGTTAATAGCCGATTCTCTGTCTGTCTGTCTGTTTGTTTGTTTGTTTGTTTGTTTGTAAGTCACGCAAAATGGTAGATAGAGTTGTGAGCGAAATTATTTATTTTTTTGTGTGCGACGTGAGTTCGAAGCAAATACATTGCAACCCCAATCGAACGTGACTTTCTTTGGCTGATGAACTAATAGGAATAACATTTTGTTTTTACTATTATAAACAATACATCAAATAAATACAAAGAAACTAACTGATTAAACATTGGACAAAAAGCAGCAGTGGCAGAACGTGGTAGCATTTTCGGTTCGCCAGTGTATTCTAACGCTTTCGTGACTGTCTGAGACGGGTGAACTTTTTTTCGAGCAATCAAAATGTTTAAAAACCGATAGAAACAAAATATTTTTGTATTCCTGCGTAAGCAAGGAATACTTTGAAACCGTTCGTGTTTTTTTTTTTTTTTTTTTTTTTTTTCACTGTCCAAACCTAGACCAATTTTTGTCGATGGGAAATAGCCACTCAAATCATTAATGTTACCAACTTACATTCTTTTTATGATTTAACAGTCAAAACTCACACTATAATCATTGTATACAAGTACTTTGCTTGAAAAGACTCCAAAAGTGTAAAATATAAGCTCTAGTGAAAGAAATAATTAACATATGGCTAAATCGCAGATGCCAAGGTAGAAATGTTGTTTCATGTGAGTCTTATGCAACGTTCTTACGTTTTCCGTAGTTGTTTTAAAAATGGAAGCGAAGAAGCACGCGTGGATCTGTGAAAGTTTTTTTGTTGAATATATGGATATAGAAGAGGTTGTAGTACGGCTGTAAAACTTAAAAGAATCAAGAACATTTATGATCCAAACTGATAATCTACGTGAAACTAATATTCTTTGTAGTCATTCTTGATAAATAAGCAGTTTTTGATGCTTCAAATCAGATATGAACGACTACAAAAGCGGTATGCTTACATCGATTTAAAAAAATGCGTAAGGTTTCTATTAGTCTTTTTCTAAATATGATACAATTTTCTATTTCATGTTCCTAGGTAAGCTATCCTGTTTTTATAAAGCTCTGGAATCTTGAAGCACAGCTAATCTTCCTCATCAGCTTATACCCATTTTATTAATCAATAGATGACCACTTTTTTAATTGACTAGTCGAATTTAAAATATTGTATGATTCTAAAATTTGTATACTATCAAGCTGACGATAAAAAGGAAAACAGATATTTTTGTTATTTCGTAAGGCCAAGTAAAAGTTTTTATTATGAAGTTCAGGTACAAACAACATAAAGATTTTCATACTGTATAGTTTTAAAAGGAGTATTTTGAAACGTCCACGGAAGAGTGTTCTCTAATGGATTTTTAAACTGACAGTGTTACTTTTTAAGCTTGATCTCCGGCAAAGTTTTTCAAAGTCTCTTAACGTTTATGATGCTCTCGGGAATGTAATTAAATGAATTCGAAGTTATTACTATTTACGCCACAGATTTTCAATTCAAAACTTAATGTGACAAAGTTTTCATTACTTAATTACTTTTTGAAGATGCTTTAGGGAATATAACTATGAATGAAAAACTTTTTGAAAAAATCTCTAAATGATGCAAACCAGTGCAGTTTATATGAAATAACAAATATTACTTCTTTCACATTCACCTTTTTAAGCACAGATTATTCTTAACGCAATAATCTTTTAATTAGTTAATTGCTTCTTGAAGATGCTTTAGGGTGTGCAACTTCGAATGGAAATCTTTTTAAAAAAATCGCTAAATTGATGCGAGACTGAAGTTTTATATGAAACAACAAAGTTTAATAGTTATCGCAGCTAAAAGGTAAAATGTAAAATACTGCAAACATCATTCCGCATTATGCATATGGTTTTAAAGCGTGAACTAACACTCATTTCTTTCTGAAAAGGCTCCAGAAAGTCTTCCTGTCATCCGCAGGAATACTTTTGCACGGTAGGGCATCTTGTTTCTTTTTTTTCACTGTCCAAACCTAGACCAATTTTTGTCGATGGGAAATAGCCACTCAAATCATTAATGTTCCCAACTTACATTCTTTTTATGATTTAACAGTCTAAACTCATACTATATTCATTGTATACAAGTACTTTGCTTGAAAAGACTCTCAAAGTGTAAAATATAAGCTCTAGTGAAAGGAATAACTAACATATGGGTAAATCGCAGATGCCAGGTAGAAATGTTGTTTCATGTGAGTCTTATGCAACGTTCTTAAGTTTTCCGTAGTTGTTTTAAAAATGGAAGCGAAGAAGCATGCGTAGATCTGTGAAAGTTTCTTTATTGAATATATGGATATAGAAGAGGTTGTAGTACGGCTGTAAAACTTAAAAGAATCAAGAACATTTATGATCCAAGCTGATAATCTACGTGAAACTAATATTCTTAGTAGTCATTCTTGACAAATAAGCAGTTCTTGATGCTTCAAAACAGATATGAACGACTACCAATAGGATATGTTTATATCGATTTAATGCGTAAGGTTTCTATTAGTCTTTCTAAATGTAATACAATTTTTTAATTCATGTTCCTAGATAAGCTACCCTGTTTTTATAAAGCTCTGGAATCTTGAAGCACAGCTTATCTTCCTCATCAGCTTATACCTATTTTATTAATCAATAGATGACCACTTTTTTAATTGACTAGTCGAATTTAAAATATTGTATGATTTTAAAATTTATATACTATCAAGCTGACGATAAAAAGGAAACACAGATATTTTTATTATTTCGCAAGGCCAAGTAAAAGTTTTTATTATGAAGTTCAGGTACAAACAACATAAAGATTTTCATACTGTATAGTTTTAAAAGTAGTATTTTGAAACGTCCACGGAAGAGTGTTCTCTAATGGATTTTTAAACTGACGGTGTTCCTTTTTAAGCTTGATCTCCGGCAAAGTTTTTCAAAGTCTCTTAACGTTTATGATGCTCTCGGGAATGTAATTAAATGAATTAGAAGTTATTACTATTTACGCCACAGATTTCCCTTCAAAACTTAATGTGACAAAGTTTTCATTACTTAATTACTTTTTGAAGATGATTTAGGGAATATAACTATGAATAAAAAAGTTTTTGAAAAAATCTCTAAATGATGAAAACAGTGCAGTTTCTAGAAATAACAAATATTACTTCTTTCACATTCACCTTTTTAAGCACAGATTATTCTTAACGCAATAATCTTTTAATTAGTTAATTGCTTCTTGAAGATGCTTTAGGGTGTGCAACTTCGAATGGAAATCTTTTTAAAAAAATCGCTAAATTGATGCGAGACTGAAGTTTTATATGAAACAACAAAGTTTAATAGTTATCGCAGCTAAAAGGTAAAATGTAAAATACTGCAAACATCATTCCGCATTATGCATATGGTTTTAAAGCGTGAACTAACACTCATTTCTTTCTGAAAAGGCTCCAGAAAGTCTTCCTGTCATCCGCAGGAATACTTTTGCACGGTAGGGCATCTTGTTTCTTTTTTTTCACTGTCCAAACCTAGACCAATTTTTGTCGATGGGAAATAGCCACTCAAATCATTAATGTTCCCAACTTACATTCTTTTTATGATTTAACAGTCTAAACTCATACTATATTCATTGTATACAAGTACTTTGCTTGAAAAGACTCTCAAAGTGTAAAATATAAGCTCTAGTGAAAGGAATAACTAACATATGGGTAAATCGCAGATGCCAGGTAGAAATGTTGTTTCATGTGAGTCTTATGCAACGTTCTTAAGTTTTCCGTAGTTGTTTTAAAAATGGAAGCGAAGAAGCATGCGTAGATCTGTGAAAGTTTCTTTATTGAATATATGGATATAGAAGAGGTTGTAGTACGGCTGTAAAACTTAAAAGAATCAAGAACATTTATGATCCAAGCTGATAATCTACGTGAAACTAATATTCTTAGTAGTCATTCTTGACAAATAAGCAGTTCTTGATGCTTCAAAACAGATATGAACGACTACCAATAGGATATGTTTATATCGATTTAATGCGTAAGGTTTCTATTAGTCTTTCTAAATGTAATACAATTTTTTAATTCATGTTCCTAGATAAGCTACCCTGTTTTTATAAAGCTCTGGAATCTTGAAGCACAGCTTATCTTCCTCATCAGCTTATACCTATTTTATTAATCAATAGATGACCACTTTTTTAATTGACTAGTCGAATTTAAAATATTGTATGATTTTAAAATTTATATACTATCAAGCTGACGATAAAAAGGAAACACAGATATTTTTATTATTTCGCAAGGCCAAGTAAAAGTTTTTATTATGAAGTTCAGGTACAAACAACATAAAGATTTTCATACTGTATAGTTTTAAAAGTAGTATTTTGAAACGTCCACGGAAGAGTGTTCTCTAATGGATTTTTAAACTGACGGTGTTCCTTTTTAAGCTTGATCTCCGGCAAAGTTTTTCAAAGTCTCTTAACGTTTATGATGCTCTCGGGAATGTAATTAAATGAATTAGAAGTTATTACTATTTACGCCACAGATTTCCCTTCAAAACTTAATGTGACAAAGTTTTCATTACTTAATTACTTTTTGAAGATGATTTAGGGAATATAACTATGAATAAAAAAGTTTTTGAAAAAATCTCTAAATGATGAAAACAGTGCAGTTTCTAGAAATAACAAATATTACTTCTTTCACATTCACCTTTTTAAGCACAGATTATTCTTAACGCAATAATCTTTTAATTAGTTAATTGCTTCTTGAAGATGCTTTAGGGTGTGCAACTTCGAATGGAAATCTTTTTAAAAAAATCGCTAAATTGATGCGAGACTGAAGTTTTATATGAAACAACAAAGTTTAATAGTTATCGCAGCTAAAAGGTAAAATGTAAAATACTGCAAACATCATTCCGCATTATGCATATGGTTTTAAAGCGTGAACTAACACTCATTTCTTTCTGAAAAGGCTCCAGAAAGTCTTCCTGTCATCCGCAGGAATACTTTTGCACGGTAGGGCATCTTGTTTCTTTTTTTTTCACTGTCCAAACCTAGACCAATTTTTGTCGATGGGAAATAGCCACTCAAATCATTAATGTTCCCAACTTACATTCTTTTTATGATTTAACAGTCTAAACTCATACTATATTCATTGTATACAAGTACTTTGCTTGAAAAGACTCTCAAAGTGTAAAATATAAGCTCTAGTGAAAGGAATAACTAACATATGGGTAAATCGCAGATGCCAGGTAGAAATGTTGTTTCATGTGAGTCTTATGCAACGTTCTTAAGTTTTCCGTAGTTGTTTTAAAAATGGAAGCGAAGAAGCATGCGTAGATCTGTGAAAGTTTCTTTATTGAATATATGGATATAGAAGAGGTTGTAGTACGGCTGTAAAACTTAAAAGAATCAAGAACATTTATGATCCTAGCTGATAATCTACGTGAAACTAATATTCTTAGTAGTCATTCTTGACAAATAAGCAGTTCTTGATGCTTCAAAACAGATATGAACGACTACCAATAGGATATGTTTATATCGATTTAATGCGTAAGGTTTCTATTAGTCTTTCTAAATGTAATACAATTTTTTAATTCATGTTCCTAGATAAGCTACCTTGTTTTTATAAAGCTCTGGAATCTTGAAGCACAGCTTATCTTCCTCATCAGCTTATACCCATTTTATTAATCAATAGATGACCACTTTTTTAATTGACTAGTCGAATTTGAAACATTGTATGATTTTAAAATTTGTATACTATCAAGCTGACGATAAAAAGGAAACACAGATATTTTTATTATTTCGCAAGGCCAAGTAAAAGTTTTTATTATGAAGTTCAGGTACAAACAACATAAAGATTTTCATACTGTATAGTTTTAAAAGTAGTATTTTGAAACGTCCACGGAAGAGTGTTCTCTAATGGATTTTTAAACTGACGGTGTTCCTTTTTAAGCTTGATCTCCGGCAAAGTTTTTCAAAGTCTCTTAACGTTTATGATGCTCTCGGGAATGTAATTAAATGAATTAGAAGTTATTACTATTTACGCCACAGATTTCCCTTCAAAACTTAATGTGACAAAGTTTTCATTACTTAATTACTTTTTGAAGATGATTTAGGGAATATAGAGATAGGAAAGTGCGGATGTTGGCCCAAATTATATAATTTCGGGAATTTCCCTACTATAGCTAATATTATCATCTTTGTTTTCATAACGCGATACGAGTTATGAAACGTGTTATTATATAACCACAAATTTACTCATAAATGTAAACAATTAAATATCTCATAAAAATGTAGTAAAAAGCAGTTTGTAGTAGTTTTATTTTTATAACATAAATGAGCTAACAATACATATGACACACAGATCAGCGTAGTCTAGTGGATAAGAACGCCAACTTGTAACAGCAAGATCGTGTGTTCGAACCCCACGCAGTTCGTCTGAGAGGAAGTATATATACTTCGGCGGTTGTAGATCTCTCATGTTCTGGTTGTAAAACTTGCATGAGTGCGCACTTCCCCGCAGTTGTGTTGAATATATCGCGGAATGGTTAGCATTGTGTCTGGGTGATTTATCACTGTCAGGTTTCTCTGGTCCATAGAGACATTCAGGTTACCGTCATTTCGATCGAAATTCAACAAACGCCAGGGCTTAGAAGTGTTAGCATGTATCCACAATGCCGGCTATAATTGCAAACTACATGCGCTGATCAGCGAAATAGTACATACCATATACTAAACATCATAGTAATCGCTAAACCAAAGAACTTTTATTTTTTTTTGTTTGTGTTGGAGAGCTAGTCACTTTGAGTGAAATATGATACGCTTGCATAACATTAATCATTTTGTTATGTAAACAAAATAAAAAACAAAATTATAGCGTTCCGAGGGACACCACAAGCAGACACTAAGGTCTAAATGAATGATATAAAACCCAAGAGCGGAATAATTTGAAAATGCGGTGAACAGGCGACAGAGTCTGCCGGAAAGGGAAGGTCTAGTGGAGCGGCTAGATTGGAACTGGATGGTGCCGTCCGCTCCCGGTATTCACCACAAAATGTGCCAAAAGTTGTCGGGAAAAACAATGTGACTAGATGTAATATACTCGAACAGATCATGAACGGCCATTGCGTGCGTAGTAGTCGGAGTTCGTAAGTAGTCACACAAATAGTCTAAGATCTAGGGGTAGAGCTCAGAGCTGGTGGATTGGAGAAGCCAGGGTGGAGTGCCGGTTAGATCGAAGACAATGAATTAAAAACTCTCTAGGGTATCACAACAACAACAACAACAACAACAACAAAAACCCTAGGGGGTTCTCCTAAGGGAGTTTTGTTTTCAATAATAATAATAATAATACCATATACTAAACATCGTGGTAATCGCTAAAACCAAAGCTATTTTCTCTTCTTCGTGAGATGGGAGTGAATCTGTTTGACTCACTACTCTTTTGTGAACTTTCTTTTGTGAACTTTTATTTTTTGTTTGTGTTGGAGAGCTAGTCACTTTGGATGAAATATGATGCTCTTGCATAACATTAATCATTTTGTTTCTTCCGAGGCTCAAGTTGTCATTAGATATGAGAATTTTATTATTATAACCAGACACTCCCGACTTGATGTTTAGATTCATGTCACTAGGTAACATGTAAATACCTTGTCCAACAGAATAATCAACTTTGCTTGAAGCGTAATTTAAAGTATCTTGATAACGTTTAATGTCATCTTGAATATCAACTCTGCGGTTAACAATGTCTTCAAAGTTGTTCATAAAAACTCTTTGAGCTGTCAAAGAGCTTGAATTATTACCTAAAATAGAAGAACGAGCTGAGGCTTGTGAACTAAGAACAAGATAAGCATATGCTCTAACACTCTCTGAAATTTTTACAAGACCTGTTTTTGTAAAGCCTTTAGATTTTTCTATAATCCATCGTGTCATGGAGTCGTCTGTGAAATAACTCAGACCTGGCGTTGGATAGTCTCCACGTCTTTTTTGATACGAGCTGTAAAAATATTGCCCTTTGTATTTTTTAGGATCAGAATCGACATCATATTCACTACAGATTTTTAAAAACTCTTCTTTGTTATAAGGATTATCGTATTGGTTGAAACTATCTTCAAAAGGTAGAGGTGTCTGCAAGCGCTTAATGATTCGTCTAATATGATAATAGACGTGAAAACGATATACTGCTCTAATCATAGGAGTAGAGCGACCTTCTTTCAGGTGTTCAGAACTGACTCCACAAGCACTTGAAGCACACCAAGTGACAAAATTGAGTTGGGTTTGCCATAATTTAAATGGTTGTTCCTTCCAAATTTTCATGCGTTGTTCATTTTCATCCATTTTGTAATTAGTAAAAATATTGGGAAAGCTCGCAGGAAAAGAACCATTTTCAGAGACAATAATTGTTTGTTTGTATAAATCTTTAGCATTCAATATCTGAAGGTATTGTCCTCCATTTGGCTTATAAAGCGCATTGGGAACATATTTAAAAATATCCTCCATTATTATTTAATATTATTATCTTATATTTAATACAAGAAAATGTATATCACAGCAAATCTCGTAAGGGGTGAGAAGACCATAAATCTACCTTACCCCATTCAAAACTTGGATGGCTCAAAAGAAATTGCATTGGTTGATATGTTTGCAGACGATGTTACGTATGAAATAACCACAGACCTAACACTGACTATGCTTGGTTATAGGAAAGCTAAAAAGTTGGTACCTCAAGGAACATTCACGAGCAGGGAATTGAATGCCTTTTTAGCAGGTACCTTTTTAGCAGGTGATGTAGAACTTACCTCATTAGGCAAAAACCCTCAAGTAATCAAAACAAATAAGCTCGCTAACGTAACCAAAATTAATTTGCATCTCTCTGAACTTGACAACACTCAAAATCTTGAGAATGGAAAGCTAAGTGATATTTTACTAACCTATCACATGGCTGAACATAGCGACTTCACACATGTTGAGCCTAAAAACCCTCAGTACAAAAAATTAAAAAATGGTGTATTTCAGTCTCTCACGTTGAAACTCACAGATCAACATTGCAATATGCTAAAAGAAGACCTAGGAAGAACCGTTGTTTTGCACATCCGCTAAACCGAGATAAAAAGTAAAAATTAATTATATATCATAAAATTAACAATGGAATACGGAAAGAAGTTGAATCCAGAACGTTCACTTAGAACTGCCCGCGGTGTAAAAGGCTCTCGTCAAAAAGTAATTGTCACACACAATCCGAGTGAGATCGATCAAAATCAGCTATTATTGGTTAGGTTTCCAAATTTAGGAAGTGATGATGTCATTATTCCAGGAACAGCTAATCTAAGTTTTGATATTGAACTCGAATCGAAAGCTGACTCAAAAAGAACATTGGTCAGTAACATTGGGAGAGCTATCGTTAAGAAGTTGGCTGTCAAGTTCGAAGGTAACGAGATATTGAGCATCGATGACTTTGATCTTTTTGGGTGTTACAGAGATTTATGGTTAACCAAGTTTGAAAAGACAAACGCGATAAGACAGGGTATCATCATCGACGATGGGTGTACAGAGAATTGTATGAAATTAAGGATTGGTGCTTCAGATAAAGACACCACTGATGCAGAAGACAAAGCCATTGCTGACACCTATAAAAACAAGTTTGTCATTCCACTCGACTTTGAGATGCTAGATAGTACTATCCCATATTATCAAGCTGGATTAGGGAACAGGTTATGCTACGAGATCACATTTAACGACTATAACCGAGTTATCTATTCTGACCCTCCAACTCCTACCACAGGTTCAAGAAAAACCCCAGACGGTAAATACAAAATATCTAACATCTCACTTGAATATGAGATTGTGACACAGCCCACGTTGGCTAGACAAATCGCTTCTGAATATCAAAACATGGCTTTGCTCTATGATAGGATTTTGCGGCACAGACAAATTAGAGTAAACAAGTCAGACACAACGTGGAATTGGTCATTCAACACACCTGCCAAATCTTTGAAGGGTATCTTAGTTCTGTTTGAAGAAGAAGAATCCTACAAACGAGATACCGGTAAATTCTACAATCCAAAGATCAAAAAGGTATCTGTCATCGTTGAGGGCAAGCCTAACCAACTTTTTGCTCAAGGGATGCAGCCGTTTGAACAATACAATGAGATTTGCAAGTATTTTGCTGAAGGAAAACCAAAAGATAATAGCGTCGGCGAAAACCGAAAGCGCTTGGGATTACATGATGTAAAAGTCTCTGATTACTTGACAAACAAGTATGCTCTATGGTTAGATTTCAGAACAATTGATGAGAATGCCTTGCATGGGACCGGTTGAAGGATTGAAAATGCAAGTGAAGGCATCACTTTACAGATTGAAAAGACCGCTGAAACTGCAGGAAACTTAAACGCTTATATATATCTAATCATGGACGCTCAATTAAATATTCAAAACGGAGAATTTATGTCTACATTATATTAGTAAAATGGACACACTTTACATGAAAGAACCTCACACAGCATTATTCGTTGGAGCAACATCGTGCGGCAAAACGGATCGTGTCATAAAATTATTAGAAAATGAATACTATGATCACTTTGATTTCATCGTGATTATATGTCCTACCTTAAGATGGAATCAGACTTACAGAGATCGGAAGTGGTTCTGGAATGACAGCGATGTGATTTTAATTGAGCCGGAAGGTCAATTATATGAATGGATTAAGAGTATGGACTTTTTCTGTGCTGGATACAAAACCTTATTCCTCATTTACGACATCATCGCTGATGAAAAATTGAACAAAAAGAGACAGCCTTTGCTTGAGTTGGCAATTAGCGGTAGACATCGAAATCATTCGCTATGGTTACTTACACAATCATACACAGCTATACCTAAAAATTTACGACGGCAAGCTAAAATGTTATATGTGTGGTACCCAAAAGATAGAAACGATCTAGCCACCATTCATAAAGAGAACGATGTCATTGATTCGCAAGAAGAATTGAAAAATGTCAAGGAAAAACTGAAAGGAGGGAAACACACGTGCCTAGTCATGAGAATGGAACACCCAAGAACGCACGTGATTTGTTAAGCAGGTTAACGTTATTTGTTACAAGACTCTTGTAACAAAAACTATAAGACTACTGTAAGACTACTGTAAGACTACTATAAGAGAATAATTTACGTCTCAATACAGGTTCTAGAATTTTACCAATATGTTTAATCCTCGATTCAAAGCGTACTCTGTCAGCAGCAGCCTCTCTCCAGTTACTTCTACGAGATTCACAAGCAAAGATATAATGGACCTTTATTTCATCATTAAAAGTAACCCTTTTTGTATCTTGATGGGAAAATATAATATCATCATCTGAGGATTCATCATCATCGAACATAATTGTCTAAGTAAACAATGTTTATTTATTTAACAATGTTAGAATATATTATTAAACATCATCATCCTCTTATAATTATTTTGTCTTACAAACTTATAAGAAGACAGCAAACTCTTATACAGCAAATTTCAACAAAATTATAAGAAGACAGCAAACTCTTATACAACAAATTTCAACAAAATTATAAGAAGACAGCAAACTCTTATACAACAAATTTCAACAAAATTATAAGAGAGTATAAGAAAATTATAACAAACACAACAAAATGATAGAATATGTCAACTTCGTGTTATTAAGCATACTGCTGATCTCGCTATTTTACTTTTATTTTGTGTTAAAAAAATACCTCTCTCTAATAAAAATGGCGGAAACAGCGATCGATAATTTAATCAACCAGAGTTATGATGTTCCGGGTGAATTTCCACCTTCAGATGGTAAAAGACAAAAATTACTCGAGTGTGTCTTAACCGGTAATAGCAAGCTATACTTAGAGAAAATGTACACGGAAGAGCAGATTAACAAACTCAAAGATGAAAAGGTAGAAAAACTTTTTAGTATCTATGAAGCTAAACTATCAGGTCAATGGGGGAAATCCTTGGGGAAATCTCTCATACGCATTTATTCGAGAGGGGCTTGTACAATGTTAGGAATAGACAATCAAGAAGCGCTGAGCAATGACTTGGAAGCTGACCCCTCCTTAAACTCTGCCCTTCAAAATTTGCATGTGGCTTATATTATAAATTCGGCTCATTATTAGCACCACTCAGTGTTGGACTTATTACCGGGAAGCATTATATCAATGAAAGATATTTAAATAAATCCGATGATAATATAAATACAGTAGATAATAAAAATGTCAGAAGAACAGACTCCCATTCAAGTGACAACGAAGAACCCAAAAAAGGTTGAAGCGGGTAAGAAGTTGGCGGAATACAACCGTAAAAAACGAGAACAATTAAAACAAGTGTCGCCTCAAAAAGAAATGGAGAAGCCTAAGGCTTCTCTCACCAAACCAAATGAACAACCTATGAACTACACCTATGGTGTAGGTGGAATAATAGCTCTCGGTTTAGTTGGTGGATTTACTTATTTTGTGTATAAAAAGAAAGAGCAAATATTACCCCATGGGTCACCATCCACCCCCCCCCCCCCCCCCCCCCCCCTTCCACAAAAATCTAAAATACCAGTGAAAATCAATAAACATGAAATGGAATAAAAAGAAAAAAATGTATATATAACAAACATGGACAAGAAAAGTATCATCAACGATTTGTATCACGCATCAGGCGTCAGCTTTTTCGCTATCGGCTACTCTATCCTTGTAAAAAAGGTGTTAAAAATGACACCTCCCTCTATTCAAAAGTTCGACTTGGAAGATACGGTAAAACTAGTTGCCATTATCGCCGTTAGTGAAGTGACAAAGGACTTCTTAATCAAACAAAAGATTTTGCCTGAAAATATCAATATCTAAATATGGCTTCTATCGCAATGATGTTAGGTGGAGCTTTGGCTAACGCTTTGGCTTTCACAGGATCAAGCTATCTGTTTTCAAGTTTATCCAAAGACAGAATCGATAGGGAAAGAAAACGTCATGATCTGGCCATAGAAAAAATTACAAAAAGCACAGATTGAATGGCAGCAAAAACGACAGGAAAGGATCGATTTCATCAATAAACAACTATTGCTCGAAAAGAAGGCTGAGACTAAATTCGTAGAGCTAAATGATGCAATGAGAGAGTACAATAGGGTGTTTAGTAATCATCTTGAACCGCTACCACGGGAGCCTGTATTGAGCGACTTTTATACACCGAGTCATGATCAACATGAAAGGGAATTGACTTTTATAGCTATGAGTATGCTTGGAATTGGTGGAATTGTGTGGTATTTTGAAAGATGAAGACCATCAACAAAAAAATTATGTTACACGATACATGTAACATATACACTTTCAGATGGTTACCGTCTAGTGACAAGGTACGTATAGATCAACCCCCCAACCCCTACAATCAGAGCCCATAAATTTTGACTTAACCAACCTACAACTTCTTTTGCTCTGTTCAATATCCATGATACGATAGACCCAATTATTCCGGGTAAAGCCT
Source organism: Turritopsis dohrnii (assembly GCA_027922465.2). Classification (NCBI taxonomy): domain Eukaryota; kingdom Metazoa; phylum Cnidaria; class Hydrozoa; order Anthoathecata; family Oceaniidae; genus Turritopsis; species Turritopsis dohrnii. The sequence continues at coordinate 517 of BQMF02000595.1, read as the reverse complement.
CTGCCGCTTTAGATGCTAATCTACCTAGAAGTGATGCTAACGCTTTTAGTTTATTTTTTATCCATTCCTTCGCATCGTTCTTTTTATCACCACCTTTGTCAGGATTTTGTGAAGAGTTTCCAGCTGCTGATGGTAACAAAGCTTCCACAAGGACACCGATAGCCATACCAAACGCTGTCAGAATGCTAACGATTGTTATACCTTGTTCGCGGAATAGTGTTCGTATCCTTTCACCTAATGAGGTATCTTTGTCGAGAACTTTAGCAATGGTTTCTTTGATGCTCGTAACTTGACTGTTTAATTTACCTTTGAGAATATCAATGTTCTCTTTCCTAGCTTTCAACTCTTCACGTAATCCCTCCACTCTCTTCAACCTCTTTTCGTTGTTCATCTGTATGTTGCATCATTTTCCATCTCTTCCAACTTGTTTTTCTCTCGATCGATATGCTGTTCTATTCGAACCTTTTTCGCAACCTCTTCCTGAAGACCTCCTCGTATGTTTCTCAGCGCTTTCCAA
>BQMF02000594.1:0-226430 GCA_027922465.2 Turritopsis dohrnii | reverse complement strand
ACAGCTCGCCCACCATAACCAATCGTTGTTTGCGTTTCAATTGAAAATAGAATGCGCTCACCCATGAATCAACATTGTCAATACATTTCTGATCTTGTCGAATAAAACATGCCGTACCACGCGCTACCAAATACCACCCATGAGATCAAAAAACTCAATGTAAACATCAGACTAATATAACGCCATTTTAAGATCCATGAGGGTATGAAATATATCTTTTAGATATTTGGAATTTAGTCCTGGTATGTTGGAATACTTGATATCCACAAATCCGTCTTTAGTGACAAGTCGCTTGGATTTCGATGCAAGAGATATGTTCGATTCAAACGTATCCATTGAATGGAATTTTTGTCTCTTGTATGCTAAAAGATCTTTGATGCCTTCCAGTTGGGTCGCACGGGATGACGCGTCATTCAAATAGTCGTTTCCATCCGGCTGGACGTCGATGCAGCAATCGTCGACAGATTTAACACGCATCTGTATTTTCGCTTTTTCAACGAATCGTTGCTTCTCGTTATCGGAATTCAACAACGACGTTTCCTCATGGCCGACGCTGAAACAGTACCCAGACTCTAAATATTTCCCTTCACCTTTCCCCATTCGAATCAAAGGTTTAATCGATTCGTACGTAAATGTATCTAAACAAACAAAACCATGAAAACGATTCGAAAATAGTTCGATAATTGTTCGATAACAGTTGAACTTTTATTTACCATAAATATGTTCTCAACACAAGAAAGCTTTCACACTAACAAATGAAACAAAATATTAACGGCGAACGCACTTATACTCACTCGTACTCTATCTCTGTTTGAGTAATCTTGTTACTCTCAATTGATTTTCATTAATTTGTGGGTAATGCACACAATGCATTGTGGGTAAGCTATCATTGTGGGATAAACTTGGCTAGGGTCAAACGTAAAATTTGATAATCTGTCGTAAAAAAGAATGCTAAGCATTTTTATTTATAACTCATCATCTCGTCGTCAAAGGCGATCAAAGAAGATTTTGCATCTTAGTGTCATTGCTCAAAACTACTTAAACAGTTATTTAACTTTATTTTTTCAAAAACCTTTGTTTTGCCGTAGATCGTTCGACTTTTAAAAATAAATTCAATACTCTTTTACTTACTAAAAATATAACGTCCCTTGCGAACGAAAACGATTTTGACTTGATGTTTTGATGTATAGCTTTGTATTGAAAAAAGCATGTGCTCCAAATGAAATCAGTTTCGACAACAGTCAGAAGAAAACCACTAATATTTTGCGGTTAGTTTTCGCATGCAAGTTGTTTTTCTTGTTGTGAGTGTGGTGCTTTCACAAGATATCAACTGTTGTGTATGTTAAACAAAATCATGAAACAGTTACACGTAAAGAAACATGGAGACGAATCTTTAGTTTATCGTTATGTCATTCGTTACCGTACCAACTTCGAACCCAAACTAAATTGGCTGGAATTAAAGATGACGAATTGAGAAGAGTTTGTAGGTTCTAACCTGCGTGCCTTCCTCCTAAAAACAAATGATTTTATCAATTTATCCATTTCTCAAGTCTGACAAAGTAGCCTGGGTACAAGGTAGGCTACATACATACATATGTGACAGCTGGTTTATATTTTCGGGAGGTTTTTCATAAAATGACAACAGGGAAGGAAGAATTTTGAAAATTATTAAAAGAAAATAGGGTGCCATTTCTAAGTCACATGTTACTTTGCATTGATATAACATCAACCAAAACCTTCGTATCCAATTAAACCAAATGACGGTTTATGTGATGTGTGTTTCAGTGCCGCTCAAATTACATTTTACATTATTCTGGCATATGACGTAGTTTTCCTTTCGACGCCAAAAAAACCATCAAAACGAACTTAGATTTAATTAACATGGTAGGTACATTCCTTATCAATTTGTCTTTGATAATCTTTCAATTAACATTATCAAATTAAAAAAACGTCGATTTGACATAATCAGACAAACTGTACACCCATACAATAATGCACCACGACTGTTCCAAAAACAATCGGAAATTGGGGTTATTATTATTATTATTTGGGTTATTTTGATTCTGATGCTGACGGCAATATTGAAAGCAGACATAATGTGACATTCTCATTGTTTTCATTGTACATTAAATCGACACAAAGACAATGGTTTTAAAATTTTTTTGTGCTGACCGGGTAGTTGAGACCATTTACGCGCTGGTATCAAGGTTTTTTAGAGCGATATTTAAAAAATCGATCAACAACAACATAAAAATAATTCACAAACTTACAATATTTCCCACAATATTCAACGTATAAGATTTTTTCTTCGTTCAACGAGTATTTGGGAAGACATTACATTGCAGCCTCAGTGAATGATCATTGCGTTTTTTTCACACTCCGCCTTTTTGTTATCTAAATTATTCCGAATCGCTCAGTATGATTCTACTTGTTCAGGCTCACCTGAGGTCTTTTTCTCGATTTGGAATATAGTGAAGTCTCTAATAACAATGATCTCGACACGACAGCCACTTCCTGATCTTTGGCCAATGGAGAAAGGTTACGCTGAATTTACGTCAAAGTCTCATAAAAAAATCTTATTCAAAATTATATAAAATAAATAGAATTGAGGGCTTCAACATGCTGTTGTCGGTATCAGGAATTCCAGACTAGAACAATTAAGTAAGGGTCTGGAAACGAACAGCTGACAAATAGCAGAACTGCTTTCTTGTGGATGTTTTCTCTTGTAGAAACATCTGATTGTAGTTTTCGCAAAATCTTTCTTTTATCAAAGTTCTTCCCTCCGACGATTTACATTTTACTTTTTCATGTATTCCGTCTGTGCATAGTTAATAGAAAGAACTGGTTAAGAAACGAGTGAAAACTTCAAAAAAAAAGGCCGCGTTGTTTTGATTTTTATGTTAAAATGTATTGTCACGTGACCCTGACCCTGCACATAGTTTTGAAAATGGCTACTGGCGAAGGTGAACAAACCACTCACAATTATTTTGACAAAGAATTTGACGAATATCTGCAGAAATTTGAAGAAAATGAAGAATTGGAGGAATTGAAGTAGACAATTTCAGTTCATGTAAGACAAAACTTTTTTCTCAATGAACAGAGTTAATGGTAGTACAAGGAATGACAGACTCTCATATCCATTTATTAGGTTATATATTTCTTTCTTTCTATTAAATATGGTCTGTGGTATGGGCGCAATTGTTTCATTATCGATTAATTCTTTATTGAACAATAAGAGCATAATAAATATGGACATTATTTTGCAACATGGCGAAGAGTGTAGGAAGCTTAAACTAGGAGATGAAAGTTCTTCCTACACTCTTCTTGCGAATTCAGTTCGCCAGGTGTGAACACTCTCAAGTATTTCATTAGTAATTAGTAATCAATCAGTAATTTTTGATATTTCATCGTCTTAATCACCAGTTTATAACGATTTTGACGATTACAAAAATGTTCACATTAGACGATTACGACGAATTTTAATCGTTGTTGTAATCGCCAGGTTCAAGTCATACGCAAGTCATGTTAAAGCATGCTTCTTTCGCACTGTTTGCTTCCACTATTTATCTTATCTCATTTGTCAGTTCCAGTGAAGAATATGGTAATGTTAACCATTAACCTTATTTAGAAGCTCAATTCATCATCAAGACTTAATAAGAGAATTTATTGGATGTTTGCACTCTTTTTTATATATGAGAATTTATACTTTATAAGAATAACTCAGGCCCAAAATGGTCCAAAATCTAAGAATATAGAAGATATCTCAGACTTTACAATAACGAGATCCAACATAAAACGAAAATAATGTGAAACAAAACAATGTGTTTATAGTTATCAACTTACTGTAAATACTAAGCATGTTCTACTTGTACTTTTTTGGTTGTTCAAAAAGAGAAGTGGTTATTTTTAACATACATTTGACATTATAGTTTTTCTTTGGTTTCCTATGTCTGTATATTATAAGCTGTTTTGTAATCGAACAATTAAGAATATGTTAAGAATATTCAGGACTCAATAAATTAAAATGCCCGCAAGAAGAATGTGGCTCACTCAAATTTTTAGTTTTCTTATATAAAGAAAAAGAAAGTTTTTAAAAAGAAGAGCCCTCAATTTGATTGAAAACTCTTCGTATACTATTTGAAAAATTCTAACCATACAAATCCAAAGTATGAACTACAAACCTCATTTGATAGATTCACAAAAAGCTTTATTGTCATAAGATTTATATTTGGAGAATTTGACATGATTACTTTCACTGTTATTTCATTCATTGCAAGAAGAATAAGACAACTGGGAAGTCGCTACAGGGCATTCTCGCAATTCTAACAAAGATATACTTTTTACAGAACTGCGAAATACAATAGCTGATAACGGTAGCAGCATTTCAACTCGCAATATTCAAAACACAAGTCATCCAATTAATAATATGATAAATGAAGGTTGTAAAAGTTTTAATTTTCATTGATGATTCACATCTCAGGTTGCTCTACAATCTTAAGCATGCATTAAAGTTGTAAGTATGAAATCAAAAAGCTTTATTGAAGCTATTACTAATTAAAAAGTTAAACCTTTAGGGCATGTTGTTTTGTAAGGAGATCTCTAGGATTCTGAAATTCCATTACAGTATTTAACACGTATTACCAGGGTATGTTAAAACGTGGTGTTACTCAATCGCCGAAATTATATTTATCAAATTATTACATTTTTCATTTAAATGAAGTTGGACATGAAATGGAGCTTTCTGGGATAAATTATTCCACTTTTCCTAGAAATTAGAGACTGAAACTTAGCATTTTCAGTTTTTGATAAAAAAGACTTTTTTACCACATCAAAGTTTTGTCACCGTGAAGAGCTTTCAAAGAAGGAAATATTCCATCATTTAAAAGCAATCTTTAAGATATCCGAGAAAAGCCTTTTTTGCCGACGTTTAATGCAGAAGTTCTCATGACATTAAAATTAATCCTTGAAGGCTCTAATATGAACTTACTCAACCTCGTCCCAAGGGCTTCTTGCCTTTTTCGATATGCGGATGGCGCTATCCGTATATTGAAGAAAGGCAAGAAACCCTGGGGACAAGGTTGGAACTTACTTTGTTTCTAAATTGACTATGGGTTCTTGTTAGATGCCAATGTTTATAACAGTTTAATTCAAAAAGACAAACTTTAAAGTTTATGTTTTTGTATCTAGGGCGTTTATTTCAAAATTTCAAATTCAAACTCATTCCAACACTCTCCACCGTGTTTCAATTATCAATAATGTCAAATTTTTCATTTTTCAGCAGATGGAAATGTGGACTTCCTTCTATTGTTTCATTGGCCGAATGAAGACAGTTATAATTCGATAAAACACGAATCTCCAAGGGACCGGTGGTAAACATACGAAATTCCAGATCTTCGAGTTGCTTGAGTTTGTTCGAGTTACTGAAAGTTCGAGTTAAGAAGTCAAGCCGGGAATCATAACATATTTTTTCTGTGCGCGAGATTTTTACGCTAGATAATGGCAGAAGTTTTTTTGAAAAGAAAATTATGTAACGAAAATTAAAAACAAAGCAAAACACAAAAAACAAAAAAAGGCGAGGGCTGCAAAAACAAATCAATATATGAATATAGAAAGATTTTGCTTACTCCTACTTATCATGTCGCCTCTCCTCTTTTACTCTATAATTCGATACATCATAACAGTTTCCTCTTCTTCAAAGAACTTTTTTGAAAACAAAATTGTCATGCAGCGATATCAAATCAAATGCCCCATAACACTAGAGATAAGGAACTTTCAACAAAGACTCGTAATGCATTGTTTTAACTTTCCTGAGATAATCCCTGAGAGCAGGTGGTGAAGGTTTCTTTCATATCGAGTCTTTTGAAAAGATATCTTGACTTTAACTTCAACCCTTATATATACGTATCTCGAAATTTGTTGAAACGCACACACAGACAATAAAAGGATTTTCAAAGTTTTCAAACTAGACCAAACACAAGTTTCAATAACATTAGCTAGAGAAGGGCGTTACTTAAGGGCGTCTCCGATCTAACCAAGCTTTGATATGGAGGGTGTTTTGTAATGTTTTCAGAAAATTTCTTTAGAGATTCGTAATACATTTTTATGCAACAAGACACATGTGGGCGGTTGGTGATGTACAGCAACTAGAATCAGGGCGTAATGGATAAAATCCATCCGACTTCAAAACCGAAAAGATCAGTTACATATACTGTAATACATTCCTTTCAAGAGAAAAAAATACATCTCTATAATAATAATAATCCATCAAGAGATAAATTACATAATGTTGTTCGTGCTCTCACCCTCGTATCCATTCTCTTCCCAGACAAATAAACACAATACAGAAAAGTGGACTTGTGGTGAGATTACGACAACGATTTCCACCCATTTTAAAAATTTTACAAAAAAATATACATCTCTATGGTACGTATTATGCACATATATACATCAAGTTAAAAAATATAAAAGCGTGAAGCCATGACTACAAGAAGGACACACGCTGTAAAAACTGTTCCGCTCAAACTTTTATAAATCCTTTGAAACATGACGTAATAACCCAGAAAAAAATTGGGTGAAGAAAAGCAAGAAGCAATTCACAGGGAGAGCTTTCAGAAAAAAGTTATAGCCATACATATAACAAGCGTCACATCTGTGTGTAACCAACAGTCAAGAAAACTTGGAAAAGTAGGCATTGCATATACGTCGTTGCTATGTACAGTAGACTGAAACACCCGGGATTGAGTTCGTTATTGAAGGTGGACGCAGGTTTTGACTGTATCACAAAACCTACACACATGTAAGTTACAGAATAGCGTATGGACAGACCAGTTATCAAGAGCAGGTTAAAAAAAATTACACTGGGATGAAATCCAACTAAAAACTCTGAACCATCGAACATCACAATGAAAACTCTCTTTAAAAAGTCTGAAAGAACAAGGCAATCAAGCCCCAGGGCAATCAAGCCCAAGCACATTTTGCATCATGTATTGCTGACGGTATGAAATTGTCAGATGAACTTCAGCGAAGAAAAAGAGAGAAAGTACAACAAAACTAAACAACAAAACATGAATAGTCAATAAAGGAATGAACTAACTCTCCCTAACAAATGCTCATTAAACTTCCATGTTTAGAACAAGGTGTGTTCAGCTGGAGACGGCAAAAGGTGTCGCACTTCCAGTGGTTTTAACAATAAAACAGGGAACAACTCCTCATTATTAACCAATATAAACCAAACATATGAACTTCACTGAAAACATCATTTAAACAGTCATTCTAGGCTAAAAAGGACTAAAATATATGACGTCACAACATTCATCGCCTCGTTTTCAAGTGGAATATTGAGAAAATATTATTATCAATTTGCGATAGGGAATCTGTTTTATTATCAATCGTAGAGACGAGGAGGTGAATGTATTTTGTGCAGCATGCAACATGGAGTTGGAAACTAAACAATCAATTCTTGAGTTTTTCTTGCTTTGGAAATAAAACAAAAGGATAACAAAAACGAACAGCCAATCAGGAGTGGGTATGAAGGTCACGTGAAAGTCCAGCTTAAAACGACCACGTGCATAAATATGGTTGTTAAAAAAAGCAAAAAAAGCAAAACAAAAGACAAAAAATAAATAAATAAGTAAATAAACGTTTCGGTTTGTTCTCCTCGTAAAACGTCTTTTTTTTTGAAAATAAAAAATAGAATAAGAAAGATACTTTGATATATATATAAGAGAAAAAAAAAATTTCAAATTTCAATTCTTCGTAGTTATCACCTGATGTTGGTCAAACTCATTAGTCCGGAGTACTGGTCTGTATTTTTCACCTTTCCCTTCTTTTGCTCCTTGGTCAGTTCGAAGCAATGCCACAGGCGCAATGTCTCATCACCAGCAGCTGACATGATGTGCGTTTTTTCTGGCGACATGGTCATTTGCAGAACACGGGACGTGTGACCAAGTAGGTCAACTTTTTTGGTCATGGAAGGGTATTGCCATATAGTCAATTGGTTGTCAGGGTAACCATGTGAACTTACGATTTCTTTGTACATTTCACTCCAAACCAGTGAGGAAACCTAAACACAAATATGAGAACATGAAAAAACAGTTCAACTAATGACTGGCTTTCAGGATAACGCACAAATAATAAAACACGACACCTGTGAATTTGTTTGAACACAGTTGAGACAATTTCCAGAATTCACATTCCAAAAGCGAATACATTTATCTTGTGAACCACCACCAGTAGCCAGTACATGATGTTGCCAAGGACACCAAGCCAGAGCCTAAGGTATATGTTACAGATGATCTTTTTATCAATGTTTAATGGTACTAGGTGAGCAATGAAAATTTTTACAAACCTTGACTGCTGCCTTGTGTTGATTGAAGCAATGTATGGGATCACTTTGAACAATACCATGGGCACCTGGACTCGTTTGGTTCCAATCCCAAATCATGACTTTGTTATTGTTGGAGCCACTAGCTAAATAGCGACCACTTGGTGACCAGGCCAGACCACAAACTTCTTGTGAGTGTGCAGAAAATGAACTGATGTGGTGATGAGGAACACGAACATCATGATTGTGAATCTGTCCTGATCTGCTCCCACTGAAACATGAGATCCATGAGTTGTTTTCGAAGATGATAGATGAAACCTTTTAAACTAGCTCAGATCAGGCAGGGTTACCACGAAAAGAACCTAAGCCTTCAGCCTGAAACTTTCCATTTCGAACTGCACTCAAATAAATGTTACTGTTGCTGCTAAATCTTAACTTGTAGCAAGTAAATAACTAATAAGAGTTGGAATAATTTCAAATTAATTGAAAAAAAAATTAATTGAAAAAAAATTATTTTAGTAAGCACTCACACTGAGGACATGCTTACACTTATTGAGAATTAACTGGATTGAAATTACATAGCTGTAATAAAACCTATATATACACTACAATAAGCAACTTGTAAATTAAATTCAAGGAATTTTCATTTTATTCCCTACCTGCTGAGAACATAAGAATTCCAGGATAACGATGAAACCCTAGCAGCATGTCCATTCATCTCTCGTAGCTGTTTTTTTCTTTCAACGTCCCACAACTAAAACATACCAAAAAATTACAGAGAAAATTTAGTAATATCATCTAAAACACATATGGAAATAAAACCAGATGCAGTGAGGGAGGGAGTGAATTACTAAGTTTTATGGATAGCTACAAAAACAAACCATAGTTGGACTGCATAAGCTATCCATCATGTATTTTAACTAATGGGGTCATTCCATGTCATATCAACAGATATTTTACACATTTTGCACCACTGTCTGAGATTTTCTTCAGATTTTTTCTGTAGAAAGCCTTAGTTGAGAATATGTACTGGGCCTCTAATTCGTTACGGTTCTCAAGATACGACCATTTATATTAAGGCCCTGTTTCCAATATTAAGTCTTGGTTTACTTATTCTTATATTGTGTTTTGCGGACACACTTAATTGTCACCTATATATAATCAAAATTTTATGTAGAATTTAAAAACCACACTGAAAAGGGGACGAGCTCAGCAGAAAAGCCTCAATTTGAGCATTTTTTGCTTTGTAGTTTTTAACAAATTCGGTTTCTTCTGGGACCAATTTCCTAATTTTGTGTAGTGTACTAGTGTAGTTGCTTTAATGCTGAAAAAATCAGCTTGGTGTTATTCTTAGAAATATATAATATAAAAATATCTGGCTTTATTTAAATACATTAAACAACACCACACCAAAATGACGTAGAGATCTAGAGGAAACGCAATCAGTAGCGGTTCGAATTTAGATATAAACATCTAAATATCCAAACATTCCTGTAAATTAAACTTAAATAACAAAAGTAAAAGTATAGACCATCAAATCCATACCTGCACAGAGCCATTGACTGTAGCCACAGCAAGATGTTCACCCTGCTCAATCCACTGTATAGAAGAGACGTAATTCTCCGGTTCATGAACTTCACACAGATGATTGATATCGCCAGTAGAAGGTGTCCACACATACACTGAATTGTCCAACGCAACAGCAAGAAGATTTACACTTGAACTCCAGTGAAGTAAATTGAGATCTAGTGGTAATGTTGAAGGTAATTTGTTGATCAAGGGCATCTGTCAATTTTTTTCCATAATAATTTAAAAAATGGCAAATATGTATATGGGGGATATACAATATGTTTATTGTTCCTTCAACATATCAATTTTATGTAAAACACAAGCATAATTTAGCAAAGGTTTGTAATATTCAATATTATACCAGCATCCCGGGTAAAACTTTGGTAAAACTTTGGTTCTCAAGATATTTCTCCAAAAACGTTACATTCAATTGGGGATGCAATACAATGGTTGCACCCATGTTGTAGAGCTTGAAAAACTAATCAGAAAAATGTATGGGATCCTTTCGCTACGGTCAACCATTAGAGAGATATCTTAGCCGCACTACCCAAAAATATATAAGGCCTAAAACTTTCGTCACCCAATCGCCTGTATTGCGGGTCCCAATAAACATCAGTTATCCCAATTAGTTCGCGGGTTATTTTTCCAAAAATGTCGCATTCAATTGGGGATGCAGTGCAATGATTCCCCCGTGATCATAAAAAAACTGATATCACGCCACGTGCTTTTATACTATTTGTGAAAAAAGTGTCTCTCGCCTTACATGGTTTATGTGCAACTAAGAAGATTTTGACCGTAAAATTTAATTTAATATATCACTTTCTAAAATTAAAGTGGACTGCACAACGACGATTATTATAAGATTTTGCATCTCTACGTATTTGAAAATACGAAATCTGATTGAAGAAATCAAGTTCTCCTCTCAGACTTAAACGAGACATCAGTAATTCACTCACAGTAGTCATCAACATAGTTTGGAGCATCGAGGACACGTTCAGCAACTGTTGAGATTTTGCGCTGTTTACGTTTTTTCCCTGATACTAGTCCTGTCGACATCTTGATGGGTGAAAACGGTCCTGAAATCGAGAGACATAAGACATAGATAGATGGCCAGTATGGATCTACTTTTAAATAACAAATCATAGTATAATTGATACAATCTGAATCAACAACAGAGAGCCAAACATTCAAACCATTTTCACAAAAATTCATATTAGTTCATGGATCGTTGGATATGCAAAAAGTATTTTTGTAGTGAATTTTGTGACATTTTATCGAACAGCATGTATGTACAATGTAACATGTACATTGGTCATTTTTTGTTACAACTTTAATTGCATATAATATAAAACATAACTTTCATAAAGAATATCTGAATGTAAACCATCAAGTTTATATCAGCATTCTAAATTTGTAAAATCCATTATACGTTGTTATACGTCGGCAAAAGTAGAATTTATGTCGGCAATTTGAAATCTATTATACTATTACAGGGATTTTTCCAAGCACTTGAATTGAGTTTAGAAACTCAATCATTCATTGTCAATTGAACATTTTTAAGCTCTTTAATGCGTAGTGTATTTTAAAAACATGCTTGGAGAGAGTAATCAGGCCATTATTCACCAAATGTTCTGTTGCAAGGGAGAACAACCACCATTGCTAAGGTAATTTTGAAATTTCCTTTGTTATACACATTCATTTCTTCACCTTACAAAAGAATATAAAAATGAAAGTGGTACCAGTAGGTCTTGTTTTCATGTTATTCAATAAAATTAAAAAACATCTTAGTTTCCAACTCCCTGCCATGCCTCTCATGGCAAGGCCTGTTTGTGAGATTGAAATTGTGGAGATTGAAATCTCTAAAATACTTGCGGAGCTTCCTGGACCGTAAAACTCAATCTTCTCTATGAAAGACGGTAGTAACCAAAAGTGCTTGGAAAAATGACTGACTATTAAGTAAATTTCCATTGAAATTCTATCAAAGAAATAATCTCAAAGTTTCTTCCTTTCTTTCCAGCATCAATTTTTCCCGATTTTCTGATTGGATTTCGAAACGGATGATAGGATTGTCTGTCTATAGAGTAGACACAAGCTGCCGTACTCTCGTGTAAATCAGGTTTTATACTCATTCCGTGTAAGTCATACTTAAAACTGCCTAAAGTAAGATGGAAGACAAGTTGTGGAACGCGAACCCGGAATTGGTTGAGATAAGCGAAACATCAAAAATGGCCAAAGAAATTGTTTAACAGTTTTCAGTTTTCAACTTTACAATTTCCCCAAATACGTTGACACTTGCAGAATGCCAACACAAAATTAGAAAGGCTGCATGATCAAGATTACATCAGTTTATTTACAGATTTCTATCCAGTTAGGTTTATGCTTTATATACGCAAGAACATAAGTCCAAGAACTATTTGATTAGTAAAATTGTGACCTTTTTAATTTTCCCTTTGATACTTTATTACCAGCAGCGTGAGTAGAATGAACCATGAAGTAGCATCATATGATAATAATGGCTTATTTATTTAAATACTTGTGAAGTCAGACTTCTCCATGAGGCGAGCGCATTTGCGCTGGCACACGCCGGCAAATCATAGTTTCTTAGGCTGGCGAAACTCGTACTTCAGCCCATTATTCTACCAAAAGTTTCTGCTCGCTAATAAGTCATTTTGTACAACATACAGGTGGTTGCACCCCAAAACCACGCGGTACCCCAAAACCCACAATTTCGTAAAATGCAGTGTCATTCAAAGACCTTTATAAGATACTAAGTGTTAATATGCATTTTCGGATACATTAGTAAAAGGGCTAAACAAAAAACAATGATTTGCATACTGTAAGCACTTTACAGAGAAATACAACACCGTAATGGCAAAAAAAAAAAACAACAGTAAAAAAACCCCATTTTTTAAGAAAATTTACCGACTGGTAGCCGACTGGGAGAGTGCTCGCTTCCTGTCCGGGAGGTCGCGCGTTCAATCCCCGACCGAGTCATGCCAGCAACTATAACAGTGTGAATCAATCCTCTCTGCTTAGCACTCAGCAAGAGAGTAGGAATGATGTCTAGGGTGGTTGTCTAGTTGAGCGGTTCCTGTCATTACAGCTTCCGTAGCCCAAATGGGGGCTTTAAATGCTCTAGGACCTCCTTCGCAGGACCCTCATTGATAACAGTACCTTACGGAACTGAAGAGGCTATCCTGGGTAAACATTCGTAAAATAAATAAATAAATAAATAAATAAATAAATAAATAAACATAAAATCATGGAATTTGAGACTAAATTTGAAATTAAGGTGAATTCTGGTAGCCAATACAATCTATCTTTGAAACTAGAGCTGCTGGAATTGAGTCTTCACCCTCTCCTGAGATATTCTGACCCAAAAAACAAAATTTCGACTGGGTTTTGGGGTGCATTTTTCCTAAACATGAGACTTGTCGAGATATTAAAAAAAATTCACCAAACAACTGATCAACTTCAAGAAATCTTTCTCCCAAAACATATTCTATTAATATATAATGATTATAATGCAAAAGAGCCTACGAAATACTTTTTCTGTCCAGATTTTTAACCGTATGAAAGTGTTCTACAGCTTGTTCATAATCCAGAACATCAAGCTTTTGTGATTTTATGGGAACCACTTTCAGTGGAACATAAATCAGATCACCCAGGTCAAACAGTGATATGTCTGGCAAGTGTGCTGGTATTTTTTCCAGAATAGTGCCAGAGCCTACTTTGGGCTTCAAGCACCAGTTTTCTAACTTTTCAACGGGGCTGTTTCCATCCACCAAGAAGCGCTTCAGAATCTTGCCAACAAATAACTTGCAAATGCACTTGGTACAGTATACGACACCATACCATTTTCCCAAGAAGGAATTCTCAGTCATTGGAGGGCTGAGTGTTTTCCAGGTTGCTCGTAAGACTTTTACAGCACTTAAATCATCTGTATTGCTGGTTTCACTTTCAGACTCACTCTCGGTATCACTAAAATCAGATTCACTTTCCTCTGTGTCTGAAGGAGGTGGTTTCCTCTTTGAATAGCCTGCTGTAGCTGCTGCAGGAACAAACATGGTTTTTCACAAAATACATTTCTCCTTACACTTGAGAAATGCCTGTTTTGCACCCTCCTTCTTTCTGGCAGTCACTTGCTTTGTTTTAGCTTGTTCCTGTTTCTTATTCTATGTTTTTCAGTACATTGAGCAGGTTTTTGGACTTCATTGACCCACTTCATTGTCCTAGTAGTTTTCTTTTGGATCTGGGACGTTTTTTCTGGCTGTACACGTAATGAGAACTTAGGTCTCATTTTTTAAATTTTTTTCACATTTCTAGCATTATTATGTATGAAGTTGAGATTGCGGGTTTTGGGGTGCGTGAAAAAAATAGCATCAACTTCAATACCCTGTAAAAAAATATTCAGATATGTAAAAATAATCAGATACCCCAGGAAGAACCAGTTTCGGACCAAAGTTCTAAAAGGCATATATAATAAAAAGAATCAAATAACCAACACAACACGAAATATAATGCGCTGTACTTTTGTGTGGGTTTTGGAGTGCAATCACCTGTACAATTGTTTCATTGCTAAACTCCACCTTAGTTGTTATAAAGATATTTTTTTTCTTTTGTTAAAATTACTTCATAATAATATTTGACAGTGTGATGGAATGCTTGAATTATTTTTCCTTCTTCTAGCGTCTTTGTTGTTTTCACAACATGCACCTGTGTGATTACGTCAGTTTATTTTGCAATTTGTAAAGAAATGAATTTTACCTTTAGTTGGTGAGCAAACTTTGGCTTGATATTGCAAAACCCGTGAATTAGATTCACCAAGAATTTTGGTCAAATTGTCTTTTAAGATATCATCATTCAATTTGTTATTCATGTCTTCACTGCTGCTGGTACTGATTGTTCCAGTATTTTCATTGTCAATTATTGTCTGCATTATTTTATGATGACTAGATATAAAATTGTTAGATCCTCTTGGTGGAATAAATCTGTCACTTTCTTTTGGTGTTTTTGGTGTACGAAGTCGTCGTCTTAATGGAGTAGAACGTTCTCCACCAGAAATGGAAATTTTACGTTTTCTCCTGGCTGCAGCAGTTGAATAACTTGTTTGTGGTGGATATTTAGTTTTAACAGGCGTAGTCATTTCAGGACTAACCGCACCACAAGCTGAAGCAGGTCTTTTGAGCATTGTGTGAGTGTCTTTATAACCTCTGCTGTAAGAAGGTTCGTCAAAACAACATGATGATGATGAAGTCATATGTTCTTTTACACCAAAATATTTTTCAACTTCTTTGTCTAAAGTTGTGAACACTGCCATGCCATGCAAAATGCTTTCATATGTCTAAAATCAATTCTCATCGAATACGAAATAATGAATACTAATAAAAAATCCCTTTAAAGGAAAATAATAAACAACTTTTTGCACCAAACTCTTTTCGTCAAACAAACATAAACCACATTGTATTTAGCTATGTCCCGGATACTTCATTCATCGAAATAAGTTCGCAAAATATTATCTGGAGCGTGAAAGAAAGTTATTAAACAGCAAAATATTACGTGAACATTTCAATAATTAAACTTTTTTATCCATAAAAAGCTAGTATGTTATTTTTGAGAAATAAATCAAAATTAAATACTAATAGTGTTCTGTTACAAAATCGTACAATCGCACCAAGATACGGGAATACAGATACCGGGATGTAGAAAATATTTCGTTACTGTAATCGAAATTTATGAATTGGCCTCGTTGTCGAAAATGGCGGTTAAGTATATGGCGCATTGCAATTGGTTCGTTTGAATGTGATTTTATTACAACGAGAGAGAGCACCGCTATGCTAGAGCATTTCGTAGAGGCATAGAAATACGGTAGAAGCTATGCAAATGGATCAAATACAAATGATCTAGTTAATGTTTTTGCATTGTGATTTCTTAGAATTCTTGTTTCTCAGCCAAAAATTTCTAGATAACCCTTTACTTCTACAAAATTTTGTAACTCTCTCCTACACGGGTTCTTAACTATTGCACAGCATGTGGAACCCACTTGAAATGTGTATTTTGAATTGAGATAGTAAATGGTAAACTTGTTGGGTGGAGGAAAAGGGACAGCTAAATGGGTTTCGTTATAATCAGTATTATACTATTTATCATAACTGCCTGCAATGCAGATTCAAAATTTTTCACGTTTATTGCTCATGACATAGAGAGCGACGATGAGATAAACATGAAAATATATAAAGGCAAGGTTAGCATTTATATGTTATAAATTTCCATTGAAAATTGAGAAGAAGAGGAGGGGATGGGGGTTGCATAGGTTTACAGGAAAATGACTTGATAAATAGAATTAAACAACAAAATAAAGAGCACTAATGTTTTGTGTTATATACATGATGAAAATCCCTCTCTTTTATGAATTTGTTGATCTATTAAAGGAAACAAAGCTGTGAATTGTGGATACAGAAAATTTAGAAAACCATCTAAAAGCTATTTTTATTCAACTCATGGAATTGTTTTCCAGAAAAATGAACAACTGTAAAATTATATATATTAATTTGTTCCAATATATAAATCTAAACCTATGAAAAAATGCCCCAGTCATTTATTAAAATTCATTGTATATATATATTTAATTTCTTTTATCAAATTCCATCCCTGATACAGGTGATGTTTTTTGGGAAAATACCTTGTGCAGTGATGTTTTTGGGGATCTATATATATATACAAAGCAAAAAAGGGGAACCAAATTTGGGTCTCAATTTATTTTGCGACAGGTCATTATTATCTTTGATCAATGATATCTTGGTAATGTTTAGATCAATTTTCCAAGCTCGGGGTGGGTATACTTTCTATTGTTTTACTTCCTAGGTTCTGTTAATTGTAAATGTGGCTAGTGAATGTGGCTTTACAGAAAATCATTACAGAGAACTTGTTGATTTACAAAGATCCTATGATTACGGCAAATTTCAAGTTCTAGCATTTCCCTGTAATCAGTTTGGGAAGCAAGAACCCAAGAAAAATAAACATATTTTAGACTTTGCTAACAACAACTACAATGTGAACTTTCAAATGTTTACTAAAGTAAAGACTACTGGAAGCAATGCCCATCCCTTGTTTAAGTGGCTCAAGGAGGCGAGTGGCCGAGAACCTGATTGGAATTTCTGCAAGTATTTGTTAAATCACAAAGGGGAAGTTGTAAGGTATGCATCATCTGCAATCAGTCCGATTGAGATGGAGAAAGACATTAGGAAATTGTTAGCATATGAGAAATTGAATGGTGGTGTGATGTACTACGAACATTTTGACGATGAGGTTGAGCATGAAGAGCTCTGAACATTTTTTCACTGGATGCTAATGAATATGAAAAGGCTTTTTTAATATATTGCTGCTAGTAGTTTTTGTAGTTTTTTATAAAGTGAATTTCAAAAAATTCTAAAATTATTGTAAAATTGCCTTAATTTGTAACGAGTAAGTAAGTTTCTCTCTGTATGCCTCATTTTTATATCTATAAACTTTTGAGAAATCACTAGCAACTTAACATAAGGAAGGTATAACACAGATTTCTTGGTTGCTTCATTTGAAACAGGAGAGTATAAGCATTTTAATCCCACCAGGTAAATGGGTTGAAAAATATCTGTGGGAAGAGTACATTTATTATACAGTGTGTCCCAGAGAATTTTGGTCTGAGATTTTAACAGCCCATATTTTTT
This sequence comes from Turritopsis dohrnii, assembly GCA_027922465.2. Lineage (NCBI taxonomy): Eukaryota > Metazoa > Cnidaria > Hydrozoa > Anthoathecata > Oceaniidae > Turritopsis > Turritopsis dohrnii. The sequence goes on along the minus strand of BQMF02000594.1, from coordinate 208,832 downwards.
CACATCAGATTTCAGCGATTTTTACACCATTTGATAGGATTTCATTCAAGGATTTTCAAAATATATATTTTGTTCTCCGAAACCTTTGATTTTGAGATTTGAACTACAGTTATACTTTTTGGCGTTTTCAAATCATAACAGGTCAATCTAAAAACGTTTTTTTTTTCTTTTTTCCTAAAATTGTGTATTTGGAAGATATTTCCACTTCTTTTTTACAGCATATTTTTTTCTATATTTTTATCAAAGTTAACATCATAACTCGAGTTCTGTTCATTTTTACGAAAAAAATAAAAAAACGTTTTTAGATTTATTCAGCTTGAATTATTCCAATTTATTTTGCAAAAAAACAATCTAAATCGAATTAGTGAAAAAAAAGGAACAGCAAAATTTTCACGAAAGTTTCCCTAACTCAGGCCTTAACACATCTTTCAATAACAGCTATCTAAGGGCATTATCACAAATAATAACAAGTCAAGTGGCTGTAATACATAAAAGTCATTAAAAACAAAATTTTTAGCTGACTCGACATGTCGTTTCTCTGGACACAGCGATTTGCTCTTGCTGTCATAAAGAGTGGCGAATAAAATTTTGATTTTGTCTAAGATTATTTGCTGCGTCAACAATTTGACTTCTCAACTCTGATAGACTCTGGATCTCAGTGGAGAAAACGTTTTGTAGCAAGGGATTGTTCACAAATGACGTCAACCATTTCAAGATTTTTTACTTTGCAAGGCGCATTGATTCTTTTTAACGGACTGTTCAAATCGCTCTGAAAGTTTGAAGTAGCTACTCGCCACGTCGTCGGGGAATTCAATATAAACTGATGGTATACAACAGTATGATGTTTCTTCCAACAAAACGTGGTTCTCACAAATCTATCGAAAATCGTGACTGATACGTCTGACTCGCTCTCGTCCACTCTCCCCTGTCTCCCTTATCCAAGTTCTTTAAATACTTCAAAGTATTGTATAAACATCAATTCAATTTCTTTTTCTTCTTCCTCATCTTGTCGCAATAATGTTTCTGACTTACAATAGGGAGTGTTCAAATAAATCTTTTATTTTCCTTCACATTTAAAATGTTAAAATATAACTATACTACTTAACTAAATCAAATACCATCGTCATCCAACCTCGTCCCAGGGCTTCTTGCCTTTTTCGAGATACGGATATCCGCATATCGAAAAAGGCAAGAAGCCCTGGGGACGAGGTTGATCGTCATCAGTAGTAATAATGTCAGCTTCATATGGTACAAATCGAAAGACATTTGCATCATGTTCCAAAACCGTTGACAAAACCTCTGGTCACGATAATGCCTGTTCCCACTGGGGTATGAAAGCTCATCGCTCGACCTATTGCTGACGATGAGCGTAGTTGGAACTTGACTTAGCTTGTCGCTTTGAGTTCGTCGCCCTCATCTGTGTCTTTCTGACGTTTTTGAAACTGTCAAAGGATTACCGATAAAATGTTGAATGAATTGATGAATTAGAAGAAGAAGAAAAAAGCATCTTGTTAGTAGCTTTGCATTTTTTGAATTTCATCGGTATTTCTTGTTAAGTGTCGAAAATTCCAAAAAAATTCGGAGTTTTATTCAATTTTTTTCGCGAATGAAGTAAGATCTTTTGATTTCACAAAAAGAAATTTCTCTATTTTTCTTTGCACAGATAATTTTTTTTTTATTTTTATTTATCATTATTTTACCGAGTCCAGAGGGAAATTGCAGCGTAACTCACTGATGTGGGCCTCCACCAGGAATGTATACCTCAGATTTTAAGGCACAGAACTTGCACCGACTAGACTAATAGGTGATTGTGGTCTTACTATGCAATTTTAAGCACTGGCTCATCACATCACACCATGTACAATCTCATATAGCTTTCTGTTGCATACATTATTAGTGTTTATATCACACATTAGCATTCAGTGCCGGGATTTGAACCGCTACAAACTATCACTCTTGCGTTATAGAATAGCTATACGAAATTTATATAAATTCCCTGTTTCATTGTAACTTTTTTCCATATAGAATTCTTCATAGGGGACTTGTGGTATGAAGGGAAAATGCTGGCAAATCAGAGGGAAAACACCAAAGGCATATCATAATTCCGTTTTGTTTTTTCTGGAATTCTAAACACCAACTTTGGTGGCAAATTATTTGTCAGGAGCACTTAAGGATTAAAAAATTCGAAAATGTAAATTGATGGAAAATTCCAACGCTCATAACTTTTGATGCTGAAATACTCTTCAAGTTAAATTTAACACAGGGATGGCTTACTATCATGTAACTATCATGATGGTTAAAAATTATTATAGAGCTCATTTAGATCAAATATTCCAAAAAATTTACAAGAAATAGTTGTCTTGAATACCAAAATTCTTCCACGTCTGCAAAAAAAAAAAACCAAATTCAGACAAAACATATATAAAATAGGCCTTAATGAAGCCCATGAAAAATTTTTATACCATATGAATCACCATATGACCATATGATCACATTATTCCACAAGACGTTGGTAAGCTTAAAATATCGATAATTGCTTCTGAAGTAATGAAAAATATTACAAGCTACGATTATATAATAGAATTGTTACCTCTCCTTAGATATTAAGAGGGTTCTGATATGATTTGGTAGAAAATTTAGACTTACTGGAACCTCAGGGGATGAGATATTTCAAGAAAAAAGAAAACTAAAGGTTTTGAACATGGAATTGTGGTCTTTTCATGCTCCAAATTATGTAATTCTAACCATGCTGCATGATAACAAAAGGGCATCTTTTACTATAGAGGTAAATCTTAATGAGACAGGAGGAACATTAATTGAAGAAAAATTCCAACAAAGTTTTATCATTTTCCAGATTATAACTTTTCCTCATAAAAGTTACGAAGGTACTGCGATTCTTTGTGTGGAATAAATCCTTCCAGGAGAGCTCTTTTTACTTGTTTATGTTTTACAATATGTTCATATTTATAGAAAACATAATGTTTATTTCTCAATTAGACAATGTAACATTATGTTCCTTATATCTTCAGAAGTATAGAAAAACATATCAATATCTCTCTTTCATTTCATGGAATTTTCCATCCGCCTATGCTCTTATTTGATATGAGACTGATTTTTGAAGTTAATTATTTATTCCAGGTACATAAACAACGTGTTTTAAAAACACATTGCAATAAATTTACAAAATACTTTAGACTTGATTGCAAATTCTGTAGGAATAATTAATCCAAAAGTGCTCTTCAAAGTGGTTTTAGAAAATTCAGACATCTAAAAGCATTTTGTATTGCTTTTTATCTGATTTGGAATTCCTGAATTATTTCAAATCAATGATTTAGAAAAGTCAATTTCATGGAATATGTGATCCTAGATGGCTCCTCCAAAGCATGGCGTATTTTTAAGGGTCATGAAATACAGCTCCTACCGAAATATCATTCTAGTTTTCTAATTGGTTACATTTTTAGACCTAAAAAACTGAATTTCGAAATTTACAATTTTGCCCACTTAAAAAAAAAACCCACTGACATATACAGCGTGTCTTTTTGTCTTTCTCGTGAAATATTTTTCACAGGAAATGGAAATGAAGAAGAGAAAATTAGTGGATTACGTAAGGGCGCGAAGCGCCCGCAAGGTAATCCCGATTTTATGAATAAAATCGAAGCCGACGATCTAATACTGGATAGCGGTCATTCTGAATACGTATGTGGTCTAAAGTTATAGACACACGATTCGAGCAAGGGGGAAAGACACAATAAATTGACAAAAGATATATAAGTAATATGTATGTTTATGTTTCAAAGTTTACAGTTTTTACATGTTCCATCTCAACGGCCACGACCACGACCACGAACGAAATTTCGAGAATTTCCACGTGACCCACCTAAATAGAAGAAAGCACCAAATAAATTAAATCATTATTCCTGGAGTGGGTGGGAGGGCAGTATTAGATCGTCGGCTTCGATTTTATTCATAAAATCGGGATTACCTTGCGGGCGCTTCGCGCCCTTACGTAATCCACTAATTTTATTTCATAAAATCTCAGCCGGATCTAATACTGGATAGCGGTCATTCTGAATACGATTGTGGTTTAAAGCTATAGCTTCTAGACTTTAGGTCGGCAAAAGCTAATAGCTATAGCTTTAACGTCCTCTCTTCAAAGCTCATTCATTTATAGTAAGAACTTTTGACTGAAACTGGTTCACATTAACCTGATCCTTGTAATAGAATTTCCAGAAAGTAGAATCAGAAGCCCATTTTCCTTGTTTAATTATATCTTCTACTGATACCCCTTGATTACTGGCCTTTGAAGTGGAAGCAGACCTTGTTGAGTGACCAGAAAAAATGCTAGTGTCAATACCTGCCAAAGCAAGTGTTTTAACCAACCATCCTGAAACTGTACATGTTTTAACCTCATTATGAGGTTTAATCATAGCCAATAAAAGCTGAAATTTTCCTTCCTTTCTCCAAGGCTCAGTTCTCTGAAGATACTGATCCATAGTCCTACACACACATAAAGACAAGTCCTGTTCAAACATCTGAAATTTTATAACATATGGCCTTTTTCCCTTCCTACATGTCTTTGAGACCTTTGCCAAAGTAAAAGAATAAGAATCTGGACCCTTACTTAAAAATCTAATATCCAGGCCTGTGATTTCTGAAGCTCTTGCAGCTCCTGTAAGTGCTAACAGAGTGGTAAGTTTAAATGTGAGGAGCTTAGTACTAATGCCATCATCTGTTGGAAGGGTTTTCAAAAATCGTAACACAGTATCTACATCCCAAATAAAACTATATTTTGGAAGAGGAGGCCTTTCATTAAACACTCCTGTCATTAGAGAAGATACTAGTGGATGACTTCCCACTGCATACCCATCAATAGAACAATGATAAGCTGAAATGGCTGAGCGATAAACCCCAATTGAGTTATAAAGTAATCCTTGATCAAACAATGCAGCAAGAAAATTAACAACATGATTTATAGGGCATCTAAAGGGATCCACTTGTTTCTCAAGACACCAGCTATACCACTTTCGCCAGGCCGATTCGTAACTTGATATTGTTCCTTTTCTCCTGGCTGCTGTGATAAGATTTGTAGCCCTATCTGATATGCCTTCTGATGACAACTTGTGCCTGAAACTGACCAAGCCACTAACCTCATGGTCTGGTTTTCTATCAGAGGGTGATTTTCCTTTCTGGGATTGGTCAGAAGGTTTTCGATACTTGGTAATAGAATTGGATGCCTCACACTCATTTCTAATAGTCTTGGAAACCAAGGACGTGACTGCCAAGCTGGGGTTATAAGAATAATCTTTGCCTTTTCCCTTTGGACCTTGGCCAATATCCTGCCTATTAGACAAAAGGGGGGAAATGCATAATTCAGATCCTGACCCCAATTCATTTGGAAGGCATCCCTTGTTAGACTGTAGGGGTCCTTCTTCCATGATACATACTTTGGAAGTTGAGCAGTTACCCTTGAGGCAAACAGATCTATGTTGGGGTACCCCAGTTTTTTGCACAGGCTCTTGAAAACAGAAGGGTTTAGTTTCCATTCGCTGGAGTCCCTCACATTCCGTGATTCTAGATCCGCTTCCACATTCAGATGACCTGGCAAGTGTTCTGCAGTAAGTGTGATCTGATTTGATAACAAATAATTCCAAATTTGCTTGCTTAGTTTTACCAGTGACTGGTTCCCTGTCCCTCCCATTTTGACAAGGTAGGACAGAGCCACCATGCTGTCCATCTGAATGTGAATGCTGTTCAGGTAATTCTTGTTCTTGGTGAATGCCAATATTGCTAACTTCACTGCCTTTAATTCGAGTATGTTGATATGAAGACTGCTCTCCTCCAAAGTCCACGGGCCCCCTGTCCTTTCGCCTTGACAATGGGCCCCCCACCCCTTCTTTGAGGCATCTGTTTGAATAATAAGTTGAGGAGGTTTTAGAATTAGAGATTTCCCATTGTTGAGGGTAAGGTTGTTTATCCACCAGATCAACTCTTGTCTCACTTCTGAAGAAAGACAAACTTTCTTCTCGAAGGACCCCCATTCTTGTAAGTTCACTATCTGATCCCTCTGAAGAAATCTGTACTGCAAAGGAGCTGGAAGCACAGCTATTGCCGTTGAGGACAGTCTTCCAATCAATTGAGTTAGTTCCCTTATCGATACTACTTTTTGAGACAAAAATGATTGACACTGATTCTTGATTTGCACAACCTTTTCCTCGGGGAGAGATAATTCCATTTTGTTTGAATTTATTATCCCACCCAGAAACTCTATGGACCTGCATGGAATTAGGACTGATTTCTTTATATTTATTACTAGACCCAGGTGTTGCAACACAAAAATCAATGTGTCCCTCCCCATTTCTACTTCTGCCTGAGAAGCTCCCATCAGAAGAATATCGTCCAGATAAATAATCAATTTCACATTTATACGTCTCAGCAATGCTATAGGCACTTTCAGAAGTTTGGTAAAAAGCCTTGGAGCTGGGCCCAACCCAAAACACAGGCAAAGGAATTGATAAAGTGAACCTTGCCATTTGAAACGTAAGAATTTCTGTGACTTTTTGTGGATAGGAATAGAGAAGTAGGCATCCTTTAGATCCACTTTGCACATCCAATCGTTGGGAGATAATAGTTCTTTCACTAAGGACAGACTCTCCATTTTGAAATGAACATAGGGTATGTAAGTGTTCAGGCCTTTCAAGTTGATCACAGGTCTGTTTCCACCTCCTTTCTTGGGGACTAGAAAGATATTGCTCAAAAATTGACCTTCTAAGGGCTCTACTTTTTCTATTGCCCCTTTCCTTAGCATTGAACTTATTTCCTGATTGACAAGTTTCCTCCCTTCGACATTCAAGTTTTGAGAGTGAGGCGGCATTTTTTGTTGAGGTGTTGAAACAAAAGGTATCTGGTACCCCTCTACTATTTGAAGAATAGATTGATCGTTTGTCAATTTCATCCAGTTTTGTAAGAAATGCTTTATCCGACCTGCCAAGGGAATATCTTGTACAACCTCTAGAGGAAATAAGTTCTTTACTAAAGGATGTACGTTTGGGTAATCTTTGACTGGAAGAAGCACTATTTCCTCTGATAAAAGGCTTGCAGAAAAAGGAACCAAAGACTGACTTACCCCTTGCAAACGGTCTTCTTGTGGAGTTTGGGTTGTAGAAGTGCCCCCTAACTGGGCGGTTCGATAGGGGGCCCCCACGAAAGGGCTGGTGTGCAGTACGAACATTCTTGTCTGCTATACCAAGAAACTCCCTGGACTTTTTCAATGTTTTTAATTGCTGGGCAATTTTTTCGTCAAATTTGTCCCCAAAAAGCTTGCTGTTCGAGGCATCTTCAAAAACATCTGCACTATCTTTGAGGATGTCTTTCACCTGACTTTTGTCTGACATCACTGTTAGCAATATATTCCTTCGCCGTTGGTGTGACGTTGAATTAAAAGCCTGTCCTAATAGCAATACGATCATCTCCATAAGATTGCACATCTGATCAGCTGTTTCAATTGTACCTTGCAGCTGTTCTTTTTCACTCTCGTCCACATCTGCCTGCAGGCATTTGGCTTTAACATCGTTCCTTTCCTGTTCCAGGAAGTCCCACATTGTGGAAAGTGGGCCAAAAACCATCCCAATTTTGTTTTGAATGGATTCCAAGGCCCTTTCCACTGCGAGGCAAGTTTTGTCTCTTTTTTCCTCCACAGTTCTTTTCATGTAGACATCAAGTTCTTTTTTAATTATTATGTTTGATGGTACTGGGAATTCTTTCATAATTCCTTGCTCTATTTGTTTTTCAGTCACATAGACATTCAGCTGTGTGTTAGCATAATCTGCCAGTTCCTTGGACAACGTCCACTGGCTTATGTCATCTTCTAAATGGAACCTTGCACACTTGGCTTCTTTAGCCTCAGGTTCATCACTATGATCAGCTTTCCTTTTGAGACTCTGATCACTCGTCGATTCGGATTCGAGAGTAGTATCACTGACGTCGGTCACATCCATCCTATTGAGGAGGAACCGAAAATACATACTCTCGTGTGTTCTGACTTAACCGTAGACAACAGAAATGTGTGGTATACAATGTGATGCTAAAGAATTAATTGGATTTGATTATACCTGATTTGTTTACGTAGAAAAAACGTGTCTTTCCTTCTTGCGAGAATGACTTAAAGAGGACGTTAAAGCTATAGCTATTAGCTTTTGCCGACCTAAAGTCTAGAAGCTATAGCTTTAAACCACAATCGTATTCAGAATGACCGCTATCCAGTATTAGATCCGGCTGAGATTTTATGAAATAAAATTGCAATAATAAGTTCGAAAAAACTCATAAATTTCTAATAATACACCTTCTCGATTCCCTTTGTTCCTGAAATCATCAACTTTTTACTTGCTTCTTCTATATTTTTTTCACATCTTTGTTATTTTTAGCAATGTTCCCCTAAAGAAGTAAAAGCAACAAAGATCTTAAGGATAGTCCATACCCTCCGAGGTGAATTTTTTTGAAAAAAATTTTTTTTCAATATTTCCTTTCAATTTTTTATTTAAAAACAGATTCTGCAATCAGAATTTTAAAATTCCAAATAATTATGGAGTTATTAGCAAAAACCCAAAGGCAAAGAAATCTTTGTTTACACAAGTAATTAATCTTTCGGTGAAATAAAAATAATACATACTTTTTCGGCTTTGTTTACTTTTCGTATTCAATATTTTGCTTTATTATCGTTAAAAATAAAACCAGGTGGTTTTCTTTATAATTATACACACTATCATTATTCAATGAGATAGTTTTCTACCTTTTTAACTTTTCATACATTCCAACATCTCACATTCACAATAAAATTTGATCGCTATTCAATTTTGTTTACACAAGCGTTGGAAGAAGAAAAAATCTTTAAATGTGATTTTCTCTGAAAGTAATTTTAGCTTGATGACCAACATTTAAAGAGTTCCAACTCCCCTTGTAAACGAGATATAACCATGCGAGTTTTTTCATTTTGTTCAGTTGGCCTTTGCGCAAAAAAGTTTGCCACATATTTTGAAAAGAATCAAAATTCGCCCCGTGAGGGAGAGTTGAAGTTAAAGAATCAACGTTTTTATAGGGTCATGAACAAAAAGCTTTATATTTTTGGAAGTAATGAGTTTTAAAAAAAACTGTGGCAAACTTTTTTCGACAAATGATCATGGATTTCAAAAGTGCAATTTGTTTGAAAAAAAAGTGTAATGGAGGGGAGTTGGAACTTTCTAATTCAATGCGTTCTAAATTTTACTTTTTTTCTTCTAATTCCTGTCCTTTTCATTTTTAATAAACAAAATATGGATCATTAGACAGATAATTAAATAAGGATTCAGAAAATATATACTTTTGATAAGAAAAAATCAACACATTTCAAATTATCAGGGAAAAACTGAAATCATGCTTAGGAGGGTATGGACTATCCTTAAAAACGACTCCATAAGACGGTATTTAAACACAAAGTCCGTGAATCGTGGTTGCTGTAAGCACGATTTATTCCGATTTGAAACGAAGCAACATTGGTAAATATCCTAGATGACGTAATGATGACGTCATTACGAGCTTTTTTTTTAAAAAAGAAATAAATTTGAACATACTTTGAACAGGTCTCACAAATTAACGTTTAAACTGTTAACTTGTCATAAATATTAAACGCACGATATATATACAACGTTAAAATAATCACAAAACAAATGTTTAGTGAACGATCTGTTAAACTGAGGCTAAACACAACATAGCTAAGAAACATGATTGAAATTATTTTCAATGGAAATAAACACTCAAAAAAAATGAGTCGAAAATCAGTCTAAGATGCCTGTTTTACACTAGCAGAATTTCGGTAAGCAAAGCAACCAACTGAATTATAAATATAAACTTGGTGTCACTTTGATTTGATAAAAGGAAAGTACTGTGCAAAACAGGCAAGTAATATGCAGAACAGGCGAGTAATACACAGAACAGTGAGTCCGCAAAAGAAAATTGAATTTTGTAAAAAAAAAAAAAAAAAAAAAAAAAAAAAAATATGAAGGAATACGAAGTTACGAAAAAAATTTGAACTCAAGTGAATGGAACACGAAAAACATTGAAAATCCAAAAATTAAGATTGGATACTACCAAACATAGAAATACAAAAAGAGATAGAATAACATCGATGAAATTTCCTTTGTACCATCCGTGTTGTAATTACTGGTGGCCGTATACAAAGTTGAATTTTAAAAATTTAAAATTTCGCGCTATATATGGAAGTCTATTGTTCCCCGTAATAAAAGTCGTAATTCAGATCTCGAGATCTATTGTTAATTTTTCAGAATGTGGGACTTCAGCTAATGTCTTTTTATCAATTCTGCATAATTATGAAAATTATTAGAATTATTCAGATGGTAGCATAACGAAAAATAAGTTTGTGTTTTACGATTTGACGAGAATAATATTCGTATTCATTGCTTTCTCGTGATCAACTTAACAAATATGTAAAATCATATTGAAGATTTTGAGTTTGATGTTGATATAAATGACGACAATAACATTGGCGAAAGTACACTTGACTCTCGTAATGAACATATGTTTTGAAGTGGAAATATTTCTGTTTGAACGAACATGAACAATTTTACAAATTGTTCTCCGGATAAGCTGTCAGCTTTCTGATGAAACAGAGATCATCACTGCTTTGTCGTAAATATGCCTTGACATATATAAATGGCATTAAAAGCATATTTATGTATAAAATGTATATTCCGACTGCCTAAAATTGGAGAAAAATACTCAAACTTCTTTTTCTGGAAGGTTTCCGTAAAAGTATAGCAAATATCTTTATAATCTAGTTTGGCAGAAACATAACTTTTTTCTCACTCAATCTCTGCACAATAGAAGATTGTTTTTACAAACTTAAAAATATACAGCTGTGCACGTGCGCTATTATTATATACCAGAGATTTTGATTGGTAGATTTATTTTTTCGGCGTGATAATTATTCGCCGACAATTAAGAAAGTGTAAACAATGTTTATGACCATAATTAAGAGGACGCCAATTAGTTTCGGTCCCGATCCTTACACCACAACATTCTATATTCCTTAGGAGGTCGTACTAGTGAAAACAACTTGAAAACGCTTTTAGTTCGTAAAATAATGAAACAAACGTCCGAGTATGTGAAATGAAAAGTCGAAAATATGTTTTTCATTATAGCATAAAAACGAAAAAACGAATTCAGTTCCGATTTTCTAAAAAAAGTAGCTTTTAGAAGCCCTAATGAGGATAGCATGTTTTTTTTTACGAATAAACTTGTTAAGTATACTCGTTTTTGATTTAAAATTTTCGGTTTTTACTTCAAATTTTACCGAGTAGTTAAAAAATAATAAACATTGCATAAAAGAGAATGAGGCGAGGCAACACGCATGGATTCTCATTGTTTGAAAATTGAATAGAAATTTGAATAGAGCTAAGGTGAGCTAAAGTTTGATGTTATTCTATCTCTTTTCGTATTTCTATGTACCAAAAAAAGTCAGCTATAGTAGTAAAATTTTCAGAAAAGTGCCCTCTCAAAAAACGTTTCTATGAAAAAGATATAATTATGGTCAATGGTACACTCCCGTGAAACGTAACTCACAATAACCGATAATTCTTTTTCGACCGTTTTCTCTGTATACCCTTAAATGTCCACAGTGATTGCCTTCCCAGCGGGCACATTTGCTAAAAAATCTCTGCGAGGGAGTGCACTTCTATAGAAATATACACAACTTCAATAAAAATGCTCTTCTTCGGAGTGTTTTTTTTACGATTTCGCCCACTGGGTTATATAGGGAAGCCGTCATGTGGAACCTAATTCTTCAATGTCTGAGAGTTCGAGTTTACTAGAATATATTGCAGTAGACTACCCAACTGTAAGACAAAGAGCCTTAAGAACGTAAAGTTTTTGGAACTATTAGATAGAAGTAGCCTATATAAAAGATTGTTACTCGATTCGAATAGTAATCTTTTCAAATTCTCCGATTTTGTTCTTTCGTATCAGTTAAGTATTATTAAAAAGTATAACCTCAAATACTGTGGAAAGATATAGAAACATCACAGTATGTGATCAGAAAAGAAAAAAACAAGTTAGAAGCATCTCCGTCAGTTACGTAGTGTTACGGATCATAGCTTCTTATGTACACTCGCGCATTTGCGAGTACCGATTCTCGCTCGTTTCGGCCTCGTACGTAAACTTTCGGCCAAATACAATTTGTTAGCCGTCTCTGATGCGTAAGACTAAAAAAAGAAAAAAAAAACAAAGGGTTTATAGAATTTAATTTCGATGAGAATTAACGCCGATGTTGGGACCGAAATACAATTAATGTTCCCTTCAAAGTTTCATTTTCTTTTTCATTGGAAAGGAACGAGATACAACGTCATTATTGAAAGCTGAGGCAATAGTTTGCCATGTTGTAGTTTACAAATAGGAGCATAGTTTTGGTGCAAAAATTCAAGGTAGGAAAATTGAGTTTCTATTGTCATTTAAATTTTAAATTTTCAAAAATATTTCTCAAGAAGAAATTAATTGGAATTGTTATGACCTCATCGCAAAAAAAACCAACTCAAAACCAATCCATGATAAGCTTACCAATTTGGATCGAACTCGTTTTGGAATCTCCTCATCTTCCAGGTACAAGTCTGATCGCTTGATATTAAGAAGGGAGCTGTCCTCAAATCGAACCTGTAAACAAACATTGAAAATGCTTAAAGGCCGGTCTACATTCACAAATTCTCGTTATAGCGAATAAAAAATATTTAAGCCGAAACATAAATACAACATTGCGTTGTGGTAGTTATGTACTTATAAGGTAATTGCATAGGTGAAATGATTTTCTACAGCGCATGCGTGTAGAGTTTCGTACGGACATACCTTATCGGAGAAAAAAAATTGGCAAAAAATTTAGTCGGGGAAAATTTTAGTCACCTAAAGAAATTTTAGTCCCGACCAATTTTCGAAATTAGTCACTTTTCCCTGACTAAATATTTTAAATGTTAGAAGAAAATTATAAAGATATTACGACAACGTTTGAGTTATTCTATACCTTACCGGGGAAAAAAAAAAGTCGGGGGAAAATTTTGTCAGGGAAAATTTAAGTTCCCGTACGTTCTCGAAAAGATGTGTAGGAATTGTGGTTAACTATATCTTATTCGTACTAATGGTTGTATTTTCTCAAAAATCTGTTTGTACTAGAGAGCATAAAAATAATTTACGGCTCAAACTTTGAAAAAGAAAAGCTATTCAAAAAAATGTCTGTTCAAAGGGGAAGTCTAGAAGTTAAGAATGAAAGAGACTAAAAATCTGCTCATCATTCAAGATCAGAGGCTGACCTTTAAGGATCTTCCACGGGCGCACATACCTGGCAAAATAAGTCATACCAATGGCCAGTCACTTCAGCATGGTAAACAACATCATCAGGCCACAACACATCGACCATTTCACCAGTTGCTTTAATATTAGTACGAGCGTCCACACCCTATATAAATAAAGACATCTGATGTCCAATCTTCCCTCAAACTTTACAGTGTTTCTCATAGAAGAATTTCAAACATGTCAGGCCAATAAATTCTCGCGACCAAAGCAACAAAGAAAGATTGATTCAGTACATTGATTTCTAGCAAGAACAACGGATATAAAGAGCTTCGAAGATCTCCTCTTTACACTTTATGAACTACCGGCACATAAAACCACAGCATATATATCTATTTTATTTTTAATGAATATTTATTTTGTTTCACCGTAGTTATGTTCATGTTACTTATGTTTATGTCTAACGAGGAACCACGTAATGAGGTTAATGATGCTTAAAGTGTCGTGTTAGAATAACACGACTAGTAGCCTTGAGATAGAATGTTCGATTCTTGTTCGGGAGATTGAAGGTTTAATCCCTCACTGCGACATGTCAACAACATCACTTTACTTGGCTTATCACTCAGTTTGAGGACAGGATTGATGTCAAAGAGGGCTGTCTAGATGATCGGTTGCCGTCAGTACAGCTACCCAAATTGAAGGCTTTAAATCACCCTGGGTAAGATAGTCGTTTGGTTTTAGTTAAATTTACCCAGGATAGCCTCTTCAGTTCCTTAAAGTACTGTTATCAATGAGGCTCCTGCAAAGAAGGTCCTAGAGCATTTAAAGCTCCCATTTGGGCTACAGAATCTGTAATGACAGGAACTGCTCAACTAGACAACCATCCTAGACATCATACCTACTGTCGCTGAGTGCTAAGCAGAGAGGAGTGATTCACACTGCTATAGTCGCTGGCATGACTCGGTCGGGGATTGAACCCGCGACCTCCCGAACAGGAAGCGAGTACTTTACCACAAGGCTACCAGTCGGTAGAAATAAAAATACATCAATTTTAAAAATAAGGCTAGATTTATTAATTTAATATAGTAGCTGAAAGTAAAGGTAGTAGCTGATAAAACTGCAAACCTGTATGTCTTCCGGTGGTAGATCAAAACAAAACGATTTGTCTTCAAAAACAACCTTGTAATATAACTGACTATTCACGCCGAGTACTCGTCCTTTGTAATACCTTTGAAGGAAGACAAGTAACTATAGCAACAGCCATCGAAATTGCCATGTCATAGAAATCATTTGCTCTAACCATGCATTTATTGATTGGTTTTTTGGCCCTGTCTTTATATACCGCTGATATCTGATTTGCTTTTTGTTAGGTAAAATAAAGAAGAAGAAAGTTTCTTTTTAGTGTTTGAAAGAGCGAGGCAAGGCATAAATCTCATTTCGGAGATATACCAATCGTTAAATGCACTATATGGGACACACGTCCTTTCATTTACAAGATAAAAACACATCTTAGTTTAAAGACAATTAATAGGATGTGTGTGGAAAACGTGTGTATGCGTGACAGATCACATACACAGGTGAGGATATAAAAAATGAGCTTTTAAAACCTGAAATCGTACCTCCCATTCTTGTGTTTCGCTATGACCGCATCACCCGCAGAAACTTCTGGCATCTCGCGTTTTTCAGCCTGTAAGAGAATAACACAGGGTCCAAAAGAACATGACGTCACTGTAAGAAACACTGGCTGTTGTTTGTAAGTAACTATACCACCAGAACTTTACATCAACACCTTCAGGAGATGTCACTTAGTGACCGTTATTGTGGCCCTTCAAGGTCGTAGAATCAACACTACACAGTCGGTACATTTGTTAAAAAATCTTCGCGAAGGAGTGCATTTCTATAGATATATGTATACAATTTCAATAAAAATGCTCTTCGTCGCAGTTGCTTTTTAACGATTTTGCCCACAATAGAGTTCTTAGTACAGTTACTTTAATGTATGGCTTTACTTACTTTAACAAATCTGTTTTTTACATGTTTCCGACATAAGGTATCAATGATCACTGGCCAGTCGCCCAGATACAGTGGCACACCACTATAAAAACTGCATGTCACGTGGAAAGGAGTAGCACATTTACCACATTGGCACTGTGCACATGCTCCACGTTCTGAAGTTGACCGCGACACTTCACTGCAGTAGATGCAATTCTACAAAATGAAAAAAACCCAACAAAACACAAGTGATAAATTTCGCAAAAAGAATTATTATGTCTGCTTAGTGTGGTGAGAGCATATCTCTTCCAGGTAGTATTATGAAAGTTGTCACCAGATGACGTGGAAGTATTCAGTGACAATGCTTTTCTGTTCTAACCCAGTCAGCACATTTGTTAAAAATTCTCTGCAAAAGAGTGCATTACTATAGAAATATGCACACAATTTCAATAAAAGTGCTCTCCGTCACAGTGAATTTTTAACGATTTTGCCCACTTACCAGTTTCTTTCGAGCAGGATTTAGGTTTGATATGTTAATGGGTCCCCTCTGCTTCTTATCTTCAAAATAGACTTCAGGAAATGCCATGGCGCATACAATGTGACACCAGCTGCCGTCGGTTGTTCTTTTTAAAGCACCGCCTCTGATAAAACATAGACAACATGTCACATCTTCAAAAAAGTCATTGTTGAATACTGAAGAGCTAGTGGTTGACACACTATCCTTCAAATTCTGATTGGCCAGTATTTTATTGTCGGTATTATTATTGGTCACTGTTTCCTCTGAAGAACCGGAAAATAACACTGATGATCCTTTAATATCTTCAGACGAGTAGGTTGTTGAATTATCCAAATTTTTTTCAAATAACTCAAATGAAGCATTGTCCAAAAACTGATTCGTGTTATCGTCATTCATAATCATCGTTTCCACACATTCAGTTTCATTATCCGTTTCCTGCAATTGTGACGTATGGTTGTGACTGAATGTGTCAGACTCCCCTTCAAAATTTTCAGCATCCTTCAACTCCCTTTGTTTTCGTAAATACATGCATTTATCACAAAACCACTTGCTTAAATAATCAACATCAGAAGAAACACCATAACATTCTGTAAAATAATAACAATCAATCAAGCTTTGTCTACTGAACAGCTGTAATCTGTGGAGGAGGATTAAAAAGGAGAGTCATTATAGCAACTGTAAGAATGCAAATCAATCCATTCAGCCTAAACTGTATTTCCAATCAGTCAATTTATTCAACCAGGAGTATAAATGAAAATTAGAATTTTTAAAAGTTCTATAGTGTTTAGTACACAACATCACTCAGTGCTAAATTTCCCATCAGCTCATTTAAATTTGTGAAATGAAGATATAACTTAAATATTTTAAAGGATGGGAGTAATGTCTAATATTTGAGCTCAGCAAATCCAGCAGTCCCACATTGTCTATTTCATGATTCAGCTGAACAGGCAGTCATATGACTTGATATTTAGCCAATGAATTTGCTATTTTTTTTGTTTTTAAACAAATTTTTTAACAAATATAATAATCAATTAATGTTAAACTTTTCTATACAACTTTTCTGTGTTAACACGAGAGCTTACATTATTATCCATACTTACTACTATGTACAGCTACATAACAAGCAGAACAAACTAAAAGTTGAAGCTCTTCCTCATCAACCCCACCAAACATTATACTGTATGCTGCCTCCATAGCCTTCTCTTCAGAGTTCGTTACGGCGAAACATAAGTCTGTCACCAGAAGAAGACCAGATTTGAGCATGGTCAATGTATGTCGTTTGTTGGTCTTATTGTAAGAACCAGATGAAACCATCTCAGCCTAAAATAACAAAGAAAATGTGTGTGGAGCTATGCAATAGAGCTATTATACTTCAGAAAAACATTTAACAATAAGATATTCAAACATCTTATTATTCAACAACTCATGTAATTAAAAGAGAGGTTTTGAGTTTTACTGCAGTGATACAACCCATGAATCTATTTGGAATGAGCTGACAAACCAAAAATGAAGTACTGTCCAGACCAAGCACCAAGTGGCCTGAAGTGCCTGGGGCCCAGTGATCCATGTAGTACCTTCCCATTTTAATAACATATAAATTCTCAAAGGAGTTGCCAACAAGAGAGAGGGTTCCATTAAGTTTACCTATAGTAATTGTCAAAACATAAATCGTAACTTGGCCAAACAAAAAAAAGAACGTGAAGAAACAAATCTTACATCAGTACAAAAAAAAGAATGTGAAGAAACAAATCTTACATCAGTTTGACTGAAGTAAACACAAACAGCACACTTTGTTTCTGTTTCAGCAAGTCGTTTATTCAATAGTATTTCTTTGGATGCCAATGGAGAGACACTTCTCCACATGTCCTTTAATATGCTGTTTCCCAGGCTTTTATCTGTATTTGAATGTGAGAGAATTACAGAGATCATTATATTTCCACATTTGGTTAGATCCGAATCAACTGCTGAAAGAAATCACTGCGACGAAGTGCATTCCTATTGAAATGGTATGTATAGCTGTGTGCCTTTCAATAAAAATATACTCCTTCATAGTGGTTGTTAAAAGGTTTGCCCAGTGAGATAAGGCATTTCAATGGTCAAGGCTTTGTGAACATTTTTGTAACCAGAAAAAGGGGACCATACCTGATTTTGAAATCTTTTGGTTGTTGAGTTTCTTCTCAGTCTTTTCATCAACTTCATCAAGAGATTTTTCTTTTCGATGAATTGGATGTCGCTTTAGTTTCTTCTGACGAAAACTTGATCGCTGGCCTCTACTAGAAGGTTTTGTTTTGCTAAAGGTTTGGAAGCAAATCAATTTACTGTTAAATTTACTGTTAGTTCATGAAAAGATGAAATGGGAAGAAAAATGAAGAAGGAATGGAAAATGAAATAAATAGAAATGTTCACATGATATGGCTTGATGGTTTTAATAAATTACTCTACATTTAATGCGTTGACATCGAGTTAATCAAGGCAAATATAGGACCAAAGTCATGGAAAGTTATTTTCATCAATCATGGGTGTCAGAATATCTGTTTATGTCGAAGGCAGTAGAAGATGGTTCACATATTCTCATCCTAGTGAACAAGACATGAACAATAAAATAAGTTTGGATATTATTTGAGTTACAAGTAGAACTATATACGTTAGAATTTACAGAAATTTACATGTTTGTTCGACTTTTATTTACGTTACGTTATGTTTGGTACTTTCTGAAAGGTTTAATCTCCTGAAAATCCCCAAAGAAATGAATATAAACGAAAAAATAAATAAATAAATAAAAAAAATGTATACAACATACACTACCTTTTATTAGATGAGTATTTCTTGTTAGATGGTTTGCTTGCTATTGGTCTCTTATTGCGATTCTGCTCTGTCCTTTCGTCATCAATGTCGGAATCAATTATTTCTTCACTCTCTTCACTGTCACTTTCATCTAGACAAATATGCTGATGAGATGAAACAGGGAAATTCACAAATATGCTCAGCCAATTTCCCTCCATAAAAACTGAGGCCCGGAAAACCCGAGTTATGAAATCGAGTTATAAAGTCGAGTTATGAACTATGACGTCATAATTCGAGTTATTAACTCAAAATTTTTAATTTTCTATATTCTTTCGAGTTAATAACTCGGAAATATATTTGTCGCTTTTACAACTCGAGTTATTAACTGGAAATTTAAAAAGTCAAATTTTGAATTCGAGTTAATAACTCGAAGTTAATTTTTCAAATAAATCAAATCGAGTTACTAACTCGATAGTATTATATTGCTTTAAAGGAATCGAGTTATTAAAGTTTTCAAAAATTTCTTACCATTTATCGTGTGTGCTTGATTTTCAGAATATTTTTCAAATATGGCATGGGATATTTTCGAAAGTTCACTGGGATGGTGTGAGTTTTTTAAAAAAGGCAAAGTAGGCCAAATTTGAGGCAAATTTTGAAAATCATGCATAACGCCAAAGTAGGCCAAATTTGGACCAAATTTTGAAAATTGTTCAACTGTAATGAAAATTTGCACACGGAGCAATTTTATAGCACAAGTTTTGATTTACATTAGTGCAGAAACGGCATCAAAATTAATCAGTTGAGCAAGTCGATGAATATGTTAATCTCTATAAATGTTAGATATAAAGTTTAAATGTGCTAAAAATTAATTAAAGAAAGTGCTGTTAAAATATGCAAGAGTGCAAACTCCATTATAATTACATTAACAATAACACACAACGGAGAAAAGAAAAACTAAAACAAAACACGTGAGCACATATAAAAATATAAACAATTTTCTTTCTCATGTAATCGTCAATATGTTATCCAAAGTGCAGAAAACCTTGACCGACTACTTCTGTATTGTGAATCATGCACATCTAAACTTTGATCATTGTGTAGGATGCTTAGAAAAAATTTTGAGCAAGTGTTGTACAGCTTTACGCTTCCTGAAAGACTGCATATTTAAAGCATGCCATTTATCAGGCCCCAAATGAACGAAAACATATATTTCCGAAAGTCCTTAAATTATAAAACTTTAGGACAAGTCAAAATCTCTTGCCGAAAGTTTCCGTTGTTAATGTACATCAACATGCGCCAGATGGCATAAAACGAAAAAGAAACCACATTTAACGAGTACCATTGGTCATCGTACCTTGTTTGGATTTAGCCTCAAATTGTTCCACTAGAATTTTCATAAGAATTGAACAATTTTCAAAATTTGGTGCAAATTTGGCCTAATTTGGCCTTATGCACAAGTCGATCTTCAAATTTGAAATCAGCAGTACAAAGTTATTCCTCTATTAAATCTTCATTAGAATTGAACAATTTTCAAAATTTGGTCCAAATTTGGCCTAATTTGACCTTATCCACAATTTGACCTTCATATTTGAAATCAGCAGTACAAACTTGTTCCACTATTAAATTTTCGTTAAAATTGAACGATTTTCAAAATTTGCCTCAAATTTGGCCTACTTTGCCTTTTTTAAAAAACTCACACCATCCCAGTGAACTTTCGAAAATATCCCATGCCATATTTGAAAAATATTCTGAAAGTCAAGCACACACGATAAATTGTAAGAAATTTTTGAAAACTTTAATAACTCGATTCCTTTAAAGCAATATAATACTATCGAGTTAGTAACTCGATTTGATTTATTTGAAAAATTATAACTCGAATTCAAAATTTGACTTTTTTAATTTCGAGTTAATAACTTGAGTTGTAAAGGCGACAAATATATTTCCGAGTTATTAACTCGAAAGAATATAGAAAATTAAAAATTTTGAGTTAATAACTCGAATTATGACGTCATAGTTCATAACTCGACTTTATAACTCGATTTCATAACTCGGGTTTTCCGGGCCTCATAAAAACTTTAGCATCTTATTTATTTTCCAGTAGTATTATAAAGGATCAATTGCAAAAAAGTCACAAGTTTTGTGCTAGCACAAAAAGTGAAAAAGCAAAAATGACTTTACAACAACACAGAGAAATCATGTTTCCTTGATAAAAAAACAACAAAACAGTTGTTGAGTTTCCTTGTTACCAAAAGAAAATCCTCAAAATGATTTGAATCATCTATTTTCAATTCATTATCATACCTGAGTTATCATCTGAAGTATCACTCTCGCTTTCCTCAACACTCGTCTTTGAACCTGAAGAACTTGAATCGCTAAGCTTTTGTTTGCTCTTATAAGTCTGACTTCTTTCCTGTTGCAGAACTTTCCATTCTCTTGGCTGTGCAAAAAATCATAGATAAGTAAACCAAACCATAGGATCATTTTTTATTATCATTTTATTATCTGGTTTATTTAGATAATAACGCATTTCATACCTGGAATTTTTTGATAAAAATATCCATGTCAATTTTAACTGAATCTTGTTTACATTTGCACTAAAAAAATATTGAGGTGGGTATTCATGTACACATGCAATAAACAAACAAGATGAAGAGTACGAACTGGACAGCAACTTACGTAGCGAGCCTTTTTACCATAATCTATCCACCGTAGTGATGCAAAATTTGTTGATTCAGCACAGTTGAATCCATGGTTGTAACCAGCATGGTAGCCATAAGGAAATGTTATCATGAATTCTCCTTCATGTTGTGTAATCTGCGACCGAAAAAAAAAGAAGAAAAAAGATTGGAATAAAAGTTGAAATGAAAAATCTTTCATGTGATGGAGATCTTTTCCAGTAGATAAATGAGTTACCTTATTTACAGGTATAGAAAACTTTTTGAGAACTTGTGGTGAGATAATGGTCATTTTATGTCGCAGAAATTCGTGACAATCTTGAAAACTACCTGAGAAGAATCCCTTAGCTAAGGTTTCTAGTCGTTTACCATGTTCAGGTGGGATTGAATACCTACAAATTGGAGGAAAGGATTTGAGATTTGAGAAACTGAATGTTCATCAAAAGTTTTTACAAGTTCTTATTAGAAGAAACAACAAGGAGCACATTGACCACAAGAAATTAAATATAAACAACAGAACATTCTATGAGACTTTGCTGACTTTTCCATAACTTGCAAAAGACATTTTGAGTGGTATGTTTAAGCAATTGTAGGGAATGAAAAAGGACAGTATCTCTAAACAATGATGGGAAATTTTCAATTCAAATAATTTTTCAAGGAATTTTCATGGTCAATAGAATAAACCTACAATTAAATAGTGATATAGGAACCTACCATGATTTGGAAGCCCCAAAATGCAAATAGTTGATGCTATACAAATCCATGTCTTCTGTATGCCAAGGGAACATAGTTTTCCACATGCCAAAATACAAGTATGCTGTGTTCACTCCTAATATTTTCACTCTGCTTTCAGTGTTGATTACATCAAGGATGGTGTTAAGAGAATTTATGTTCCAATATTCAACGTCTTTGTCGTAAATGCTGCCAGGGACATCAGCAGCATATATGGCAGGATTAAATGTAATATTTTTCCAAAACTTTCGTTCAATTTGATCCAAGTCAGTACCTTCCGGACCTTTGTATCTGTTGCAAAAAATAACTTATCTATATATTCTGTAAAATAACCAACTAAACATCATGTTTATTTATAATTCACATTACAATAAAATGACATTACAATAACAAACATTTACAAGAAAGGAAATAGTTTCCTATCAAAAAAGAGAGGCTTCATAGCTCAGAACAATCAAATCAGTGGAACTTTCATACAAAATCTTTAGATCTTTAACAGGGTGGTTGTTAAATTAGATAGAAAAAAAAACATGAACTTCCACATCATTATCATATGATACATTTTAATCTACAGTTATTTTAAATTTTTATTAAGTCAGTCTTCAGATGAATTGCACGTGTTTTCACTTTGGTTTCTGGAAAATTTTTAATTAACCTATCAGATTCAAATATGTACAATATACCCCTACATTTCAGATTTTATTACATATAACATCAACTTTAACAAATTTATTTACTTATTTTTAACTAGTGCGCAACGATAAAGTAAATATCAGTCATCATAATAGATATCTATACAAAAACTTGTTTTACATACAGTTCTAATTATGCATTTTGTTTATTTATCGTCATAAATGGTTGGCTGGTTTATGAAACATGATGTTTTCTACGACTCGAATTGTAAATATTAAGATTGAAAACTTACTTAACACTTTCAGCTAATTCCTTAAAATCTTTAACTTTCATCGCCTTCTTTTGCAAGTTAAACAACTGAAACAAACCTAAAAATTGAAATGTTTTTGTATATAACTAGCATTAACAATTCTTGTCTTCAGTGAAATCTAGCATGTAAATTTCTAATAGTCTTCACAAAAAATGAATACCTTGCTGACCAGTGACAGTCTGTGAGACTGGTGTTTTGATTTCCATTTCACCAATTCTTTTCATATTATATCTTCGAACTGGGCGCCATTCTTTTGGTGGAATTACCTATTACATAAATTAATTTTTCCTGGAATGTTATCTTGAGATTACAAATATCAAGAAAATAATTAATGTTTTAGTTCATTTTGATTTTCATGGAGCAAACATTGATGAGGGGCTTCACCCATACTCACTTTCACAAGTCATATCCCCTCAAATTACTAAATCAAGGATTTGACCTGTCAATTGACATTGCAAGGAATAAAAAATTTCTTTAAAGCTCTTGCAAAAATTTGTCCACTAAATAAGATTATATTTGACCACAATACCTGACACATAAGGTAGACTGCATCAAGAGCTATGTGCTGCTTGTTGCTGTTGGGGAAAAAAGGTATACATATATACTCAGCTTTCATTAGGAAAAGATTCACAAAATATTTTAACATCAAATAACAATTATTGTACAGAAGATGATGAAGTGTTTTTCTAAAAAAAATAATAATGCTTCAACACACTAAAGAAAATCAAGAAAGTTCTTTATATTCCTCCATTGCTATAAATACTAAATTATGTACAATAGTCAGGGCACTCAAGTAATTAAATAGATGGCGGTCTGCGGACAATTTACAACCTATTGGAATTGCTCAGAGAGACCTTCCTAATAACGAAATGACGTGTTGTCAAATTTGTAATTAGCAAAATCGGATACTTTGGGGCAAATTCCCAAATTTTACATGATGTCATCAGGTCCAGTGCAAACTAATTTTTTGTTGTTGATTTTTTGAAAAATAATTATATCAATAGAAACAACTTGAAATTCTAAGCATTTTAGACATATAAAACATGTTCTGAAAATTAATATTTAAGAAGTTATGATCAATTTATTTTTATACAGATGACGTCACTACTAAAGGTACACTAGTTTAAACGTTTTATAAGTTTATCTATATATTAATAGCCGATTCTCTGTCTGTCTGTTTGTTTGTAAGTCACGCAAAATGGTAGATTGAGTTGTGAGCGAAATTATTTCTTTTTTTGTGAGCGACGTGAGTTCGAAGCAAATACTGCAACCCCAATCGAACGTGACTTTTTTTGGCTGATGAACTAATAGGAATAACGTTTTGTTTTTATTATTATTGTCAGTTTTATATTCCACGTTGACTTGGCTTTGAAAACAATACATCAACTAAGAAACTAACTGATTAAACATTTTGGACAAAAAGCAGCAGTGGCAGAACGTGGCAGCATGTGCGGTTTGCCAGTGTATCCTAACGCTTTCCTGACTGTCTGAGACGGGTGAACTTTTTTCGAACAATCAAAATGTTTAAAAACCGATAGGAAAAAAAAGAGAATCATGAAACAAAATATTTTTTTTTTTTTTGCTTTTGTCTTAATAGTTGTCTTAATTTCTTTTAATCGATTTCTTTTAATCTATTTTAATCTGATCGAACGTTTTTTATTCACTTCATTCATTTAGCACGTGCATTTTTTTCTCCTCCCGTGCGATCTTTTTAAGAAGAGAAACCATTTTTTCACCTACTTCTGACAGCACCCATGTTAGAGCGCGTAAAACAAAAGCTAATAATAAGTTGAAAAGTTTTTTCTCTCTGCGTTTTGAGTGTATTGTTAAACTGATATTTGATTGGTTTAAAAATTGTAAATAAAAACCACTTTAAGTTCACGTTCGGGATGCATTGTGTAAAGCAAGAAAGTGTACTGACATTTTAAATGCGACCACGACAATAAACGGCTGAGTTAAGAACATGAAAGATTTGAAACACCAGGAACGTATTTCTCTTAACGTGCAAACGAGCTTTATTAAGCGATAAAGCCAGCAGCAAAGGAAGTCTTATGGCTGGTTTTAAGTGCAATAATTTGGAGCAGGTGGTGATACAACGCAGACTGAACATGGGCGGCGAGCAACGCCGCCTTGGCGGCTAGTTTTAGTTATAATAGTATTATGTACAAAAATATTTACAAATATGAACAAAATAGAAAAATTAATTATTTACATCATTTACATCATCGTCTGAGTCATAGTCTTCGTCTGTATTGACAGTGTTACGAAAGTTTTCACATACATCTTTACAGCCACAAAAATATGTGCATGGTATTCCATGCGAAGAACAAGCACAACTAGCTCCCATACACCCACTTTTCTTGCATTTACAAGAAATAACCAAACGCAATAAAAACAACTACAACAACAACGAATGTAAACAAGTAAAACATTTTTCTTTTTATAAGAATGGTGTTTTTTTTCGTTTCATGATGAATATTCTTTGCTTTTTAGTCAAAATCGTCTTAATATATTCTTAAGACATTCTTAAGGCCGTACCTAACATTTTGTCCCAGAAACAAAAGATAAAACTCAAAAGGCAAAAAAGGGTTAAACATAACACCTGCAGCAATGGAGAGCCACGTGAGAGAATGTTTACATTGATAATTACAAAAATAGCACCTACTTATAAGACAAAATCAATAAAATGAAAAATAAATTTCGAGCTCACAAAATCTTAAGATGGCAATATTCTTAAAACTTTCTTAACTTTTTGGCAAATTTCATCTTGAACATTATTATAAAGTGTATTCTTATAAAATAAAAAGCGTACATTGTCAGGGGCTGGTGGTAAAAGTAGCCATTCTATTGAAAGGACTCCATCGAAAAGTTTCCAACCATGGTCATTTGGAGATGGTATTTGAAATTTACCATCAAGTGATTTTTTAACCGACTGGTAGACTTGTGATAGAGTGATAGCTTCCTGTTGGGGAGGTCACAGGTTCAATCCCTGACAGAGTCATGCCAGCAACTATAACAGTGTGAATCAATCTCTCTTTGCTTAGCACTCAGCAAGAGAGTAGGAATGGTGTCTAGGATGGTTGTCTAGTTGAGCGTTCCCTGTCATTCAGCTTCCGTGGCCCAAATGGGGACTTTAAAGGCTCTAGAACCTCCTTTGCAGGACCTTTATTGATAACAGTACCTTAAGGAAATGAAACTTTTGTGGTGGAGGAGTGATTTTGGTTGTAGTGATTTTCAAAAAACGTGCATGATTTACATCATCTGCTGTGACACTGTACAACTTGCACACAAATTTTTCGATCACCTCGAAGATTTCTTCCTTACACTACACTGTGTCCCAAAACTTCGATAAACTCTTCGGAATCTTGCAAAATTATCAATTTCAACAAAGACTTCAACTTTGATTACAGGTTAGAAGTAGAAAGAGTAGATGGCAATGTCACTAACTACAGTGTGAGTGATGACAGATTGTAACGTATAAGATGGAACGTACCAGCATGCTGAACACAAACACCTTTGTGTCCTGGTGATTCGCAAGTAACCTTTAATTAAAAGGAAAACGTTGAGTAAAAGAACAATTATTTTTTTTGGCAACCATCGTCGAATAAGTTTTTGGATTGTAAAATGATTTTTCTTGGGATATCAATCGATTCTTGACAGTCTTTGATCCTTTCTTCCTCCTGCCGAATGTTGAAAGGTAAATCATTTTTAAACGCCTCTGTCGCCTCCAGTCCAGTACAGATATAGATTAAACAACTTCTTTGGTCGAATGGATAACCCCCATTGGATGTGACTTCCACTGCCACACGTTCCATGCATTGATTATAGGAATACTCAATACTTACGAGTATGTTCATGTGTCAAATTGCAGCCATTAAACGATGAAAATACTTACAAATATGTTTGAACAAATGAGGCTAAGCCCAACCCTTACCCTCACTAACACAGACACATTTCACAAGGTTTACACCGTAAAAAGTCTAATGGTTGCAATTTGATACACGAACCATATGCATACAAGTTTTTTCTCAAATAATTTTTTTGTGTTCATACATTTCCCGTGATAAACGATGAAAAATAGGCTGGGGGTGAATATAAATAAACTTCATCATAATTTTAATAAGATTCTATGTATTTGCCATAAAAAATATAACTATAAGTTTAATGATTAGATTTTAAATAATTGTTAATTATTTTTTTCAACTATTTGGAAAAAAACATTGTGATATTGAAAAAGCTTCTCAGCTTTGCCCCCGTCTATAGCTTTCGAGTAAACAGAATTAATTTATAGAAAGAACAAAGAGAGAAGAGAAAAAAATGGCGAAACATTGTGGATATTTGAACAACTCAAAATTAGTTATTAAAACACATTTTCGGTCGAAATGAGTGAAACAACAGTTCATTTCGTAATCTTCATAATTTATTGTATCTAGTTTTGTTGAAGATGGTCAATTGTCCGCAAAAAATGTTTTGTTATTTGATTTTTTTTACGTGAGCGCCCTGACTACAACTGTGTATATACCATAAACAGGACACCAGCTTCAAATACAAAATATAGAATGGACTGGTTTTCCATAGAGATCTGAAAAAGTGGTCCAATGAATGAAGGTTTTCGTGGACAAAAGCATTATCTCAGATTCTGTATTTCATTAGTTTTTATGACTATCACTGGAACTATACTTGGCTACTATAATTGGGGTCAAATTGAGTATTATATTTAAAATGAAAGAAATATTAAGAAAAAATACTTTGAATGGTTTTCAAAATTGCATGTAAATGCACACTTTTTTATTCATTACAATTCCAAAAAGCTCAGTTTCCGAAATTGCCTGATCCTATTTCACCTTTAACTAACATCAGGACCAGGTCTGACCTGAGATATCCAAATATTAGTCCCATTTGAGGTATATATTCCCAATGTTTTCTATTACCTTAACCTTAGGTACGATTACTACAAGTACAAAACTCACTGCCTCCACTTTAAGTCTTATATTGCCCTTTTTTCTTTGTTAGACAAGAGATAAACTTAAACAGACCATGTGCAGTTAGGACCACTCGACCAAAACTTGCGATAAAAAGTGTTTCATACTACTTGATGACAGCCACACGATGAAGTGCATTTACAACGTTTTCTTCTGATTTGAGAATACAACAATGAGAAGTGTATTGTAAAATCGTGAAAGAAGTAATTATCAATCTGATTTAATTTGTAACTTAGGACTCTTTACTTTGTACATTCATGTTGATATAAATAAATTGTCCAGAACAAAATGATTTGTGTTTTTTCTATGAAGCCCGAGAATGTGTGAATAGAATTCGTCAAGATACAGACGAAGTTCATCGTAGTATTAAAGGCACAAAAGATCGGGAACACAAAAATTCTCATGACTTTCGCGACATTTTGCTTTTTTAGGATTCACAACTTTATATGCTGGCGACTTTTAAATATTTCCACAAAAAATATTTCACGAATTTGCAGCCATTTCTTTGAAGGGTGAAGGGTGCTCGTGACTTTTTGTGTTATTTTCGTATTCAGATTGAATAACTTCGTTTCCAGATCCCCAAAATAAGTAGGCAGTGGCGTAACTTGGGGGTTGCTTTGGGTGTGATCGCACCACCCTCGGATTTAGTTGGCCTTCTTTTTCTACCAAGCAATTTTTCAAGCGATATACTACCAAATTTCTAGAACACTAAGTTTAAGCTAAGGGGAGGACTGAGCGTATAATTACGAAATATATATGTTCCGAATTTATTGTTGCAATGTTTGGTATCGTTATATTAATGATTTTAATAATTGTTTTGTCGATACGCTACACAATAGCGCAAATTTAATTTTATGACCATTCATTATTGAAACTTATGCTAATATACCACTAGAAAATGGGTACTCCTCCTCCTTTGTTTTCTTCTTTCTTCATTTTCTGAAGAACTAAGCCGAAAGGGAAAATTTGACACGGTAAAAAGTTTTGTTTTTGCAGAAAGTTTCACCACCCCAAAAATAAAACAAATTTACCATGTCAAATTTTCCCTAGAGCTATGTTTTTATGCGGTTGCTATGCTAGATCCTCATCATTCAATCGGATGTATTCAAATAAGAGAGTAAAATAAAATTATCGAGGCAATTCTTTATAGCTAATAAATCACGATTCAACGAATTCTGGTCGAGTAGTCCTAACTACTGATGTACAGCAGTATCTATTGTTTTCTAGTTTTTGCATTACATGCAAAACACTCCACTTGATTATATGGCTGCAAAATAGCCCTGCTGAATAGTTAAAATGCAAAATGCAAGCACAAAAACGCACTTGCGCATGTATATCCTCATCCACACTCTTAAAAAACAAATTATATAAGAAGATAACGCATACTGACGACATTTTTAGTGATCAATTACCAATAAAGCGACAAAGAGTCTGGAAGTAGCAGACTATCAATCTACAAGCAATAAAGTTAAATTTTCAGCTATGAAAACTTACCTTTGCAACACCAGCTTTATGAGCTCCCTTTGATTCCATATATTTGATATACTCGGAGAAATTTTTAAATTCATCGTAGGAGGGTCGGAACACCAGTATTTCGCAGCTCTCGTTGGCTGTCATTGTGCAATCTTTTATTTCGGCCAACCTGTTTTCTCTTGTCTCGGTTAAAACACTTCAGTGTGTATACATATTTGTTTTGATAATTTTCCGTGTACACAAAGATTTCATAGCTCTGGGTACCATTATGTTAAACAACAGTGCCCGACAAAAACACGCCGTTGATCCGGGCGTACCGGCAAGTTAGTGATCACCCACCACAGCGCCATGAAAAAGACCCTTTCAAATACCTTCGAAATAACCCGTCATGCAAAACTCGACATGTACTCATTTATGCGAAATATATCTGACATCCAGACATGACATAGGTCATTGTATCTTATATTTAAATTCACAGCAAACCCTCAAAAGGTTTTCGCACATCCGCGCGCTGCCACACACCCCACGAATCATCGATCTGGATCTTGTGCGTAGCGTTCTCCAGGGTCAGTAGTGGCAAGCCTAGATCTTCACAAATCTGTTGCGACCAACGTTTCATTTTTTTTATAAGTTTTCTTTTTTCCGTTGAACTCTTCTTTGAAAGCTCTTTTGGCGAAGCTGTCGTTTTCTCTTTGTGTCAAACAAAACCATTTGAGACGTCTTTTTTTATAATATTGACGGTACTGTTCTTCACTCCTAGCTTATTTCTGATAATTTTAGTTCTGTTGCAGCGATTTTTTTTCGACCTTTGCTCTGTGGCCACAATTTGATTTCTGTAGAGCCACAATCTGATTGATTGATAGCGTTTATGACGCCATAGAGTAGTGGTTATCACTCTCGAACTTCATGCGAGAGGTCAGTGTTCAATTCCCCTTGGCGGCGATTCATCATGCGTGAGTGAGAATGTACCACAACACCAGGTCGATCCATGATGATGAATCAGTTGAAAGTGAGGATGATGATAATGAAGAGGATAGTGGTGAAAACGAGGGGAACGAAGAAGATATTGAAGTGGTGTAAGATATTGATGTGCTAAGTTTGAAAATGAAAAAGTAGCGTCATACTTCTCTCGCATTTATTTGATGATCTTTTTCCCATATCTTTGATGTATATCATCCTTTTTGGACAAACTGGATAAATTTTTGGTACATCTTTTTATTAGCACATGGGCTTAAATCTGGATCACTTCTTGTAAGAAAAAAACTGACTCATGCCCATGGGCTTGAAAACGGGGTAATAGGGCCTACCCAGTTAGGTCATGACTTTTGTTTTTCGTGTTGTTTTACGGTCTTTAATTTGTTTTCAAAAGTTTTCGTCTTTTTTCACTTTCTTGTTCAGCTCTGCATAACATCTCCTTTTGAAGATTGGTTTTGGTTTTCTTATCAGCGTGTAAATAAATAATC
This sequence comes from Turritopsis dohrnii, assembly GCA_027922465.2. Taxonomy (NCBI): domain Eukaryota; kingdom Metazoa; phylum Cnidaria; class Hydrozoa; order Anthoathecata; family Oceaniidae; genus Turritopsis; species Turritopsis dohrnii. The sequence goes on along the minus strand of BQMF02000594.1, from coordinate 177,951 downwards.
TAGTTTTTCTGTTGTTTCTTAAAATCTTCGACCTGTTACGTCACGATTTTGATTATAATCGTTCTTTATGATTTGTGCGACCATGCAGAAGGTATGTGTGCGATATGTTAGAAAGAAAAAAAACCTTTTACATGGAGTGCCTGGCCTACTCTGCAAATCTTTTGGTTATGGTCATACAATACAAGCAGCGATGTGTAGTGCAGCGATGGTGTAGTGATGGTGTAGCGATGGTGTAGTGGTTTGTACCTTTGAGTGCGACCGCTGCGACCCGTGTTCGAGTCCAGTCATGTCGTATCTCAATACACCACTCCGATGCGCTTTAAAAGCAGCGTGTCAGCCCATTAGGAGCCATCGACTGACTGCACACTGGCCTTCGGGCAAGTTAGAGCAATGCTATACGTATCTCTGGCGGTAAGTCAACTAACAGTTGCAAGTCGGCGGGCGGAAGAACCAACCATTACGGATGGAAGCCCAAGGACTAAAAACTCCCGTTACTTACTTACTATTATTAATATCTGGTGGTTGCTTGATAATTCAATTCCTATTTGATGGCTGAGTTGTAACGTAGGAAATTTTAATGTCTTTACATTAATAAACTAAATGTACCACATTTCTATCGCTCTAACCCAAATAAATGTGAAACTCCTATATGGAACGCCGTTACTGCCTTATGTGTCAAAATTTCTTTTCTTTACGTGGATTCTTTATTACGTTAGATAAGTTTTAAATCGTGTTATGAAAGTTTATCATTACGTTATGAGAGTTTATTATTGTGTGATGTGCATTTTTCATGACGTTATCAAAATTTTGCATTACGTTCGCTGCGTTTTTCTTTGTGTTCGGAACTTTCTTCATTGTGTTTGGCAGAATTTCTTTAGGCAAGTTTTCATTATGATGCAACTTTTCATTATGTACTTTTTCGTTATGATGTGGAGGAGAAGAGCATACTTCTGCGAAGGAGAGTGTTACAACGTAAGCTTATGTTGCGGAAGCACGAAATTAGATGTTAATTTGCTAAAATGGCGGATACAGCTGTTGCAGAACTTTTGAAAGAAGCGAAGTTAGAAATGCTTTTGGATAAATTTGTAGAAGAGAATATTGATATTCCAGCATTATGTGAAGCAACAGATTCTGACTATTCACGGTTGGGTGTTGTGAGAATTGGTGATAGAATCACGATAAGAGATCTGGCTAGAAGACGCCGCCAATCTCAATCATCATCATCAGCTCCCAACCTCATGCAGCAACCAACTACACTGCCACCTACAACAACAACAGAAAAAAGAACTATGTCATATTCTGGTGTCTTATTCGAAAGATCCCGTTTGTTCTCTGGTGGTAAAAGGAAAGGACGATCCACTGGTGGCAGTAGTAGTGGTGGAGGTGGAAATAAAAAAAAGAAGAAAGGTGATCCAGATTCCTGCACATACACTGTGCAATTCTTTTGTTTGGCATCAAAGTATGCTATAAGAACACCATCCACTGATGAAAAAGTTGTTTTACAAAGGGCTGGTCTAGGTCTGAAAAAAGTTCAGCTACTTGGGAGATTCAGAGGATGATGTCCTTAAGAAATTAACAGAAACAACTGCATTTCCACAGTTAAAAGATAGTGGGGGTTTCGAACTCATGACTTCTGTCTCAAACTCAAAGGATTTGATGGTATTAAGATGCAGCCTTGCGGCAAAAGACCTCAAGATGACTTTGGGTGGAAGCCAGTGCAAAGTGCATATAAGACTGATACAGGATCACTTATCAACTAAGTCATTGATACAGAGCAGTGCATCTACCTTAAAAGAAAATTGTACAAAATGTAGAACTTCTATTTTAGTAAAAGATTTGAGATCACATGTTTCAAGATGTGGTAGGTCTGCTGAAGATACACTGTTTGATAATATTTTCACTTTTGATACCACTACTGATACTGAAACATCTGATAATGATGAAGATTTTGAAGGAGTAGTAGATCTGCCAAGATCTCGATCAAGAGATAATCCTCCAAATCCTCAAACATTTGACGTGTATTAATCGTCTCACCTTGCCTGCTCCATCATTGGAACACCCTTTGACAGAAGATTTGGTGAAAAGCCTGTTCAACCTATATGACTATGCGTTCTCAAATTCCTACTTTGGGTTAGTTTAATAGTTGGTGTAGTAGTCTAGGAAAAAATGGGTCAAAACGTGAACATTTCAACTGTGGATTTTCTTGCAGGAAAACATGTCTACTTTTAGAATCGAGGGTGGGTCTTGACGTTTTGACCCATTTTTTCCTAGATTATAGGAAGTATAAACATATTATCAAAGTTTTTATTGTATTATCAAAGTTCTTATTGTACTTATCAAAGTTTTTTGTGTTATTTATCAAAGGTTTTTATCAAAGGTATTTATCAAATGTTTTGTGAAATAGAAATAGAAATATCATAGAAATATCTAAAATTCCAGCACTTTCCCTGTTTTATCTGAGTTGATTCTCAATAATCAATAATGATTCTCATGTTGTTGGTTATCAAATGGGATGTTCCACAACAGGAAGCTACTTTTGCACCTGCTTATAGATATGGCAGTTTGTGGATAAAAGTTTTTATAATATTCTGGTGTAAATAATTGTATAGGATAAATATGTCACTTTTCTAGGGATTGTTTTGAAATCCATAAGTACTTGCCCAATTCAAATTCATGGTCCCTGGTTCAACCAACAGCAACTTACACTAAACCTTTATTTATAATGTTATAACATCAACCACCTATGTATAACGTCATTAATACGAAGAGTAGGTTGATATATTTTTAGAGTAAAAACTTAATGTTATAGTACATGTATACACAAAGTTAATATTATCTCTCATTCTGCAAATAAAAATCTCGCGAAAGCTTGAAGCTTTCGAATAACCAATTATTGCTGCTAGTACATTCTAACACAACGGGTATCCGTCTATTGCTCCGACAATAATAAAGTACCACCTTACAAGTTTATGATTTGTATCTAAGTGCCAAAGGTGGTTTGATCCCTGTACATTGTACACTCTTCTGCTCAAGCGACCTTTCTTTCTTCTCTTAATACCATCAGGGTCCACTCTGTGCAAACGTTCACGTAAACGGAACCGTTGAATATGAATGCCTTTGTTTTTAAGCATTTCATTCATCATGTTCTCTCCACAGTTTGGATACTGCTGTGTCAATTCAAGTAGATGTTCATCAATATCCAGATCTGATAAATCATCAAAATTTCTCACTGTAAGACCGAAATCTTGCATACGTCGATATACAGTACGTTCTGAAACGCAGATCAAACTTGCTATATCTCTCACTGGAAATCTTTCGTCTAACAAATTGGATAGAAGATTCTCCCCGATCAGAAACTTTGGAGCTCCTCCATTAAAATTCTGAGCTTTATCTGGTGATGAAGATCCAAAAACACTGCATTTAATTCGGAGAGACATGATGATGTCTCTTTTTGTGACACCAACAGCTGCAAATTCAAGTAAAGACATTTTTGGGACAATGTTTGGCGTTATATTTTCAGCAGCGAATTTTTCAATAACATCATGGAGACCCAAATTTTCCAGAATATTCACCATCGCTGCGTTTGCCATTATTTTTTGTAGCTTTTGTTTCTCTAGAAATAGTCAAAATATCTTATGAAAATTTATAAAAAACATGAACTAGCATAAACATAACTATAAAATACCTTAAAATAAAGTTGCACACAAGGTTTACGATTCATCAGCTGACAGAAGCGTGATTCACGAAGAATCTTATCTGAACAAGACCTTCGAATACGCACACAAGTAAGTATACCAACAGATTGTTGTTTCTTCAATAATTTGGTGCTTTCTAACATGGCATCATATAATTAGCACCCTCCTTAGCAGATATTTTGCTCTTCTCCTCCACATCATAACGAAAAAATACATAATGAAAACTTGCATCATAATGAAAACTTGCCAAAAGAAATTCTGCCAAACACAATGAAGAAAGTTCCGAACACAAAGAAAAACGCAGCGAACGTAATGCAAAATTTTGATAACGTCATGAAAAATGCATATCACACAATAATAAACTCTCATAACGTAATGATAAACTCTCACAACACGATTTAAAACTTATCTAACGTAATAAAGAATCCACGTAAAGAAAAGAATTTTTGACACATAAGGCAGTAACGGCGTTCCATACTCCTACCTAGGGTGAATGCAGATTTTGACAATTTATGGTTGGAATTATGCTTAAAATAATAATGTGAGTTGTTTTAGTTTGTTTTTGTGCGGTTGAATAGAAAAATAAAATAACTCGAATTTATTTTCTTGTCGTCGTTGCTTTGTGACTTTTGATAGAACAGTTACCAGAATGATTGATACCGTCTCTCTTCATCATTGCGAATTTTAACCCACAATGAAAGAATTTATAGGCAAATCAGTAAACATGGCTGCCGCAAATACTTAGATGACGTAATGAATCATTAAAAAAGAAATTGCAGCTTTGAACCCCAGGGCCTCTTGCTTTCTCGATACGGATGGTGTATACCCTGGGTGTTCAAGGTTGGAACAAATTGTATAATTGCATACACACGGATTATTTTGCTTTTCCTTGGATTAGATTTTCCAAATGGCTTTTTAGACGAGTTAAAGAAATCAGCATAAAACAGTATAAAAATGTTTAAAAATTCAAAGTAGTTTTGACCTCGAAAACAATATTTACCCCGAGATATTAAAATACCGGGTTGGCGTCCGGCGGGGTCAGCCTTGCTCAATGGAGGGGAAGGCTTCTCCAGCTTTGGTAGGCAACCTTCCTCGATAAAAACACATGGTTGGCAAGCCATAATTGTTTTTAGGGGCAGGTAGAGATACCTTCTAGTCTAGTACTCCTACTTCGTCTATTAGTGTAGATGTGCTGCTTGCAGTGCTATATCTACTCTAGGATGATGAACACCGGTCTCCTTATCTTGTAGCTCTCTGCCTAGTAGTGGTTCCGGCCTGGCAGGGAGCAAGCTATTTTTAAAAAGGGAAGAAAGTTTAGATTACTAACCCAATAGGTTGCAATGTTAAACTGTGCGTCCATAACAAACTTATGATGTCTAATGTGGAACTCTGTTTTTTTTTGGCCGGATGTTCTACAACAAAACATATGAGTGTTTTTATAAATTTCACATATTGGTGTCCTTGTGGTAGTTTACTTGCTGTGATAGCTGGAAGTCGTCCATACCACAGTTAGAGTCGATCCATTAAGCTAAGCATTCAGCTTGAGAGTTGGGTCGATGTCTGAAGGTGCTGTCTAGTTGACTGGTTACAATATATTGCACCATGTGTAAATGGCAGTTTTGAATTACCGTACATAGAATACTCATGGATTAGTTCAGACGAACCATTTTGTGTAAATATTATCTAATATACACATAAATAAATTGGTAAATGTTTGAATCAGAAGCTTCCATATGGAATTACAAGACATAGGTGTAGTTTTATACCATTTCATTGGTGGATTTAGAATTGTGGATTTAAATTTAGACGTAGTCGGCAATTAAGAAGAGAAAACTTTAACAATTAGCGGGATTCGGAAAAATCATGTTTCGTTTACACGAAACTATTTTTCTATAGATTTGTAGGGAATTGTATACAGCTTAGTAGAGTTGTTCGTGAATTTTTCCCTACAAAGTCATTAGAAACTTCACATCAATACTTGAAATAAGCGTGTAAAGTAATGATGTTTCTTTTGATAGCACAAAAGGCTTTAAATCTCTGAAGTACCGTTTTAGTAGAACAGTTTTAAAAGAATTCTCACAAGTAATTGATTTTTTTCGTGTAACAGGCTCGTCGAGTTTACGAATCTCCCTAATCACGCAGCAAACAAAGATATTTTCTGACAACCTCGAAGCAAGGGTCTCTTGCGTTTTCGATATCTATCCCGTATATCGAAAAGGCAAGAGACCCTGGGTTCGAGATTGATTTTCTGATATATTGAGGCCAATTAGACGTGTAACAAGATGTGTAACTGCATAACAAAAACAGCTATTTTCAATCCGGCATCATGTTTTTGTGAGAGTCCATCGGATTCGTGGAAAATGACATCCTGAGGATTCAAAAGGTTATATAGCCACTCAACGTTTGAAATGAGACAGGTTAAGGAAAATCATTTCAATGCAAAAAAAATTCAAGTGAAATTACGTCGAGTAATATTAAGTTCGAGTGAAATTAACTACAAAGCGTGATAATTAAAGGTTCCACACAAACTTTTCAGCACAAATTGGATGCAGCTGGTACTAACTATGTTATGCATGAAAAGTTCTGTTTCCACACAACTAACAATCAACACCTTCACACTTTAATCAATTTTAGGTTAGGATTGAGGAATTTAATATCTTATTTCGGATGTACCTCTTCATTGTGATTTTCAACAAACTGGCTTGCTAAAAATGTATTAAAGTTTTGTTGCATATCAAAAGACACGGTTTTGCGCCATTTCTATGGTATAACAATAACCTTTTCGAAGTTCGATACACTGTCCAATTGATTCTTTTGCGATGACAACTTTAGAATATAAACATCTTGAAACTACCACTGTATTTTCAGTTTGTCTGTTTTACAAAAACTTCTCATATGACAGCAGGGACATCGATTACCTTTAAAGTTCTTAAAATTTGGAAATTTTTTCTATCTAGAATCCAGACTAGACTGACTAAAACGGCACCCTCTCAGACTAAAATAATTATGTTCTTCAACAATGCTCTGTCTATTTTTTACATTAAGAAAACAAAAATCTTGCAAAATCTTAGTAGTTAGTCCTTGGGCTTCCATCCATAATGGTGGGCTCTTCAGCCCAACGACTTGCAGCTCGTAACTGACTCCAATTTTTCATACGTAGCAGTAGTAATTAGGAAATTTTTCAATCAAACTCAAATTTTAACAATAATTTCAAAAGCATGGAAAGGTTAATCGACAAAGCAACCAGGCACATGGAATTCAGCATCTGCTGGTCGGTTCTCATTTATCAAGAAAACCTCTTATTCAGAAAATGTGCTTTTAATAAAAAAAAAAAAAACAGTTCTTATTGTGCAAGTAGTGCCTCTAATACTATCTCTTGCCTATTTCTTCCTAGTAGGCAAAAGTGTCAAATGTCACTGCGATGAGGAGCATTTTCATTGAAATAGTGTGTATATTTCTATGGAATTGCACTCCTTCGCAGTGATATTTCAACAGATTTGCCCAATGGGTTTTTCCAGAAGTATTGATTGCTTTTAAATCTTGTAATACACAGTCAACACCAAAACTAGATTAAGGTTTTGTCAAAAGACAAAGGCGAAAAGGATTTGAGGATGTTATTAGATTTTATAATTCCCACTAAAATAAGCAAAATCTCATTAAGGTTTCTAATTAGACAAACAACATGAGTTTTAGAGTTTTCCTAAAATTTTCCTCATTCACCGTCGGATAAGGTTGTTTCAAAGTTTCAAAGACCAATAGCGCCATGTAATTGTTAATTTAGGAATACTTGCTTCTAAATAAGATGGGGAAAATATTCTTCGATCGATCAATCAGATAAACGTAGTTCAGTGGATATAAGAGATTACCCAGTGGGAAAATTTGATGAAAAGTCACTGTGAAGGAGTGCATTTCTATAGTTATATACGCACAATTTCAATCAAAATAATCTTCATCGCAGTGATTTTTGACAATTTTGTCCACTGTGTAATCAAATCATTATTATAATAATTTTGGTTGTAAGTCTCCTGAAAATGTTCTTATTCAACATAGTTGTATCAATATAAGAGACTGAGTATATTAAAAATATTACTAGAAAATAGAACCTTTTCGTAAAAACAAGTTTACATATTCAGTGCGTTGTAAGTAAGTAAGTAACGGGAGTTTTTAGTCCTTGGGCGTCCATCCGTAATGGTTGGTTCTTCCGCCCGCCGACTTGCAACTATTAGTTGACTTACCGCCAGAGATACGTATAGCATTGCTCTAACTTGCCCGAAGGCCAATGTGCAGTCAGTCGATGGCTCCGAATGGGCTGATACGCTGCTTTTAAAGCGCATCGGAGTGGTGTATTGAGATACAAATGACCGGACTCGAACACGGGTCGCAGCGGTCGCACTCAAAGGTACTAACCACTACACCATCGCTGCACACATCGCTTGTACTTTCATCATAAATCAAAACTCTTAAATTTTACGTTATATCCTTTCTGAAGATATTTAATGATCTGATGTCCCGTTAATCATGAGGGTTTTCATCAGATGGGAATGTCCTTCAAAAACCTTTTCTTTTACTTTTGGACCTCTAGCTGTCACTTTCCAATTAAAAGCATGATTTAGGAATTCATGTATAGCCCTGCTTGAGTAGAACTTACCAATAGTAGTAGAATAACTTACAATTTATTTCATTGGAAAATGCAGAAATTTCTGAAATTTCTGCTGTAGCCAGCTGCAATATAGGCTTACAAAATCGGAGATTTTTTTTAAAAATGTAACCGCCTGAAGAAAGTACAGTTATAGACCACAACACTTCTTTTTCAAAATTTTATCTGTAGATCTTTTCAAACCTTTCTGCAAATTATTACTAAATCCATACGATATTGCATTAAATATGTCTCCATACTTCGATACCCTTTAAAAATAAGCCTCTTAGGAGCCATCAACTGACTGCGTACTGGCCTTTGGACAAATTAGCAATTCTACAAATATCTTGCAAAACTTCCCTTATACTTACACAGCACATCTAGATATTAGAAATTAGAAATTTTTTATTAAATTTTAAATCATAATTAAAATTTAGTTTGCAAAGGAAATGAAATCTTGTCACTGGTGATATTGCCGTGAACCGACTCTTAGGGGGGTTTACACGTAAAGATTTTTGAACAATTTTTGTTTTAATCTATGGAAGCCGATTGTCACATATTTTTGATATACTAAGAATATCAAATGATATACTTGGTATATCACTTGATATACTAAGTATATCACTTCACACTTTTTGACATTCCTAGTATATCATTTGATATACCAAGTATATCATTTGATATTCTTAGTATATCAATTTTTACTATGAATATCAACTGATATTCTAAGTAGATCAAACCAAATTCGATATTGATGAAAACAAAGTAGATATTTAAGAAATGTTCTCGATGAACCAATATAATGTTTTTCGAAATGGACCATAATGCAACAGCGCGCCAAACAAACTCAACTTGCGAAGTCAGAACGAGGAGATAGATGATAGATGATATGATAAGAGATCACGAGGAAAACATGCTTAAATTTTCTATACATAAAACTATGGGAAGCATTTGTAACATTTATTAAGAAAAACTAAGTATATCTGAGAAAAACCAGGTATATCTACAGATAAACCAGGTTTTTCTATTGAAATACTAGGTTTTTCTGCAGAAATACTAGGTTTTTCACATGGCTAATTAGAAAAACTTGGTTTTTCACTGATATGGGAAGTTACAACATCTCACTAGATCCGATGTTGGAAAACAAAGTAGATAATTAAAAGCAAGTATGATGTAATTCAATTATACAATGAAAATTGAAATACCTTCTTTTAAGAACTCCATCTATGGAAGCCGATTGTCACATATTTTTGATATACTAAGAATATCAAATGATATACTTGGTATATCACTTGATATACTAAGTATATCACTTCACACCTTTTGATATTCCTAGTATATCATTTGATATACCAAGTATATCAATTGATATTCTTAGTATATCAATTTTTACTATGAATATCAACTGATATTCTAAGTAAAGTTTGATATACTAGGTTTATTAAGTGATATACTTAGTATATCAGCTATTTCGAAATTCCCGGCAGACGAATGTGTTATCGTTACGGTTAGATATGTCTCGTTTATTAAAAAAGACATCTATAGTTCGCGCAATGTATGCTGGTCCAAATCAAAACATTGCTCACTAGGATTTACCTAGTGGGAAGTCATAATAACATAACGGACTTGTTTTCATCAATATCGAATTTGGTTTGATCTACTTAGAATATCAGTTGATATTCATAGTAAAAATTGATGTACTAAGAATATCAATTGATATACTTGGTATATCAAGTGATATACTAGGAATATCATAAGGTGTGAAGTGATATACTTAGTATATCAAGTGATATACCAAGTATATCATTTGATATTCTTAGTATATAAAAAATATGTGACAATCGGCTTCCATATCCATCATGGCAATTTTTACTTCTTATAAATATTCTAAGTAGCCACATAGATTTAGTGGAAGCACCTGCTCCTACGCGAGAAGGACGACAAGCTGCTCATCATCAGAGAGCATCAGTAGGAACAGTCTAAGAAGCCCTCCAACGAGTGCGTGGAAGAATTAGCGGAGTCCGTCGTGGACGGACCAGCATGCATTGCGCGAACAATAGATGTCTTCTTTAATAAACGAGACAAATTTAACCGTAGCGATAACACAGTCGTCTGCCGGGAATTTCGAAATAACTGATATACTAAGTATATCACTTGATAAACCTAGTATATCAGACTTTACTTAGAATATCAGTTGATATACATAGTAAAAATTGATATACTAGGAATATCAAATGATATACTTGGTATATCAAATGATATACTAGGAATATCAAAAGGTGTGAAGTGATATACTTAGTATATCAAGTATATCATTTGATATTCTTAGTATATCAAAAATATGTGACAATCGGCTTCCATATTAATCAGGCTTTAAAAATGAATTGTAAATCAACTCATTAATTATTCATGACCAAAAAATTGGTGGAAAATCAAATCGATTTGATTTTTTCGCCAACTTTTCTATTCAAATTATGTGAGTTTGTTTTTTTGAGGAGAGAGAAGCATGCGTCAAACAAAAGCTTAAAATAAATTTTTCAAGAATCTTTACGTGTAAATCTCCCTTTAGTCTTTTTACATCTGTATGATGTGCTAGTAGAATTTCAGAGACAAAGGATTTAATAACAAATTTTATAATTTTTCTTTTTTTGTTTCTCGAATAAACAGAACTTAATTAAAAATATTCCAGAAATATTCCGCATTCCCCGTCAGTGTTGATCTATTGAAGAAATTGAATTAAGAATTTCAAAGACCAACGGCTCCATCTAATGTTTGGTTCAAATTACTTACAAAGCTTAAGACAATCAGGGGATTAGAACCAAGGATTTACTTAGCATGAGTTTTGTTTCAAAAGGAAAACAAAATGCCAATATACAAAAGTAAAAATATTCCAGAAATATTCCGCATTCCCCGTCAGTGTTGATCTATTGAAAAAATTGAATTAAGAATTTCAAAGACCAACGGCTCCATCTAATGTTTGGTTCCGATTACTTACAAAGCTTAAGACAATCAGGGGATTAGAACCAAGGATTTACTTAGCATGAGTTTGTTTCAAAAGGAAAACAAAATGCCAATATGCAAAAGTAAAAGAGGACTGGAAACTAACATGTTGATCATTAAGCATGATTAGAAGTTCGATATAAATACAGGTGAGATGAGCAATTATTTTTTATCGTAAGTTTCTTGGTGCAGTTGAAACTATCAACATACAGCGATGAAGATCTCAATAGCATTGTCTGTACTTTCCATCTTCGTGGTGATGGTGCAAGGTATTTTTCCAATATATCTTAATGGCGTTTGTACTTTATATATTATAAAAAATGAAATTTTTCCTTCAATCAAAAAGCGGCTAGGATTACTGAAGCTCTGCACATCTCGAGCCCTTCTATGGCAACGCGTAACTTCGCTTCTATGGCAACTGAGGACTAATTCGTACATGATAATAACTTCATGTGTTATGTTGATATTGTGTTTATTACCGTGGACGCAAAGAAATTCTAAAACTTTCAAAAAACCGCGTTGATTTCACGCCATATTTGAAAGTCTTTCCCTACTTTGCGTTTAATTTATTTGAAGACTTAAATATTTTGGTCCATTTTCTTTCTGGCGTTAATTTCACTTGTGTCAAATTTCTAGGGCGTTCCCTAGCATATGTATAGCTACATGTTCCCTTCAAATTACATATACAGCGTTGTGTTTTTTATTCAGGTCGCCCTGGCAAATGGGGTAAGTCATTTTTTTTTTTTTTTTGATTAATTTGATGTTTATCCAAACTTAGAAATTCACGTGTTATTTCATGTTACCATGTTTCGACCGGTCAATATCTAATGTAATTTAGTTTGATCTAATAATATACATTATGTTGTTGGTATCGCATTCCAAATATTATTTGGCCTTCAGTTTTTTAAGGCATTTTTCAATGCTACGGTTGAAAATTACAGTTTGTTAAGATTTCAATCTCATAAAAAGGTATGTAGCTAAAAATTCCTAAGTTAACAATTACAAATATATTATTTAATAATGCATTTTCTATTTTCTATTTTCTATCATTGTGGGCAAAATTGTCAAAAGTCACTGCGATGAAGAGCATTTCTATTGAAATGGTATGAGTATTTCTAAAGGAAATGCACTCCTTCGCAGTGATTTCAACAAACTTGTTTACGTCCTAACTCATAACGTGAGAGTTTTCAAAACCCTTATGTCGTCTCTTTCTACTTTCAAGATTCTTCAGATTTCGAAAGTATTTTATCCGATCCATATCGCCGTTCTGGTAAGTTTTACGATGATAGAACTATGATAATTTCCAATATCGCAGCCTAGTTTTGCCTCGGTTCTATGTATATTTTTTACAATTGTGGTTGGCTAACTTTTACGTACAGTTGATATAGACATATAACAATATGAATAGTGGAGGAGTAATATTTCTATTCATTCTCAAATGTGGAATAGGTTACTTGTACATATGTTTTTCTTCTTTAAATGACTTAGCTCGTTTGTCCAACTCATAGGCGTATTGAAGGTCACACAGAAAAAGTAGAGGAATCCGAAATTACGGCATATCTTTTCAGTCTTAATTGGCGCTTAGGTTACTTGTGTATTTTTCTTTCATACTTTGAATGATCAAAACTCTCCTTCACCAATTTTGACTGAGCTTTTGCTACGCCTCTGCCTATAGTTTCAATTGAATGAGCTACGCTTGTATATAGTACCAAAGATTGGCTAAATTAAAGTCAAAATTGTTACCAATGAAATCTCTTAAAATATCTTTTGATTTTGATTTTAATTCGCGGGATCCATTCATTCAGGTTATGTAATAAATCAATTTTACATTCAGGTGGATGTTACGATAATTGGTCCGATTATAACTGTCGAGCCTACTACAGGCAAGGGGCTTGTAGAACTGATTATGGTGTTCAGGACAATTGCCAAAGAACGTGTGGAAGATGTGATTGTAAGTCAACATAGTGGCCAAACTTGTTGGAATCACTACGAAGGAGTGTATTTCTATAGAAATATGCACAATATTTTTAAAAAAATGCTCTTCTTCGCAGTGATTTTGCTAACTTGGAATATTCTAATTTACGTTATTCAAATTTAATGCATGATGTTACATGAATGGTGCAAACGATTGTTCAATACGTTGGAAGTATATGATCATTATTAGATTACAGAATCGTAGAAGTATTCAGGGTCAGTCATAAAAAAGTGGAGGAGTGCAACGTTACGATGTTTCTAAGGTTACTTCCACTGATTTCTTTTCTGCTTTAAATGACTAAACTCTCCTCCACAAATTTTGTTTTCAGCCTGGTGAAAAAAAATAAAACAACTAAAACAACAACAACAACAACAAAATTACAAAAATGCAAACTTATTTGTAGTTAAAGATTGATAGTAAAAAGCAAGATCCATATTAGCCAAAGAAGTTGTTTGGGTGTCAAGAAAACTATTTGATTATCGCCACTTTGCACTACATATGATTGATTTCAACGTGTGACGTGATTATCATGGAAACAAGCCAGAATTTAAGTTTCTGCCATAAAGCTAGCATGTAAGGGAAATTGTCAGGTCATCCATGACCTGAAAATTACATTTTGAATTTTCTTTTAAAGCTTCTAGAAACCGCGAGCCAGAGCCGTGCAATGATAGCGCGTATGGTAGGGAATGCAGGGCATGGCGGCGAAACGGTGCTTGTCAAACAGATACAAATGTTCAGAGCTTGTGTAGAAGAACTTGTGGAACATGTGGAAGTAAGTTATAATCAATATTAAAATTGTTCAAGTTGGAAACTGGTAGCTTTTGCATCCAAACCTTAACGTCACATATACCATGTGAACTTAAAAGAAACATGTCTAAGGTATGATATAACAGAAGGTTTCTTAACTGAAAATAAAGGCGAAATATTAACCGGAGGTACCACAAACAGGAACGACAAACGATCGCAAGAGCGTCTTGAGTGCTGCATTGCGGAATTTTCAATCTGAAAACGGATATAATAGGATTAATCCGAAAACGTAAAAAACAATATTTGAATCTTTCTGAAACGCAATTAAGCACAATTTACCCAGTCGGCAAATTTCTTGAAAAATCGCTTTGGAGGAATATAACGCTATAGAAAGTCACACAAAAACATTTGAAATTTATCACAAATACTTTTGCCTGTTTTGCCTAAAGACAATTGCTACGACAATTTTTATAAATTTTGTCACATCAAAACGAGACGGAATTTGGCAAAAAATGAGCGTTAAAAATATGGGCGTTAAAAATATGGGCGTTAAGGTTCGGGAAAGGACTATTTATTTGACATTTGACATTTATTTTTTTCTAATTTAGATTATCGAAGAAATTAATCAAGGGCTGCTGGAACTTTTTTTGCACGTAACTGGCACTACTTTATTTTCACGTTCATTTTATTTGTCATGCATAGGTTTCACCAGAAAGATTTGTTTTTCAACACATTTTCGCTGTTTTTCTTCGTTTCTCGATGATTAGACAACGAATGTAGTTTTCGTTGCGAAATTATTTCGTAATAAAGTCAATTCCCAGTCACCATAAAGTATTTTTTCGTATTTCTTTTGTTATACTTTTCCATTTGCAATAAAAACAAGATTCGCAAAAATGCGACTATATATTTCCCCAAAGTTGCGAAACTTTTGCCAATTATTGTGTGTAGATTGATAACCATAAGAAAAATATGCATCATTAAATAACTACAATGGTATAACTACCATCAATGTCATACTCAGATAAATATGTTGTCCTTACTAATCAGGGTAGAATTGAATTTAATACCACAAAACAACAAGAAAAGAAGAAAAGAAAATTGTCAAACCTAATTTTAATACTAAAAAAAGTATATATTAAAAATACTTTGAGGTAGACATATAAGCAAATAACTATAACCACAAGAAAGATATTGGCAAAGAACTCAATACCAGTTAGTAGAGTCAAAGTAAATACTCATTTATTTAAAATTTAAAAACATAAAAATACACGACTTTAAGTTTCATGCATATCGCAATCATCAGATGTATAAAATATAGATGTATAAAATTTTATACATCTGATGATTGCGATATGCATGAAACTTTAAAGTCATGTATTTTTATGTTATTAAATTTTAAATAAATGAATAAGCAAATAACCACCAAAAGCAATTAAAAGCACTTCAAATTAGCACTTCAAATTTGGACAGAAGAGTTATTTTCGAAAAAGAGATAGGCTTAAAGTGACAATTTATAAAATTGAATTCAAGTATTCAGAATAATTCTCTGTTCAAAAAAATATGTGCACACCCA
The DNA here is from genome assembly GCA_027922465.2 of Turritopsis dohrnii. Lineage (NCBI taxonomy): Eukaryota > Metazoa > Cnidaria > Hydrozoa > Anthoathecata > Oceaniidae > Turritopsis > Turritopsis dohrnii. The sequence continues at coordinate 162,325 of BQMF02000594.1, read as the reverse complement.
TTATTTGTTATTTGATAAAAATGACCATTGTAAATCCCAAATGAAAAAAAACAACAGATTTCGGTACTGAAAATAGACTACACATGCGATCCATAACCAAATCACTAAAAAGCTGAAAGTAGAAGTTTTGTGTTCTGGTTTGATTTGATTTACAGATTGTTTGTTGGATTGTGCTTTGATTAATATATATACGTTTGTTGTTTGTGTAAGGAAAATTGACATAGATGAGTTTCTGATGTTAATTACCAGTAAAAGATCTGTTTAAACTAAAATTTTTATAAACTTCACAAAAATAGATTTCGAGTGCTAATGAGTATTATTTTTAATAATTTTTTTTGTCTTAAAAACGCCTCCTGAGAACCGGTTTAGGAAATTGACTTGATCTATTAAGCATTTATGTTGAAACTCACAGCAATTATTGAGCAAAAAACACTAATGTTTATAAACATTACGTCACTTAGAAACTCATCTATATATCAAGTTTTCCTAAAATATCATATATATACAGTATCAAAATAGTATAGGTGATTATGGAAATAATCCATAGTAAATTATGTTTCTGTTGTCAGATTAAATGACTACCGTAACACGGGGTGACTTGAAACACCCGGGGTGACTTGAAACAGCGTCGAAAAAATGCAATTTCTCATGGAATAGTAAATGAAATTCCGGAATTTTTTCGGATTCTGTTCGAAAATTATTCAGCGCAATAATAGGAAGGAAAAATAATTCAATCAAGGAAGTTCTTCGGAAGTTGAAGATGAAAAAAGCTCCGAAAATAACAACCTCTGCAATAAGAGCTGATATGATTGATATAGCCTGTCGATCAATCTAATTTTTTGCATAAGTAAAATAGAGAGGCCAACGGAAGTAATTCCAGAATTTCATCAAAATATCTTTAAAATTGAAAGAGATATAGGTGTTTGAAATGTTTCGTTTTTTTTCACTCGATTGACTTTGTCTTTCCGTTTAATGCATAAATATGCGTGTCAAATGTGACGCAATGGAATAATCAATGTGTGCTAAAGTTCAACAGATGGAGTGTTTACGGTGATATAACTCATTTTACACACAATTATCATAATTGAAATTATGGGACATCATAAAACAATAGCAATCAACCACGGTAGACTTGTTTTACAAGCAAGTAGTACTCGTTACTCTAACAACATTCCCCCGTTCAAGGCTATGGACACATCATATCTGTGATATCACTTTCAATAGAAGCAACTTAAAGAAAGAGATGCTTTTGCTTTCGTAAGGGGGTGAATAAAGCTGGAAGGTATCTCCCAGAGGATAAAAAATCAAAAAATTAAAAAAGGTTTGAATTTCGGTATAAATACACTGCCATGGCACACACATGGCAAATAGCACATCAATCGAAGCAACCGAAGAAATGCCTCGAACTTATGTTAAAAAGCGAAATGGGCGTCCGTATGGCACTGCCAGTGAGGAGCAAATTGCAGAGGGAAGCAGGCTTGTAAGAGAAGAGGGCAAAAGCGTGAGGAAGGCTGCAGAAATCGTGGGAATAAGTCACGTGACATTACAAAGAAAAATAAATGGTATAGTTATTTATTTTTAAATATTATGTGACTGTTCTAAGCAGTAGATAAATTTAACCAAGCTAACTTTTCGAAATAGAACGAAGATCATGAACGTAGTATCATGATCAGGATGTATAGATTATTCATGGTTGCAACGTACAGTGATAGCCGTGTTTAAAACTTTCTTATTGAAAATTGAAATAATTTGTGGTCGTTTCGTAAAAACCAGGTCTTGACTCGCACTTACGTTGATTTTCTTTTTCCTCATATTATTTTGAATAAGAAGAGGGACGTGCAAGTATATAATAGTTTAACCGAGACAAAATAATAAGTATTTGTGACGAGGTTACAAAAGAAAGACATTCCGGACAAAGCAGAATTATCTTGAATTAATTTTCGTTAGCATACATCTGATGTCAAGAAAAAAAAGAAAGATGCCCTGGTTTTCCTATGAACCAAGCAAATTGGTGATAAACAGACAGTTGTAAAGTACCTAGGAATACAATGATATAAGGAACAAATGAGTACATGAATCAAACAAATGAATGCAAGAATGAGAACTCGCTAGAACGTCTCGTCTCGGCTTCTTCCATATAACTAGTTCCTCAGGACTTTTTCTCCATTCCAACCGTGCTTATACATTAGGGTTTCTTTCTTTTTTAAGGTACGCATCAAAATAAAGTTGGTGGGCAATACCGGCTCTGCGAAGAGACAAAAAGTTATATCGCGGGAATGATAAAGGATCTCGGTAATTGGAGAGTTCCTTTTGAAATCACTGACTTGCGCAGACTGGTTAAAGGGTACCTTGATAAAAAAGGGCTGCAAGTAAGTTTTAATTATAGTTTGATCTTAAGCAAAATCCCGTGGAAATCTACTTATGTTGATCTAATCAAGTTTCAATCGTCTAGAAATTCCCAAACAATTTTCCTTCAGAAGATTGGGCAAATTCATTTGTAAAGAGAAAAGGTTTGACACTTCGGCAGGCCGATAAGCTTAAGCCTTCCCGTGCAGCTGTGAACGAGGAGATGCTAAAAGATTATTTTGATAATCTAAAAAAGGAAATAGATGGTAATCAATTGGATCATTTGTCTTTATCATTAAAATGAATTCATCAAGTGAGATAGCAATCACCGGACAATCACGATGATATCGTTTAATTTTGTAGGTGTACCTGCCACCAATATTTTTAATTTTGATGAAACCAACTTTTCGGATGATCCCAGAAATAAGAAAGTATGATAGTCTTTCATAATGAAACTCTATAGACACTTAACAACTGACACAAGAAATATTGTTAAGAAAAATGTTAACCAATGTTTTTCAGGTTGTCGTAGCCAGGGGAATGCGTCGAGTGGAAAAGGTCTGCGAGCATTCAAAACAGGCATTTTCAATAATGTTTTGTGGGGACGCCACAGGGCGGTATCTTCCACCTACTCTTCTGTGCTTAATTGTAGGGGGGGGGGTCTATTAAGCAGGGGGGGCGGGTGTTGCGGAAAAATATCCATAAAATGGGGGGGTCAAAATAAAATGAACCAAGGGGGGATTCAGATATTTTACACAAAATGGGGGGGGGGGGGGGGGGGGTGGAAATAAAGTGGGGGGGGATGGGTTCAATTTTCAATTTGCTTACTTGGTATTTTGTTTTGGAACTGTCACTTTCTTAAGTACTTAGAAGTATATTTTCATGTTATTTTGTTCAGATATGGTACCTAGTACTTTATATTTTTAACCCTGTATATAAGAAAAAAGAAAAAGTTGTGTTTTGAATTTAAAATTTTAATCAAATTTTTGTGTTCTGGAGCCAAAAAAGCATAATATGGGGGGGTTATTAATAAAGTGTGGGGGTGGTTTAACTGACTAAATTTCATAAAATGGGGGGGTCATTATAAAATGATTTCGGGGGTGAAAAAATCGAAAAAATGGAAAATGACCCCCCCCCCCCCCCCTACAATTAAGCACAGAAGAGTATGATCGTTTATAAGGCCAAAAACTTGTACGAAAATTGGGTTAAAGGTGGACCTACCGGTGAAGCATATTTTAAATCGAGATGATTTTATTAATTTTTCGAATTGACTAAAATTTTATACTACATAAATACTACATGTCCTGGAACACAAATTTGTTTTGTTTTTAAGATGCCATGTATTCATATTCAATGAATGGTTGGTTCGAAACACGAACATTTGGGCAATGGTTTAAATTTGTTTTTTTAAAACACGCAGAGAAGTTGGAGGGGAAGAAAGTTATGATAGGTGACAACTTAGGATGTCACTTTTCGGAAGAGGTAACACTGTTTGCTTTTTTCGAATATGCATTTGAATTTTTTCATGAACAAAATAATTGTAAAAGATTAAATGAGTCAGAACGAAATGAAAATGTTGATGATATTTAAATGACAATCCTGAAGTTTCTCACTGTTTCACACATAGGTACTTCTTCTTTGTCGGCAACATAATGTAGCTTTTGTGCCGTTGGTTGCAAATTCGACACATCTGACCCAACCTTTGGATGTTGCGGTGTTTCGACCGATGAAAGTCATTTGGTTCAAGGTGTTGAAACAATGGAGGATAGAGTCCAGGAAAAGAGGCTATATCCCTAAGGACGTCTTTCCTGCTCTCGTAAAGAGGGTTTATGAGCAGATCGAGGGCAAGATTCTTGTTTCTGGTAAGCATTAATATTACCATGAGTGTTTATTGTAGTGAACCAATGATTCCAAATCTCACTCGTTTTCATTATTCACTCAAAGGCTTCCGAACTTGTGGAATTCATCCATGGAATCCGGAAGAAGTGATTAACCGTTTGCCTGGAGGGAACTGGGACGATGGTGTCGGTGCTGAAAGGTTTTTAAATGAAATTTGCATCGAAATTATACAGGAAACGCACCCTAAACCAAATAAAGGTAATTTCCTCTGTTTTCAATTTATGTTGTCGAATTGTATCCAAATCCACAGAGAAAGTACATCAAACATAACGTCTTAATTAATGTTTGCACGTCACTTGTACAAATACATGAAAATATCGAAATATGTTACTGTTTTGGTTGACGCTTTTCCTTTTAATTTAAAATAAGACTTAAGATATTTAACTACTTACGTAATTTATAGAAAAAAACCAAAAGAGGGGCAGGAAAGTAACTCCAGGAGCCAACATTGCATTTGCAGCTGAAGTTAACGACGAAGAAGTGGAGTGGGTGTGCAGTTATTGTGACGAGGCGTATGATGAAGAGAGTGATGATAGGTAAATATATCTTGCTAAACCGAAGTAGGGAAATTAACTTCAGCAAAAAATTAATTGTATTATCAATGACAAATATAAACAAACATAGGTTCATAATGACTTCACCGGACTCATTTTTTATTTTATAGGTGGATTGTTTGCGATGAATGCTCGCGGAAATACCATTTGCAGTGTTCCGGCCATCAATACGAAACGTCGGAATATAACGATGTAAATTTGGACAATGTACATTTTTTGTGCGAATATTGTGCGTGAATGGTTATAGAAAAACGCTTGAGAATTAATTCTGGTTGACTTCTATGCTCTAGGTCCCGAATAGACGCCCCTTCCCAAACACACACACAAAACGCCCTCCCGTCTGTTTGTTCCCCATCTCCAAACGTATTTTATCATTTGTCGTCACAACCACCTTACGTTGAAAGCACATCCCAGAATGCACTTTCGTCGGAAAACTATGTATAATTTTAGTAGTGAAAAAAAACGACTGTGTAAAGTTAGCTTTAACTTTAAATTAGATATTCATGCTTACACGAGTATCATTACTAATTTGCTTAATGACTTTAGAGAATTAACAGTTGCTATGTTTCACAACACTCTTCAACATTTGAGAAAAATGAATCAATTTAAATTAATTTATGTATTCTACGAAAGTAATCGTTATATACGCGTTTTCTGCTTAGGCGCTCCATAAACCAATATTTTTGTGGAAATGGCACTGTTTCAAGTCACCCCCACACGATAAATTTTGAGTGGTGTACTTTGAGAAGTTCTAACTTGAGATGGTATTCATCAATTTATTTGTAATTTGATAATCTAAAAGACAAAAGATGGATGACACTTTTTCAAAGTTTGTTAACAATTGAGTTCTTAGATAAAAAGTTATAAACAAAAGTTTGCAAAATAACGGCAAATTTTGTTTCAAGTCACCCCGTGTTACGGTATCGCCAGGGAAGCACATTTTTTGACCAGATTCGATTCTTTCAAGTTATTTGTGTCTCAATCTTGTCTGTTATTATACGTAAATGGTTTTCTGACGTTCTTATTGCATATACGACATCACAATTTTACTTGCTTTTTTACTAATGTACTTTTTGAATTAACACTGGTTGGTTGAACTGGTTGTTCTCCACATAAAAAACGGTTTCCTTTTATAGCTGTACATCATAATAAAATACAAATAAATCTTCAGCATGTATTGGTAATGAATTTTCGCCTTTGCACTGAAATCACAGCTTCAATGGTTTGCTGTTCCAAGCATTTCAATCATCATCATCATCAATCATAGCATTTTTGTCATCAACAAAAACAAAACAATATTTTTCTGTTTTTTACACGTTTCTTCAAAAGTTTTTATGAAACCTTTTAAGACAATACTGAACTAAAACGATTTATTTCCATCACTTAACGTTGAATTCTCTTGAATCAAAAATCTTCTACAGCCCATCCGCAGCACTGACTGAAAAAACATGGCGTCTACTTGACTGTAGACTAGCCTCTATTCTTATCTACTTTGGCGGCTAGGTGAAAATTACATTCTGAACCGCGGCTATAAAAGTGAACGGAGAAGAAGGAGAAGGAGAAGGAAAATGCCGGTTTTAACATATATTTCGCCCTATGGGAAAATATATAAAAATTCATCTTGAGAAAGACAAAAAAAATAAGGATTCCATTGATATTTATAAGAATAAATTGGATATTTATTTTAGAAACCGCGGCTGCCACTTTTTTGTAACAGACTGCACATAACACAAATGTCCTTAACATCAATGACGTCATTAAGAAGATGACGTCATAGTGAAAAGAGTAAATCTACTAAAATACTTTTAAATTATTTTTTTAGTGTAAAAGTGGTTTAAATGCAGATGTAAACATGCAAAAATTAAATTAAGCGGCATGTGATTTGATTACAACTACACCGAAAGTATTAGAGGTGCTACATGGCACCTTTGAAGGTGTCTGAAACAGTCCAGTTACGCACACGTTTTACGGTGGCAAAATCGGTTAACCATCCTAAGGGTGCCAAATTCGGCGCTCCAAACAGCACCCTCCGAGGTGCTAAATATAACATCCCTAAGGGTTGTTGATTCATAAGACCACTTTAGGGTTGCTTTCTCTAGCATCTCTGCAGGATTCAAAGAGCACCTTTTTAGGGTGCCAAAAAATTTTACCACCCAATTAGGTGTGCCTAACTGGACTTTCAGCTTAGCACCTTAATTGGGTGCTGCATAACACCTTCTTCGGTGCTGTCACTCGACTTAGTAAAACCTTTGGGGTACTAACTCGCATAATTTAGAACCATAATAAATAAGAGAAAAATACAGTAAATGTTTTAATTAATTATTCTTGACGAATTGATATACATATGAACAGATCAAAATAAATAGGAATGTAAATTTTAAATTATTACAAATTGTAACTCTACTACCGATATTCTTAAATAATAATAATTAAAATACTCGGAACACTAAATTCTATACCAACAAGTGTTGAAAGTGATCTGATAGAAATCTATGCTGAAATGAATTAACAAGAATTTTAAATAACCTTAAGTTGACTTCACTTGATTAGCTTGCTTAAAAATATATAACATTCTAAATATCACGAAATATTATAAGAATTAAAATAGTAGTAAAATACATAAACATAAGGAAGGCGTCTAAATACTATTAATAGTTTCCTAAACAGAAAAGGGGAGTTAAACTCCAGATTTCCGAAATCGACATCCGTGTCAATATATCAAAATCCACTTCTTTAGATTTTATTCTTCGAGAAAATGTCTTCCATCAACAACGTGCACCACTTAGGAAATTGAATTCCATAAATATAAAACTTTAAATTAAAATATTAAATTAAACAAAAATCATACATGTTTTTTCGTTTTATTAAGCATATTATAAGTGCATAACTTTCTTTTCTAACAAACTAAATGTCTCTTTAACAAACAAGGTAAATAATAAGAAATAACATTTTAAGTGTATATAGACCACATCAGTTTAAGCTAAAGTACTTGTGCTTTCTACTCAAGTAAGTAATAACTAAAGACTGTGGTTCAGATTGAAGCTTGTATACAGTAAAGAATAATAATTACACGAGTCATCTTGCGTATCAGTCCTCAACCGTGGAAACAGGTCTTCAATTTCGAGTCTTTTCAAAGATTCATAGTCTTCTGCACCTAAATTTTGAAATTTAAATATTAACTATGCTCCTTAGAAATTTTCTTTATGTAATTAACCATGCACTTATGAAAACTTACCAGAGTCCTCCTCTGTGGTTGAAATATTTATCATCTGTTCCGCTTCTTCTTTTGATCCGATTTCCACGAGAGTTTCCAACATCTCAGATGGAGTTGGCCAGCGAGAGAGATAGTAATGTAATGTAAAATACAAGCAAATGGAGACTATTTTAAAATGTATTTACATATCTAAACAGAGAACTTTTACTTACAGCACATAATACTATCATCAAACATAATTAAACAGAATTTTGTACTTGTATCGTGTAATAATATGTTGACAGCTGGTCTGCCTATGCAATGTTTTCTTGTGATGTTATGGTAGAATCTTGATGGTGGAATTTTTTTAGATCGAACGTCAAAACTAGACGGGGGTGTATTTGTAAAACTATTCTACTTAGCAGAATAGTTTTCATAAGGTATTGAATTTAATGGGAAAAAAAATTCAAATAAACAAGTTACAGTCGACTCTCGATAACTCGAACTCTCACGGGACCTTGAAAAAAGTTCGACCTATCGAGAGTTCGAGTTTTCGAGATGTTAGGTAATATAGTCGGTATCTCCAGTTCCGGCGTTTTTGACTCCCTCCGGGTATTTTTCGCTGTCTCCATGTATTACCGAAAGTGCAAAAATCGCAGGGTGTACTGGGTAGACAAGGTGTTAGGTTAAATCAAGAAGAAAATGAAAATGACACAGAGGAATTTGGAGCAATTTTCTTACTTATCATTTCTTACGAAAAAAATCAGTCATACAACTTTGTTTGACTTGACTTGTTAAACCCTTCAATCTTTAATTTCTTTGCAAATTCCAAGGGCTTTTTCTTAAAGAATGGTGCCATCAATTGGAACTTGTTGACTCATCAAACCCACAAACCATTTAAAAACAGCTTTAGCTAACTGATCGTAGTCTCCGCAACGTGAGCTTTTTCGTGATGAAGACATGCCTTTCTTTTCCAGTGAAGCTGTTAATTTCTTTTTATTTTTGAGCCATGTTGAAAGGGTGTTTTTTTTAACACCGTACTTTGCTGCAACGTCCTTGTTTTTCACACCTTTTTCCAAGTCTTTTAGGGCTTTACATTTAATCCCTATGGATTTATTGTCTAGCTTTCGTGGTTTTACAGGCGCCATTTTAAATTATCTTTGTGATATGTTTTTCATGCGTTTCTTCTGTGTTTTTCGAAAACATTCGAAATTCAAACGTTCGAATTACAACGTCTTTTCGAATTTTTTAAAAAATATTTGAGAAAAGTTCGAGTTATCGAGAGGAATTCAGCGTAGGGACCGAAAAAAAAGTTCGACCTATCGAGATGTTCGAGTTTTCGAGTGTTCGAGTTTTCGAGATTTTTTTTGCCTCAAAAGGGCTTGTAAACTCAAGGGACCTTAAAAAAAGTTCGACCTACCGAGTTGTTCGAGTTTTCGAGTGTTCGAGTTATCGAGAGTCAACTGTACTTAAATTTTGTGCACGATAAAGCACGATATTTATCACGTTTAAAAACAAGCAGAAAATACGATTGACACATTCCAGCGAAGACTATTAAGAACTTTCGTCGTAAACGTTAAATGGCCAAACACCATCAGAAACGAAGAATTATACAGAAGTACAAAAGCTGTTAAATGGAGTACAACTATCCAAAAACGACGTCTAAAATGGTTCGGAAGAGTCATCAGGGCAGATGAATCAACGCCAATGAAGAAAGCGTTCAATTACGCAAACGCCCATTACAAACGACCCCGAGGCAAACCAAAATCAACATGGTTGAGTATAATCAAGAGCGACATACTAAAACTAGGTATAAATTGGAACGAAGCGACAGAAATGGCAAACGACACCAATGCATGGGAAAGGATGATTAGAAATATTTAAAAGCAATTATTGTATGTAATACATATCTAGGTATCGGTGATGTAATTGTTATTTACGTAATATACCGTTAAATTAAAAATTAAAATAATCAGATTTAGTATTTTGACCCCCGTATTTTATTTTCGTTTTCGCGTCAATTGTGAAGCGTTCACACGGACATTCTACATATCAAACTGTGTCAAAATACTGTAAACTCTCAAGAGACCAGCAAATCTGTTCGAGATAGAGAAAGTTCCAAAGATATAAAAATAGCTTAGAGAATCAACTGTCAACTGTACTGGCTGTTGTTTGTAGCAAGTGATTTGAGTACCACTTTCGATCCAGTTTTGAGCTTGAATTTAAAGTTTTAATCTACAGATGACGTCCATTGTACGTCCTCGAACGTACGTGGACATTAGGACGAAATTAGTACGTTCAACGGACGTTCAATGGACGACCTGTGCCCACTGGGTTATTTTTGAAATTGAATACGGGTTGAACTCTAAAAGTTGTATACCCCAAATTTTCCGCCACTGATAATGTTTTCTATGCAAATAAGTACCCATCTGGCGGATTTTGAAGATTTAAGCACAATTTTAACATGAAAAAAGATATTGATGGCATGTGTTATTTACTGAAATGAATATCCCCGGACAAACTTTTCGTGAGCTTAAAATCGACATGAAATGGAACCATCACATCCTTGTCGTTCACTTCACTAAAACAACATAAAAGTAACATGAAAAATGTTTAAGCAATTTTAGCATACGATCTTCCTAAATAACATAGTATAATATAATAATAAATAAGGAAAGAGAAAAACATTCTGTCTCCCACTTACAGTACCATGCTTTGAAACGGGAAAAAAGCAAAGTCAGTTAATAATTGTATTCCACCGTGTAACGTCAACACAAAAGTTGGAGGATGAAGAAGATGATGATGATGAAGAACAAAATCGGAAACTGACATTCACCTATCTCGTGAAACTACTATGCCTCCTCGCTCGCTTACGCTCGCTGCGGGGGCAATAACATAACACAGAGTAACATAACGTAACGTAAGAGTGTGATCAGTTGGAGTTTTGTATAGTTTTCCTTTCTTTCATTTGAACACTAGAACTGAAATATCTCTAAACTCTAAACTTTGTCTTGATCATAATAAAATGTGCATAGTCATCAAACCTAAAAGCACCAGGAAAAAATACCCCATTCACATTATTTCTCATGTAATTTTTAAGTCCGGAAGTTAATGCTTGAACACAAGGGCTCAATATTTCGTAAAACATACCAATACGCGCTTCGTAATATCTACGTAATTACTACGAATTCTGCTTATAAACGTTCAGTAGAGATTCAAATTTAGAATTGAATTATCACAACTCTGTTTGTCTTTCCCGAATTTCAGAATTTCTGAAACCTCAAACCTCAAACCAAACTTTTTGACATCCGGGGTGTACATTGAAAAGACAAGAGAACCCGAGTTCGAGATTTGAAAATATTGAAACAAATGATAGTTGTAAAAACAAAAACAAGAAAAAAAAAACAAGTACACAGTAAAAAGAGAGAAATCAACTCTTCAATCATATAACTGTAGAAAAAACAGATTTAGTTGCCAAACTGACGAAACAAACACGAACAACATGTCATTACTTTTCTTCACAAGATATACTTTTTCAATTAGTTCAATAAAGGTGGAATGATAAAGAATATAGCTTATAGCCATAGTCAGTCGTCATATTTTTTTGCTTTGAAGCAAACGGAAAGCTTATTTTGTCTTTCTTTAACAGTTTGCCATCAACTTCCTTACCACGCTCAATAACGGTGTGTAACCTTGTGTTCTTCAAATCGGATGCTAAGGAGTAATCAAAACGAAGTTGTTGCAAGGAAATGTATGATAGGAAGCTTTGTTCTAGTCTAGGTGCAAATGGAAAATTACTGTTTCTTACGGAAGCGTATTGGTGCCATCTTAATTTCGTCACATAAAGTTGCAATTTATAACAAAAGTTTTTATCATAGTTATTACAAAAGTTTTTGTGATAGATACTTATGTCAAAAATTTTTGTAATAGAACATGCTATCACAAAAGTTTTTGTTATAAGTCTCTACCACAAAAACTTTTGTTATAAACTCATCTAGCACAAAAATTTTTGACATAACAACAGAATTTTTTTCTGTGACGTACCATGTTGTGTGTGTGAGTAAGTTCACTGGTTTTAATTATTGATCGCTTCTGTGGATGACCTTTATCGAAAAACATGTGGGACATTTACAAGAAGCATGGAGCAAGGGGGTACTACCGATGAAGTAAGTTTGTTTGATATGTGTGATAGTGTTTAGAATAATAACTACTGAATTAGCTACTAGCCTTCTTTGTTAACATTTTAACAGTAAACAGTGTAGGGTGAGCTAAACAAAGTTTATGTTCATGTTCATTACACACAGTTTCATGGCTTTTCCACATCAGTGTATGACTTGTCTCTTGCTAAGTCAAAAATTTTTGTTATGGCGATCACAAAAATTTTTGTTATAGCGATCACAAAAATTTTTGTTATAGTGATCACAAAAACTTTTGATATAGCAATCACAAAAACTTTTGATATAGCTATCACAAAAATATTTGCGATCGAAACTTATCACAAAAGTTTTTGTGATAGCGATGACAAATCTTTTTGTGATAAGAATTTCTATGACAAAACTTTTTGACATAATTTTCTATCACAAAAAGTTTTGTGATAACTATATCAAAAGTTTTTATTATAAAATGCATCTTATGAGACGATTTTTGATGGCACCAATACGCTTCCGTAGTTTCTTCTTTTGTTAAATCAGTGTAACATCTGTGACAATAGATATTTCCAGAGTTTCAGCTTAAACCTTATTTTCTCGTCAAAAAGTCAATTCCACCCTCGATGGCTTTAGTTGTTATTTGTTGTTATCTATGGCCAAATCTGAAGGGTTTATTATAAAATTGATTTTATATAAAAAAAAATCCTGCATTTGGGTGCAATATGGATTTTTTTCGTACGAAAGAACGGTTACAAAATACAGAAAAATACTTACGATGAAGCAAGGGTGTGGCAAGATCCAGAGTCGATGATAACCATTGTAATGTAAACAAAATGCACAAGATAATCAACAAAACCTTTACAATCCATTGACCTAAAATAGAATTCAGTCATTATTATGCAGTTCAGTCTTCGCTTACAGTTAGATTCTTAGTTAAAAACCAAAAGTTTAGCTGCACATTACAACTTATAAAAAACAATAATTCGAGAACATACTTGAGAACATATTCAAACACCATTTTTTATGGGAGTCATAGGTTGGCATATTCTTCTGTGGCTGGTCGGCTTTTGCAGTGCTTTTTCTCTGTGCAGCTGGATATGGGAAGCATTTGTAACATTTATTAAGAAAAACTAAGTATATCTGAGAAAAACCAGGTATATCTACAGATAAACCAGGTTTTTCTATTGAAATACTAGGTTTTTCTGCAGAAATACTAGGTTTTTCACATGGCTAATTAGAAAAACTTGGTTTTTCACTGATATGGGAAGTTACGATGTTTTAATTAATATATCAGGTGTCACTGGATTTTTGTTTTAGAGAATTTCTAAAACCTTTGAAAAACCGAGTTTTTCGCTCGATAAACTTAGTACATCTGCGAATATTGAAAAGCAAATGAGATACATGACTTATTTGTCAATATGGTATACGTAGTTGCGATCTGTTTCATGTGAAGCTGTTGCCGAAGCTACCAAGTCGGTTAATGCATTGACGAAATCTTCCATCATTTTGCCGATTTCTTCTGTTGGAAGACATAATTACTGCTTGATTTAAAAAGTGAAACCCGTCGATTCAAACACGTGGATCAGAAAGAAGATATCAGGCTACAGGCGTGCTTAATGTTTGTTAAAGTGATTGCTTCGTAAAACCGCGCAAGGAGCCCGCATGAGAGAAACCAGGTTTTTCTATCTTTTCAAAACTTGACTTTACAGTAGAAAAACCAGGTATTTCAATTTTCATTGTATAATTGAATTACATCATACTTGCTTTTAATTATCTACTTTGTTTTCCAACATCGGATCTAGTGAGATGTTGTAACTTCCCATATCAGTGAAAAACCAAGTTTTTCTAATTAGCCATGTGAAAAACCTAGTATTTCTGCAGAAAAACCTAGTATTTCAATAGAAAAACCTGGTTTATCTGTAGATATACCTGGTTTTTCTCAGATATACTTAGTTTTTCTTAATAAATGTTACAAATGCTTCCCATAGCTGGAACATATTCCAATCGCTTCAACAAATGGCCAGTAGTTTTCGATATCTTGAGCAGTCTGTAAACTATCGCAAGATATTTCAAATACCAAATTTGGGACTTGCTTTGAGGCAGGTGACACAATAAAATTACTTTTAAGGTTAAAAGGTGTTTTAAATGTTTCTGTCAAAAACCTGATCACTGGATGATAGCTTGCCAACTTCTGAACTGACACTTTGATCTTGTCGATTTCTGTTGGAGTAAGGTTTTTATGTGCGCGTTTTTGTACGTTGAACTTCATGTGAATGGAAGCAAACTTATAGTACGTACACTCAATTTTGTAATCTTCCTGTAGTTCAGCTTTGAGAAGATTTGATAAAACACTTTTGAAAAAACATCTTAGAGTCTCAGACTCTGTTGAAAATCGTTTTTCGTAGCACTTCGGAATTGAGTTTGTAAAATCGATATCAACGGCTATATAATACGAATGTGCATACCCAGTCCATTGGGTTGAGTATTCAATCGCTGGTTCTAATACTTGGAATGACCCGGAATGTCTTGTGAATTCAATGTTCAGAATCACTTTAATCTTCTCGGTCAAATATGTCATTACAGATTTCATTTCGGGTCTGTCTATGTCCATTCCACTTTGCATACATCGTTTTGATAACATTGGTCCAACAAATTTCAGGCACCTGCAAGTCCATCTTTAATTGTTTTTTTATGACCAAGGGTTTTTCATTTTGAATCATCTTCCTGTTTTCAACATTCAGCCATTCTATATGTTTCCAATAGAAAACAGAATACGTTTCGTAGTTGTAAGCACTAATGGCTCTCATCCGGATATCTGCTTGATTTTGTTCTACTTGTGTCATGAATGATTTTTTGACCAAAAAATCTAAAATCCTATAAATTGACGTTTGAAATCCAAAGAGCACATCTTCCCATGTGTTATACCGGTCTATTGGTATTTTCGTATAATCGCCATTTCGAATACTTTCGCATTCGCTGTGTGTTATGTGTGCGTCCATGTTTCGACCATCCTTGATAAACATCAAGCTTTTAACTAATGTTTCTGTTCCGCATGTTTGTCCAGTCCTTTTCCAGCAACTAGTACAAGTCATGCAATCCAAGCAACACACTTCCCCGTCATGTTGCACTCCATCTTTACGCAGATTTTTCAATCGATAATCGACAGACGTGATTCTAGACTTTCTTTTGCATGTCGGAAATGCTTCGATATTCCGTAGAAGATCATACTTCAGCGTAGTGTCTAACTCAGAAATATCAATTTCTTTTCGAATACTAGATGGAAGATTTGGGTCGAATATTATCCATCTGTTTAACGAAATCTTTTTATCTTTCAGATTGTTTTTTGACAACGCATTACCTAGAATCAATCCTAAAGCTCCATTTGCTGTTAAGTTGTTGTTGTTGTTGTTGTTGTTAGCAACAGCAGTTTGTAAACAATAATATTCCAGTAGCTTGGAAATTGCATGTTCACCTTACAAAGAGAAACAATCGAGTTTGCTTTGATATTCGTGTTTTCTTGAGTTGTTCTGATAGAGGCCCGGGCTGAAGGTTGTCATTGGGTTTTTCTGCATGATATAATCTAAAAGCATAAATGAGAAAATTTCGTATATGTTGTTCTTACGGCTTTATATCCATCCATTCAATTATTATAGCCTGGTTCAGATCTGGCGATTACGACGATTATGACGATTAGAAAAGTGTTCGCATTAGACGATTATGACGATAACACTGAATTTTAATCGTCGTAATCGTTGTAATCACCAGGTGTGAACCAGGCTTATCTAACTAGATATAAGTTGGTCAACACGATGTGGTTGAAGAATTCTTTCGTTAAAGATCTATTCTCGTTGAGCAATTATACGCCCAACCTGTGATTAATCCCCCATCCTGCAATTTTTCGCATTACGCCTAACATCTGTGTTTAACTATCAAAAATTTCACTACACGTGAGTTTTTTTTTTAATTGTTTCCATTTATAACATACAATTTTTAATTTACCTACAAATCTACTACAAAATATATATGAACTATCATCTTAAATTAAGAGAAGTTCCCTTTCCTGCTACAACTTATTTTATAATAGTAAGTCAGTTTTTTGCAGTTGTTTCTGTTCATTTTGATTGGCTGTTGGTAAAGGAAGTCGAAGAAAAAAATGTGCAATGTTGCAACGAAAAGTATTTTGCGAAGCCTTAATTATTGTTGCAAGGCAAAACTTACAACAGTTTATTCTGATGCTATTCCATTAATTTCGATTCGTCTGAAAAATATTCTTAGCATATTCTTGAATTTGTTAAAATATTCTTAAGTCTGGTTCCCACTATACTATGAACACTCAATAACACTCAAACTGTTTATACTTTTTTTTACTAATGTTTCTTATATAAATATAATTTATAATATTTTTTAATGCTCAAATATGATATGTATTTTTTTAACAGGCCCTCCATTGATAGCAATTTTTATTAGGGAGCTTAAGCATTCGCAACGGCAACGAAGACGGCGACGTGTTTAAAACAAAAGCTTCGTTTTCTATGTGGAATTTATTTTGAAAGGGAGTCTACTACTTATGAGACCATTGGGAAAATTTTATAAGGTAATTACATCATTAACATATTTGCACGTTCTATGCACAACGTGAAAAGTCATGATTTGAAGTCGTACTGACAACGGAGACGTGATTACAGAGAAAGTCTTTTTCTCTTATGTAGATTTTATAGAAGCGCGATAACTTTCTAGTCGTTATAAGTTTATCAATTGAATAATTTCTCCAATAAAAAGAAGTTCTTCAAAATACTATTCACAAGTAATAATTATTTTGTTCTTTCTGCTCACGTCGTCGTCCACGTTGCCATCGTAGTTACTTAAGCTCACTATTATAAAATTGAAGGTAGTCAGCCTGTATAAATATGCCATTAATAAGTAAATAAATAAATAAATAAATAAATAAATAAATAAATAAACAAAGTTATTCTTAAGTTTGAAATTGAAATTGAATTGAAACATTGAAATTGAAATTGAAACATTAAACGATAAAGAAACTTTCGAATCATAAAGTTTTGATTTTCATCAGTTATCGTTAAATCTAAAAATTGAAAATCATGTTGAAATTATAGATTTTTAGTGCTTTTATAGGCAAGATTGCCTAGAAAAGCACTCAAAATCTATAATTCAGTATTTTTCAAAAATTTTCTTAGCGCATCGGCCCCAACCATGGTGGGGCCTCTTTCGGCAATGCAGATTTATTAAACCCCTCAACTCAAAATGTCTTGCTACGTCACTGTAATTACAATGTTAAACAAGACTAAAAAAAGAAAACATTGCACTGCAAAGTGTGAACCTAGCTTAAGAAGTTTCCAGGTTGATTTTTCATACAAACAAAACAAAACATTAAAAAAACCTCATTAATTGACTACCTACGAAGTTGCTGTAACTCTTGAAGATACCAACAAGATTCTACCGACGAAACAGTCTCGCGAGAGAACTCGATACCTAACACTGACGTTGCCACTAAAATGTTTTTATCAAGGAATTGTAGTGAGAGCATAAAACGAGAAAGTTCTCGAAACTGTTATTAATTAAAATTAAGGTTTTGTTAGGTGATACCAGCCATGGAGAGGGTTTCGTAAACACCCTTCTTCTCATTGCATTTATTTTTTAAAGAAACAAAAAAAATGACAGAATTTTTAAAAGGTTTTAATTAAACGCACAGTAGGTGAGTGTTGCTTGAAACAAAACTTCTGAAATTTGATGCAACATTTTTGTGGACATACAAATTTGGATGATTTTGTTATATCAGTAATTAACGTCATTTAGGAAAGTCTCTGAATCTATCCAAGCAAGTTTCGTCATGCTGACACGCATCATAGTAAACAATTTCTTTACAATTGCGGGAATTCACCATATCATCAGAAAATGGAAAAAAATGGAAAAATATGAAATATTGGATTTTCCCAATAGACCCTAGAGGAAATACCAGAGAAAAATTTCTGATGAACGATGGTGTAATATTCGTTCAACAATTATGAATTTGTTTCTTACCGACAAGTAGAGGGTACTCGTCGGTAAAATCGTCGGTAAAATCGTTTATAACTTGTAGCAAAAGCAGGAGGAGAGGTCGAGAAGGAGTAGAAGAAACTCATATTTTAAATCCTTTATTCTACCCCAGGTATCTTAAAAGACTTAAAACTTTGATGAAGCCTTCAAGAATAATGAAAAGATAATGAAAGTTGGTTATATGGTATTTCAATGAACAAAATTGATTTGCCTTTCAAAATCTAGTACAGTCCCCGAGTCCCACTATCTCGATCTCTCAATGGAGCGAATAAAAAGTTAACGAGAGTCAACTGTATCTGTTATCTTTGCTCATCGTGATCCTGTCCTTTTAGAATTTATAAATTTGAGAGTGGATAGTTTCAATAACAAGCTGTACTTGAAATGTATTCAGTTTGTTCTTTTAACCTATCATAGCTTAACGTCTTTTGATATGGAATTTGAGTGCTTTTAATGAATTTAAAGGTGTTCTTTAAAGAAGGTCTGAAGACTTTTAAGGGACACATTTAATGCATCGCCAGAGTCTAGGATTACCTACAAATGAATTTCATCTAAAGATCTACCTGTGCAATGAGATCAACAGGACCAACGACCGTATATCGAAAAGTCAAGAAACCCTGGGTACGAGGTTGCAACAGGACGTGGCTTTGGTGATCTTCGTATTTATTCATGATGGCGACCAAGAAGATAGTGACACAGGGGTAGCGATTTCCAGTTTATTGTTATAAAATTTATCGTGAAGCTACACTATGTGTTCATTTTTTTGTTTCCAACTCGAGTATTTCGAAAACGAGGTGGTCGTGAAGATAAGGAATTGGTAACCATTGGTAACCATTTTAATAATTTATACGAACAGCTATAGCCCAGAGAATTATCATTTTACCATTACTTACCTTCACGAAAAAATAAACACATTTTGAAGCAAAAAAAAAACAACAAAAACCCAACAAAAAAACACCCGACAAATAGTCAAGAATAGTTTTTGTCACAGAAACGGAAATTTGTATACACAAACATTTCTGAGCATTATCAAAACTAATCCCTGTCAATTTTTTTAAGTGAGTGTGAAAGCAATCTTCCAAATCAAAGATTATTTTAAGAAAATTACTGCATTTTCAAATCACTCAGTTATACATACAATTACAATGTTGTTTGATAGTTCAACTGTTTTTAAAAAAGCAAATTCATTTTTCGCCAAATCGTTCTTTGCGCATCAGCTATAAAAGAATCACTGCTCCGCCTGTTAAGCGTAACCTGGCTGGGAATTTCCGACAGGTACCCATCATCGTCTAAGCTGATTCCTAAACGCATAATTTCCTGATTCCTCTCCTGCAAAAACGATTTGAACCTTCTCGGTGTCGCTTCGTTCATCGATTCATTCAACGAATCATCGTATTGAAATGTCGTTTTCACGTCGTAACGTGGCGTAGATGTCCGTGGAAATTGATCTATATCGTTTAGTAGTAAATACTTGTCGGTTTTTGCACTAGGTAACTTTCTCGGTTTTGAATCACCGCAAGAAGTTGCTGTGAAGTTTCTACATGTGGTTTTTATAACTGTCTCAGGTGTGTTTGTGACATCTTCTGCGGGTGAAGACGGAGGAAGGATAGGATTGTTAAGTGGCGGACCAACATGTTTTTCTTCAGCTTCGTTTGCCTTCGGTATACTTTCTTCGCGATCAATTTTCGTGAGAAATATAGAAGAGCATTCTTCATATTCATCATCATCATCATCATCAGAGGATTCATAATCTGTTGGTTCCAAAATAGGTTTCTGGAACTTTCTTTGTATTTTGCTTTGGAGAAGAGATGGTATCGATGGCACAAACGAGATAGTCTGTTTCGTGTGACGTCTAAGAAGCAATTAAGGAGAAAAAACGTCTGATTTAAAGACAATAACTTACGCTAGTTAGTTAAAAGTCATTCGAAATATCCAACACTGGTTCTTGCTAAAACTTGGTTCTCAGTCGATGTATTGAGGGAGAGCTTCATTGTGGGTTAAAATTCGCAAGGATGGAGAGAGACGGTTGCTAATATCAATCGTTTGGTAACTGTTCTATCAGAAGACACAAAGCAACGACGACGAAGAAAATAAATTCGAGTTATTTTGTTTTTACATTCAACAGAACAAAACAAATTTAAACAACTCACGCTATTATTTTAAGCATGATTCCAACCAAAGTTTTTTGAAACAGAAATGAGCATCCAAGTGTCAATATAGAATTCCATATCAATACATAGAAAAGGCTACCATTATCAAAATCTAGAACTAGAAAAAATAAAGAATTATGATCTGAATGTGATCTTACTGATTATTGACCCTTGTATGCCGGCTTAAAATTAAAGTAATAGTCTGACGCTCCTAAGCTTAAGTCTAACTATGGCCAAACTCAGATAGATATACTTAGATATATAGATATACTTAGATACTTAGATTAACGTCATTAAGGGTTGATGTTATGAGGACCCCGATGAGGCGTTTGGAAATTCAATAAAAATGTTGATCAAACCGGATCAATATAATACTCACAATATGTGTGTTCTGAAGTACTCAGGGAATCTGTGTTTGTCGTATTTTCTACGACATTGGACAGTTCCATAGAAGACATATCGATAAGAAATACCCGATCGTCCGATTTAAATGTTGCATCGATTTGTTCTGCCAAATTTATCGTTTCTTTGCTTAATGATGCCGTGAAGTTATAATCTATAGACCAAAACAATATGAGCGTAGTTGCTTATCATATTATCTAGGAAGACATGGACTTCACAAAAAGCCACCATAGTCCCGTTTACATGGCGTTACCAATAAACGTATTTGTTTGAGTAGCACGCAATGCTTCGTTCCTTGGTATAAACCCAGAGCGAACTAAATCAGAGATTAACTTACAACTTCTTACCATGATCCTTATTAAGCACAAGATTTTCGATGCATGCTCGACTATGAAGGTATATTGCCAGAGGTAGTGATAGAATGATTGGTAATGAATTTATCGCATACATGTTAAAAGGAAACCAATGCAAATACTGATTGTAACTCTAAACCCTTGGCATGCCCCAACATGGCAAGCCCCAACAACTCAAACAATAAACATGCACCCAACCAACACTCAACGTTTCAACTGTAAAACTACATTGGAAACTGTTATTTTTAAATGACTTTTCTGACGTCACTAACGTGCACTGCAATAAATTCTTTATCCCAAGTGTAAGTACAGAACATTATTGTCAACATGGGGAACGTCAAAAAATTCAGCTACTTTTTTGCGGCGGAAAAACTTCGGCGGAAATAATTTTTGGTCACATCGGCTGAAAAAATTTCAGCAGGATTTCATTATGGATATCGTTGGTTATTCCACACCTGGACTATTGTCCTCAGTTATGGGATCCAACGAAACGATCTCTTAAGCAAGATTTTGAAGCCCTCCAGAAATCATTTTGAACGGTATACCATCACTAAGAAACCTAAATTATTGGGAGAAATTGAAGAAGCTGAATACCTACAGTCTTGAGAGGAGAAGAGAAAGACATAAGATCATATACACTTGGTGCATCCTTGAAGGATCTTTCCCAAACTTGAATCTTGATGATGGTAACGGTGGTATATATATGCACCCACAAGTCAGAGACTAGGACGAAAATGTCACCTCAAATCAGTTAATTTAACCCATAGAAATATCTGGAAAGGTTGTCTGTCTGAAGAAGGGCCAAGACTCTAATGTCCTTCCCAAACATATCAGAAATACAAGTGACTGTGCTAAAACCATCTTCAAAACTAAATTAGACCAATTTCTACGACACATACCTGACGAACAACTGCTCTCAAGCTACCTTTCATTTAGGAGAGCGGATTCCAACAGCATCGTAGAAATGGTCAAGCATTGGACACCATCGTGTTGAATGAGTGAAGATTCACAGAAGCCATCTCAAGTTAGTCAAGTATCGACAGGAAAATGAAAACCTTGCATTTAAGAAAACATTTCAAGCTTAGTATTTTTTACATGTGCAACGATCGTTCGTAAATTTAAAAACAAAAACCCGCTTGTTAAATTGAAAACTTCAAGACGTGTCAAAACGATACGCATCCACTTTCAACACTGCAAATAGTTACATGACATTTAGGTTTAAAAGTAATATTGAATGCTGAAAGAAATAAATCGACCAAAAGAAGCATTTTATCGACCATACAGCTTAAAACTCCAAAACTAAAAAAAAGATCAAATCCAATTTTTTCTGCGAAATATTTTCTGCGACACTCCTAATTTAGGCGGAAAAATTTTCGCCAAAAATTTTGTCCCGCCGAAATGTTTGGTTCTTAATGTACATAATAGAGAGATTCCGTTGCCTTAAGTTTTGAAAGAAAATTTTCCAACATTAATATTTTTTTTCGCAAAAACAATTTCATGCACTTTATGGAGCGCCATGACGGAAAAAAATAATTTCGGGGGGGAGAATGTCAAAACTTCGTGTTGGGGTTACACACACTTTTGATGGGGCAACACACACTTTCGATGGGGTAATACGATAATGTACATAATTATAGTGGGGTTACAGTCATGTTATGAAAGTGGGGAATGTCAAAACATATCGATGACCTCGATTATGATTTGGAGAAGCTTAAAGAATAGCTCTTATATTGACTGACGTCACGTCATCATTCCGACATCTTCGTGTGTTGCTTACTCGAACCTATTTCCACGCTTTCTCGGCAATAGTCATGGCTACCAATGAGTGCACAACGGTGGATGCTTCATGGTCTCAAGATTATAATTTTGGAAGGGTTTCAGGAAGCTCTTCAAATTTCTTTATCACTTGTGAGAGAAGTTCGTGATGGGTTAGACACGAATCCGGAATTATTAAACTGCAGAATCCAAGAAATGGCTCCTTTGCTCTCTGATTTCACTGTACTGTTATGTTCATCATGTTTGCTACCCAATGATATAGCAAATGAAACTGAAATATGTTGATTTGATATTTCCAAAACTTTCTACAGCAACAATTAAATTAGATATCGATCGTTCGATTTCGTCAACCATCTTCTTTAGCTTCTAAACTCTTTCTTATCCAGAACAGTACTGATGACATGGCGCATATGAGATGTCGTGTAACAGGCCACACAAACATGACGGGACCTGATCAATCTGACAGCGTTTTTATGTACCTCAATCGATCTGTTATCGAAATTTTTAATGATTGCCTGCGTTCGACTTCGTGTAACAGGAGCATGGATTTTCATTTGACATTCCCCGATTTCATGGTTGAGTGTAACCCCACTTTATTTTTCATAAGGCCAGCACAGTTATCGTGTTACCCCATCGAAAGTGTGTGTAACCCCAACAAGAAGTTTTGACATTCCCTGAAATTATTTTTTTCCGTAATGGCGCTCCATAGCACTTAGCTAAAAACGAAATTTTATTCCGCATTTCGTCGCTGAGAATGAGGAAATATTACACTATTTTCTATATAAACGAGCTTTGGAATTTTCCAGCTTGACTTTTTAACCTGAAGTGTTAAGAATTCTCAAGTTTGTTTTCTGTGACATTCCAGAAATGCTCCAATTTCTCCAAGACTACAACGGATAAATGGACATTAAACGTCAGAAAATACACAACACAGCAACAATGATAAACCAGTGAAAATGAACAAAAATATTTAATATAAGCAAAAAAACATGCAAATAGATTGTTCATTTTGTTCAAGCTTTTGATTTTTGCTTTCTATTCCATCGAATTTAGTGGACAAACATGCAGTGGCGGCAGTAATGCGCAAAGACTCCAAGAAGGAAAATCTATCGTTGGACATGTTCCAAAAAATATCTGAAAACTTTCTTCCATGTTCCTCGCCATCCACAATGCCGCTATTGAAGTGGAGGTGGTTGGCAAAAGGGTAAATCATGGGATGGGTATGGACTGGAAAATCCAGTTATTTTACGTTTTTCGGTCTAGAAAAACTGATAAAATGGCTTGGAAAGAAAATTTCAAGAGCAAAGGATGATTCAGTGAAGCAAAACATTAAATGTTTAAAATAAGGAAAAGGATTAAAGAAAATGTTTTTTTGTATTTTTTGTCTTTGTCTGCTAATCGGCAAGTAAAAAGAGGCTCAATATGCTTTTTGGTACAAAAATTTGCCTGCTAATTAAGTGTCTGCTATTTAGAAACTTTTCTGTGAGAGTTTGACCAGAATTATGCCGAGGAAAAGAAATCCGAGAGAGCCTTTTAGAGAGTCTGTTAATTGGAGGTCATACTGTAAAGTCCAATGCTACCTGGATTCAAGTCTGAATTTTGTAAATCTCAACCAAGAAGGGTTTGAAGACAACTCAAAGGTACCATAATATATATAACTTCTCTATCTCTTTTCTTTAAAAAAAAGCAAAGAATATATCTATAATGTAAAAAAACCTGATTACAATGCAAAATTCTGTGGCATTTAAAAATTTGTAGGGAATAAAATTAACCTAACAGCAAAAATTATATAAAGAATACTCAATTGGAAATTGATGAATCAATACAAGACAAATTATCAGGAAATTGAAACAAAAATAGGAAAAACAAATTTATTTTTTAGTTCTACAATCAATTATTCGCTGAGCGCGGGAACTGATCGCAGAGAAGAACGAAAGACAAATAAACCTTCGGAACCGATTACAAAAACCCCAAAACAAAACCTAACATACTACAAACGTTGATACATATGTTTTGTTTTGTTTGCTGACAATTTCTTTTTCAGATGTATATCTTGAAATTTGTCTCGCTCTTGTCTCACACATTTCAACTACATCGTCGATTGGCAGTGTGAAGAAATTGACACGTGATGAAACAGATGACGCAGAAGAATTTTCAAAAACGACTTCAGAGAAAAGAGGATTTTACGGATGGATTGGTTATTTGTATAGAAATGGAGGTTCGAAGCAAATAGACAGCAATCACACGAGCTGAACAAAACATTTGCCAGTTTTATAAAGGTTGTATCCATAAAGCTCATATTCTGAAGACAAACAGAAGGTAAAACAACAACAACAATAACAACAACAACAACAAACAAAAAATCGTTTAAAGTTGTAAACCAGGTCATTTTGAGTAACGAAGATGAAGGGACATATAAATTCGTGCGAATTATATCTAGGACTACGTTCAAGTGACAGGATTCGAACATTACATTATTACGGTCAAAACACTTATAAAAGTATTTGAACAAATGAGGCTAAGCCCGAACTTTACCCTCACTAACCCAGACACATTTCACAAAGTTTACCTAAAACGTAAGCCTACTTCGAATAATGGAGGTTCGAAAAAAGATTCGAAAGCAACACCCACGTTATGGTGATTCCCTTGCACCTATAAAACCAATTTATATACTTAAAAGCTATCGCTTAATATATCATATTAAAACTGCATTATTAACTGTGAATAAGTGAATATATTAGTGCTTCCAAATGATAGTACAAAAAAATTGCAAAAAAATCGCT
Source organism: Turritopsis dohrnii (assembly GCA_027922465.2). Taxonomy (NCBI): domain Eukaryota; kingdom Metazoa; phylum Cnidaria; class Hydrozoa; order Anthoathecata; family Oceaniidae; genus Turritopsis; species Turritopsis dohrnii. Next base: position 136,670 of record BQMF02000594.1, on the reverse strand, counting down.
TTTCCGAGGAAGAGGGAAGAAATCAATAGTGCACACCGTCGTGGTTATTAACCCAGTAGACAAATTCCGAAAAAAGCCTGCGAAGGAGTGCATTACTACAGAAATACACATACTATTTCATTAAAAATTATCTTTGTCGCAGGGACCATTTTGTCCACTGGGTTAGTGCTCTTATTATGAAATTGAAATTTGAGACAATAAAAATTGTTTTCTAAAACTTCTGCACATAACACAGCTACATTTCTGCAACACAAACTTCATACCTGTCACAATCTATTCCCTCTTCCATGTGAATCGTTAAAACTACGTATAATACATCTCAAATGAAATTTCCATTCTCTAATCAATACACTAATGCAATTAAAATGGATAATCAATATTTGTAGATAGAATCCTAATTTGCTGCTAACTGTATAAAAACTACGCCATAAGATCTTCTTTTTTTCTATACATAATGAAAAAATTTGATTTCCTTTTCTCATTGAACCACTTATTTAGAGGGTGATCACACGAAGCCCACTAACCCGGTTAACCGAGCTGTCGCGTTAAGGCGGGATAAATATTTTTGTTTGATCATATAAAAGGAAATCATCCTGGTCAAGCGAGCTGAGTAGAGTAAAACAGCTCGGTTAATTGCAATCACATGAGCAAATTTCAGCTCACTTTACCAAGATCTCGATAGGCCGGACTGGCTTGTTTTTCATGGTCACGTGATGACGGAATTAAGTTCGGACTGGCTTGTTTTTCATGGTCACGTGATCACGAGTTCATGAGAGTTTTCAACAATCTAGGTCAAGCAGGCTAGCTCGCTTTCCTGGGCCAGTTTTTCTCATGTGATCACCCCTTAGGATACTTACAGATTGTTTATCTCAATAATTTACACCAAAAGAACTTCACTTTTTGGTAATTTGACTTTTTGAACAAATCGTGTTTGCCAAGCATATTGATTCGAACAACACAGACCTTCAATCAAAACGTTCAAACTTCGTGGCAAAAACGTTTCTTTTAAAAATGGAGAAAACCTTCGATATCTCAACAACATTTAAAGGTTTTACACCAAGAACGCGTTGAAAAACACTCAGAAACATCGGATTTCAATATATTTACCACAAGTAGAAAACCAAATATCCAATGGGCAAAATCATAAAAAAAATCACTGAGATGAAGAGTATTTTTATTGAAATAGTGTGTGTATTTTTATTGTAACACACTCCTTCGCAGTGATCTTTTAACAAATGTGCCCACTGGGTATAAGTTGATTCGTTCATATCGTCTTGTATCTATCCAGACTACTATATAATATACTGTCATAAAATGGAAGGTTTCGGCTTGCTAACATAATATATATCCACATGTATAATATATAAAAACATCTTTGGCAAGAATTATAAAAATATGAACAACGATAGACTATACACGGAATACTATAGACTCAAAAAAGTCATTGAACTTGATTTTAGAAAGTTCACCAAATACAGTACTGGTTCAAATCAAAACAGACAACACAGTACTTACTCGTAGGCACGAAAAATCACGTTAATCGAATGGAACTCATTTTCATCTGATTAGAGGATACTTCAAGAACATCTATTAAAATAGAGAAGCAATAGTAAGTCAACAAGTGAACGACCAGTTTTTTTTTTGTTTTTTTTTTATTGCAAGAAAGTAATCAGAAAACAAAAACAACAAAAATACAATGTTTTGCTTCACCATAAACTTTCTCTACACAAGTTTTTTCCATTCGAGCATGTAATTTAAATACCCCTTTATGGTCAAACAGATAAAAAATAACACTATGACTAAGAGTGCAATCACAGGAAGGTTGGTGCAACTGTTCACAGGGAGGGTGTAACTATCAACAGGGAGGGTGTAAATATTCAGCAGTACTTACTTAAACTATTCATCCAAGGAGATCCAATATATCATTATTGGCAGTATTGTTACTTAGTGGCTGAGATTTTTGTGAAGGCCTTGAACCAGTTTGGTTGTCCAGAAAAGCAAAAGGGTCTTGTCCTGATGAATAGGCTGGCTTCCGGATCTCTGGTTGTTGTGGCATTGTAGGCTTCATAACAGTCCATCCCATATCAGTCTGTGATGTATGTTGTTGCTGAGATGAGTTACTATAGAAGGGGTTGGGACCAGGTGCTGGCCTTGACTGCATGTTTGCCATCATTTGGTTGCCACCGTACGGCTGCTGCATTCCAAATGGATTTGTACTACCAACGTAAGGATTAGGCTGGAATGGAGTTGGTTGAGCGGGAAATGCAGTTGGTGGTGGGTTGAATCCAGGCCTTTGTGTAAACTGTTGCTGCATTTGGTTTTGCTTGTGCAATTCGTTGATGTTTTTTTTCAATTCTGCAAATGGATCATTCATAAGTAACGATGTAGAATCTTCTGATTCTGGAGCAGACAACGCTGATGCTGGTGCAGGAATGTTGAATAAATCATTTGAAGGATTAACTGCCGTGCTTTTCGCTGTCATGCTGGTTGGTTGTGGAGTTGCAAAGAAATCAACAGAAGAACCAGTTCTATTTGAATTTGTGTTGTTGCCGAATGGGTTAAAAGGATCGTTGGTTGATACTGGTTGATTTCTGGTTGCCATGTCATCAAACGGATCACCAAGACGTGATGAAAATAGATCATCGGAGAACATCTCAGTGGTGTCAGAACGAGACATACCATCCTGCAGAAAGGAGGTATAGAAAAGTAGAAATTGTACTTATATATATAAAAAATTGTATATGCTCGTTTATGATTTTAAAACATTACATCAATAAGATCTAAAATCTAGAATAGATTAAAGAAATCATAAAAACAGAAGATTATTTTTTCCTTCACTCAAAAAAATTGAAACCATCAATCATTAAGAGGTCGAAATAGTATAAGCAAACACCTTGAAAAAGTTTGGTTAAGTGTATACCTGCTGCATGACTTGTATTTGTTCATTCAGTTGTCCCCAGTCCACTAAGAATGGATCATCAGTATCCTAAAAAGCAACAACATTGATAGTATTGATAAATATTCATAATGATGGAATGTTTTAATATTGAACTTCTAACAAGAAAGACAAGCCTTTGAAGCAAGTGAGTCACCTTTATTGTATCTTCTCCAGTTTCTTCAACTTTCTCATCTTGAGGATTTTCAACCTCTGCACCATTTACTTCTTCTGGTTCAACATTTTCCTTGTTCTTCTGAGCTTGGTGTCTTTCAAAAACCTCTTGAAATAATTCTTTCAACGTTTTAGTAATTTGTTCTGCCTAACATTGAAAAAACAAAATTAAGAATAAAATAAAATAAAAGTAGGATAAATTCATAAAAAGTAACATGATTCAAAGCTGAAATACAGCTTTGAATACACAGCTAATTGCACCGTAATTAGACTTTTCTACTTGGAAAGGTTAATTGCCACAATGTTTTCAATAAAATTAGCTGCTTTCCCTGATAGCTTACAAACAATTGGGAAAAAGCTTGCATGCAAATATAACAATTTTCATATTGCAATTCATCATTCAAAGTTTTAGTACTTACTTCCTTCATTGCTTTAATTGCAAATAATTTATATCCTTCTCTAGTGCCAACAATGTAGCCGAATGTCCTTTTGTCATTTTCATCATGGCTGATGAATGATATACGATGTATTGGATGGGCATAATCAATACGCTAGGAGAATGTAGAAACAAAATATATCAAATAACGGAACTTATCTGCCTTTAAAAAAAAAATAGTAATGATTGCTTCTCATGTAGAACATTGATGAAGCACAACAATCAAAATCAATGAAATTGTTTTGCTCTTACCTCAGAAGCTTCATCGAGTAACCTTATTCCTTTCAATGTGATGTTGACTGTTATTTTCTGCTTGTGTTCTTTCTTCTCTTTGTTGTTTTTAAGTGCAATAGCCTGGAAAAATAAAAGAAAATAAGTTACTTTTAACAGAAGTAATATTAGAGAAATATGTGGTGCAACACATACCGATAGTTTGGTCATTGCATCTTGACATATGTCATCACCGCGAGCAGCAGAAACATCCATAATACCTATGAGCTGTCATATAAAAAGGGCATTTTTATGTTGTATATAAGTTAATGCAAACCAAAACAGTAAAACAGTTAATAAATAATTGTTAGTTAAAACTAGTTTTCATTGTCTTTATGACAAATTTCTGGCCTCTGTTGTTTTCATCTTGTTCATACATTCCCACAATGGTTCTTTTATTTATAGATAAAGTAGATATGTTTTTATTTTTTAATAATAGCAATCATTTTATAAAGCGTAGATGTTTTTAATTAGAATTTTCATTTTAACCTGAGGATGCGTCAGTAGACATGAAAAGCTTTGTTAAATATGTAAAAAGTAACTTGCATTGTTTATGCACAATGCACAATTGGTCCTTTACTCAAGGCTTTGTCACAAGGGTCAAAGGATAATGGAATAATAACTGAAAGAGAATCTTCATTGGAGGTCATCTGAAAAAAATTTCTCTCCAACCTTACACTTGAAGTCAACACCAAATCCATCAAATTTGCTGGCACCATCATTGGATCCTATAAAGGAAAGTGTGTAATTTAAAACAGATTTCAGGGAAATATTCCAATGTATATTCAGTGAGAAACTCACCTTTTTTAGATCTATCTTTTCCCATATTTTAAAGCAATACTGTGAATGATCAATGTAATTATAGTATACTATGACATAAACCATTAAAATTTTTTGAGAGTTTAATCATTGCCGATCAAGAAAATAAAGGAACATTAACAACACAGATAACGAAAATGATGAAAGCTCAAGTAGCCAATGCTAATCATGAATATCTCGTGAAGATAATTTCAGTCCCTTTACCAAATTATTTTGGTGTTCTTGTGTCAAAAGCAAAGATACCATAAGGTTCATTTCCTTATACAGTGAAACCTTTGAATTACAACCACTGTAAGAATGTCAAACCGTTGGCCATAATAGTAGAAATTTCACAGTGAATTTTTACTTATAATAACTCTCATTATTGAGATATGCATATTTTTACATACGTAGCCAATTAAAGAAGGTGAAATAAAACCTTTTGGTTCTGGATCAAAATAAGAGAATAGTGGTTTTAAATGTAAAATTGTCACATAAAAGTCTATATAATAAGCAATTCCATGTGTGATGTCAGTGTGAAACCATCCCATTGCATACAAATTATCCAAATTTTAGGGTAAATAACTCAAGAACAAATATGGATAAGTAATGTTTTGGGAATCTGAGAATTCGGTGATGGAGTGAATTGGGGTTCAATATTTCGGGATGGTTGTGACACCATAGCAATCTTTATCTCTGTAACTTTACATAGATCATATATGTAAATGATCTCAGTGAGGCAGACAATTGGATAACTTATTTATCCTAAAAGGTCTTGGTTTTGGAGGCCTGGATAAAAACTGCAAATAATAAGAAAGAAGCTAATAGAAAAAGTATTTGAAGAAGGATGCAGATCTCCCAGTCATAAATGGTCTGGAGTATGTTCTCAAAGTAATGATAATGAGCAATAAGGAAGAGATAACTCTTCTGAAAAAAAATCCTAGAGAACTACATCAAACATGAAATAGTTGGCTAGAAGAAAGTTAAGATGATTGAGAGTGCAAACATGAACGAATTATCATGTTACAGGACTATCAATCTTAATTATCATGTTTCAGGACTATCAATCTTAGGATTTTGACAAAAAATACAACGTCTTGAGTCTATAGTGATTGTGTAAACAAATACTAATCAGCTTTTCTGTTTTCCAAAACAACTTGATATTCAACAAAACTCAATTAGATCTACTGACAAAAATGGCATAAAACCTTATTAAGAAATATTTGAGAGTGACAAAACCTAGTCAAAATTCAGGTTAAGTTGGAAAAACTGCTGAACTTTGTCACAACTAAATTTACGTATTTATAAGACTGAAACCATTGAATATGACATAATAGCATTAGTCCAGTCAATTTTAGAAACAAAACTCAAAACAAAGAACAAGTCAAGAAAGAATCGTTCTTTAAAATTATAGGTTTATAGAACTGGACAAAAGTTACTAGAGTGAACTGCAATAAAGTCCATCCAAATTATAGTCAATGACTTGCTCATCAAACACTAAGAAATTATTAAGAAAAGATCACTTACATTTTTATAAACAATAGGTCACTTTGAAAGTTATCTTATCAATACGCAAGTGACTGACTATTATGAGTAGTTCATACTCATTGTACTTTTACATAATAGATATACCCTAAAACAGAATGACTTCAATCAGAGGGGTGACTTCGATCAGTAAAACTAAACTGTGAAAACTCAGAAACTAAAGTGCTTGCATCACTTTACTTAATATTTTCATTTAGATTTCTAATTGTGACATATTATTACCAGCATCTTGAAGCGTAACAATCCATTTCTTTCCAAACTAATGACAAAAAAAACCCATCAAAATTTCACCACTCACATTGATCTCTGCTCTATGTTGTTGTATTCAAGAGTCTAGCCTGGAAATTTGTGGTTAAAATGTGAAGTATAGGGGTTGAATGTAAAGAAAATTACATATGCAGGCTTTGTGATATGAGGCGAGCGATCTTTATCAATTGCAATGCTTTCGACTTTTCAGCGATTTATTTTTTTGAAAATGTATGAGCCCCCGTCTTCTTGAGTTACGAAAGTACAAGCAATAATACTGAATGTAAAGCAAATGCTTTCGAATTAAAATAAAACCCCACAATCTTCGAGAACCTTCCATGTTGCTGATTGCTGTATTGTTTTGTTTATCATGAAGAACCCACTTCCGGGGAATTACCTGTCATTGTATTTGCACGTGGTGTATTAATAAAATGGTCGGTCTTGTCAAACTTCATTACCAGTCTTTTTTCTATTAAAACACTAACACCCTGGGAACTAGGTGTATATGTTCAAAAATATTTGCTTCGTGAAACGAGAAACACGTTCTTCAGTTGTAGTATAACATGGCAGCAAAAAGGCAATAAAGTAGTGCTCCATACTTTTCTGAAGTATGGACTAACGAATGTTACTGGGTATAAAACTCAAGAAAAAGAAGGCAAAACTGTGGTCAACTTTATTTGGTGCAAAGTTTCAAAAATTCAAAATTCAGCCACGATAAAAGACAACGCCAAAACATCCGTAATGGCGTTTATTGACAGTACTCAATATGTCACAAAATACCAGATTTCTTGATGTGCCAAATTCGCCTTTCCCGTGTGCAAAACCTGTGACGAAAAATTAAATCACACAACTACGACTGGAAAGTGTGCCTATGTTGTAGAGCTTAAAAAACTGATCGAAAAAATGTATGGGATTGTTTTGCTGTGACCAACCGTTGCAGAGATATCTGACTATTCATAAAACTTCGTATTCAGATTCTCTGAAAAGGGATTTAAATAAAAAACGTTCTCAAAATTAGCTGCTTTTCTTCGTGCAGTGAAAAAAGAAAATACTTCACATAACTAGATTTACATTTGGTTCAACGATCTTCTAAAACACCTGTATCAACATATTTCATCCTCGTTTGGTAAACTAGAATACATTTATATCGTTTGAACCACTGTTTTCAATTTGCTCTCCTGGCACAGTTTGCGCGAGCTAAGAATCACTCGCCAAAATTAACATGTTGGTGTGCAGTAGCACAAGCCTTCGTTTTTCATATCACAAAGCATAAAAATTGTGTTCTTGACTGTCAAATGTTTTCTTTTTCCTTGTTCCTTTGTTGTTAATATTTTGTTTATACCAGCAATTAATTACATGTTCACAAGAACTTCATAAAAAGTTGTTATTTCTCATGGGGAGTTAAAATGACTCCAACAAATTGTCCATTACACACAAGAAAAAGCAGAAGTTTAAAACGAACAATGCATCGATAAGTGCTTACTTCCATATCAAATTAAATCATGCGATTGTATAAACAGAATTTTCAACATCAATTATAAATCACTTTGTATTTACGAGGGTCACATGTGTGATTTTCATATCTTTTGTTCTACTAACATTCACTGATCTTTACGGACCAAACAATTATAGCAGATGAGAAATCGTGGTCTGTTAATATTGTGATAATAGTACTTTAATAGCATTGCCAAATATAATTATAAGTAATTTGGTGCTTCTCATAAACTGATCGAAAACACCCCACCCATAAACAACATTGTTTTCTTGGAAAGATCAGATTATCATTGGATATATGCCGTAAAGCTTCGATTAAACGCCCCCTTCTTTCAAACTCCCCCCTCGAATAAACATCCTTGAAAAATTAAATTATTTAATAAACACCCCCCTCGTGCAATCTGATATTTTACGTGATTGGAAAATATAATAATAATAATTTTATAACTGCGAAGACGAATAAGTGATACCATTACGTAATAATCTTTGTTTGTCCCTACCGATTATTAAGAAATGAAAGGATAGAGTGAATATTCCACTTTGGAAATCATTTCTAAATAGAAAACAGGTGATTGTAGTCAATTCCGTGGCATTTGTTGACTCACTAAAACCATATGCTATTATGCCCACAAACAAAGGATTTTTTTTCACATGTTGATGACAAATTGACCCATGTGACAGCGAGTGGCCGTGTGATTGCACTCATCAAAAGGAGTAGACTGTTAGAACATTCTTTTTTGTCCATATTTCTAAAATTTAAAGAATGCCTCCCTCTTTTAAACGCCCCCAAAAAACTTCGAAAAATTTGATAATATTAATAATTTAATATTGAAGCATTACGGTATAACAGGATATGGCAAAACATTGATTCATGTATTCACATTGGTGAAGTTACTGACTGGTGCGCTGAAAATGAAATGCTACTAAACCTTCAACCTGGTAAAACAGAATGTATGTTGTTTGGGACCGCGAATAATCTCAAATTGCAACCATCAAAGCTGAACATTACTTATGGTTTTGACAGCATACGTTTTACATTGTCCTATAAATATTTGGGTATCACTCTAGATCCTAACTTGAACCTGAATCTCAACTTCACCAAAACCTTCAAAAAGGCTACCAGTAAAATCCGTTTACTACGGAAAATACGACCTATGGTTAATAAAGCTTCTGCAGCAGCAATTTACAAAACCATGATATTACCTATGCTTACATACTGTTGTTTTGTTAAACTGTTAAAGTGTGACTCACAGAAAACCCAGCTTAATCAACTTCACGATAGAGCTTGTAAAATTATCGATTACAACCTACAAGAAAAAATACCATCCAGTAACGCGTTACTCCTTGTAAGAGCTTCTATATTTGTACGAAAATCATTAACTGCAGATGTCTGTGAAAACTACGCGAACTACTTCAACCTCATGAATCACACAAAGTCAACACGAAACAACACAATATCCCTTGTATTACCAAAAGTATGTCTTGAATTCGCAAAAGCATCATTCTACTACACTGGTGCATTTGTATACAATAAACTACCTGAAAATATCCGACGCGAAACAAATTTTAATATAATAGATCTCTAGTTCAGGCCCATTTTTATGCCATGTGAGTTACACAGTGTCTCTATTTTATCTTATTCATTCATTTCTGAGTTCCTACACATTTCATAGTTTACTGCCTTAACTTCTTGAGCTATCACAGCCCGTCCATGTTCTTTTGATCACATTTTTTAACCTTTTGTTATTTTTACAATAATTTATTAACATTTATTAATACGTGCTTTGCAAATATTTTTATGTATATATTTTATATTTTTAACTTAAACAGGACCCATATTGATAACAGAATTTTACTTGTAATATATACTTGTATATAATCTGAAATGGTCATCCTGTATAAATATTCGATAAATAAATAAATAAATAAATAAATAAATAAATAAATAAATAAATAAATAAATAAATAAATAAATAGCTTTCTATATTGCAACATAATGTAATTGCTACACCTTGTGCACTCATCAAAAGGAGTATATAGACTGTTAGAACATTCTTTTTTGTCCATATTTCTAAAATTTAAAGAATGCCTCCCTCTTTTAAACGCCCCAAAAAACTTCAAAAAATTTGATAATTAATTTAATATTGAAGCATTACGGTATATATAACAGGATATGGCAAAACATTGATTCATGTATTCACATAGCTTTCTCTATATTGCAACATAATGTAATTGTTACACCTTGTGTTGGAAACCACCTATTTGTTTTTTCTTCTTGCAAGTAATTTGCAAGAAGTAAATCAAAGTAAATCGTAGACAAGGAAGAAAGTGTCACATTCCCCTGATCAAATGAAGTTCCTACCAAACCCAAATCTACACATCCATACGCATGCAGGGTCCCAAATTATTCAACTGTCTACCAAAAGCCCTAAGAAATCTAACAAACTGCAAAAAGGATGTTTTCAAACAGAATCTTGACAAATTCCTCCTGTGCACGGTCCCTGATGAACCTCTTGTTCCAGGCTACACTGGCCTGAGGCGAGCAGAGTCGAACACTCTTGCAGTTATGGTTTTCACTGGTCTCAACAAGATGGGTGATCTCAAGATCTGAGAGAAAACTATTTCAAGCAACTTCAAGTAAGTAAGTAGATAAGTAAAATTTCCCTGCCTGGGCCTGGGGCTAGAAACTAAGGTGTATATGTTTTTAGCCATCACTTCTGAATATATTTTTTACTGGCTGTGGTGGTACAAATCTGATTCATAAACATGTAACAGAGAATAATTTCTAGCCAGTTAGCTAGCCATTATTTACAGTTAAAAATAAAAGAATAACCATTATAAAATAAACATCACTTCATAAAATCATGTGTACTCCCATCAAAGCAAATACATTTTGCAAGCATTAGTATTGAAACCAGATTCTATATGTGGTACTAAATTTGTTTATAAACAAACACTTTCACCAACCCAACTGAAACGAAGAAAACATAGCTCACTAAGAAGATAGCTGCTACACCATCACATAGATGATTTTTGGAGGATAGAGCACAATACCAAATTCATCATAGCAATTGTTAGATCTTGGTTTCTAAATTCATTTTGGGAGATAAAAATTTAAAAACAAACTCCCTTCACCAAGAATAAACTGTTGATGTTCCTTCTTTAATCAATTTTTGCAACACGAGATCAGGGAGCTCATCTTGCAACCTGATGAGGGTTTCTGTGTTCTAACGCTATTGATTAAATTGACAGGATCTGATCTATCGAGAATGTCAGGTGCATATGAACACAACCGAATGTTGTGATGCAAAGTTAGCACGGTTTTCCTTGAAACGTATAAATGACGCAACACAACACCAGACGACACACGAGGCGTTTTACTTTGTCAATGGGGAATATAATTCATTCATATACATTATGAAACACGTAGCTTAGTAGTTGTCCAAAAAGAAATAACACTGAATTAATTAGAATAAAACATTTTTTTGACATCTTGAATTTATTTGGCTACTTTTCGAATTATAACTTGAACGGTGACCACGCCTATAGCAAAATAATAATAACTGTTTTCTATCTCTGTGTCTGTCTTCTTCAGAAATGTTTTTACTATCAATAGCCAAAAAAAGATTGAATGATATACAGGAAATGCATTGGACATCAGAAAAAGAATTTGCTGATTTATTGGGCAATAGCATTCCTTTGGAAAATGTTTGGAAGAAGTAACCAATTTGAAAACCAAAAAATTTAACTAACATTTTGTCGTTTACTTCGCCAGTCAATAAAATCACAAGAGAACGTAGTAAACAATGAAAGCTGCATAATATAATTATAAACACCGATCCTTCTACAGAGTTATCTAGTTGAAAAAAACAGACATCCAACCAAAAGTACTGTGGTTTATTATGGGCACCCAAGGTCTTTACAATACGGTGTGCAACTGTGGATAGTATCAAAAGTACTAAAGTGGAATAACACAAAAACAATAAGAAATTTATACAATGACGGAAAAGAGCAACCTCGAACCCAGAGTATCTTGCCTTAGCCCCCGGCGAATATCGAAAAGGGAAGAGACCCTGGGTTCGAGGTTGCGAAAAAGAGCTTATTTCAAAAATGCCCTCACTTTCTTGTAGTTGTGTAGACAGAATTCCTTGCATTGTTTTTGAATTCACTGTAGTGTATTCTGCATTTCAATTTCTTTGTGCAGTGAGTTCCATAATTGTGATCCTCGATGGCTAATAGAGTTTTGGGAAATTTTCTTGAATATTGATGACTCATAAAAGTTGTTTTATGCTGTTTTGGCTCCAACATAAGGTTTGCTCAGCTATTTAGTTAGGCTACTACTCTGTGTAAACCTACATCAGAAACACGCATGCGCGACTCTTGGCTACACAGTCAGGTTGGTAGGTTCCATGGCAGTTGCTATATGTTCTTTAATCCAACATAAAATGTCACTGTGATAAAGGGTGTTTTTATAGAAATCATGTGTATATTACTATAGAAATGCACTCCTTCGCAGTAGGTTTTCAACAAATTGCTCAGGGAAGCTTGAGTTTTAATCGCACAGTGGAAACAAAGTTTGAATTCACTCTGAATGTAAATATGGGAGGGGTAGCAGGTCGTGAAAGAAAAACACATAACACAAGCATTCATAAAAAATGCTTTATTACGCAAATTACTTCAAGATATATAAACAAAAGAAGGTGAGATACGCATGCGCTTATTGCACATAAATAATTAGTCATTTAAGGAATTTCATTACAAGCGGAAAAATACACCAATATTTAAATGACGTAATGTACTGTAAAATGCTTTAGCGAAAATAGAAAAAAAATGATAAACAAAATAATCACCCATTATTTAGGAAACATTTTTCTTCTTCGAAAACTTTCGAGTCTTTCGAGAATTTTGTGTTTTTAGCATATTTTGGAACTCCCATCCAGGGTACAAAGTTGGGGTTGTTGGTATAGACAGTAGTTTTCCATACTCATTCGTTATTTTTAACGACAATAGATTGTCAACGATCTCCTAGGTACAAATTTGCACCTAAATTATTAGGTAGTGATTGATCCCCCGGTAAACCTGAACTTCTTTTTTTGCGAGATCCTCAAAACATACATGGGTGGACGGGTGTCACACAAACAAAACCTGAAAACAAAACAGAAAGATATTCCTAATTCAAAATGAGTGACAAAAACATTCATAAATTAGGTCGTGGAAACAACCGACTGTCTTAGTGATGTCAGGCGACGATAAAAAAAAAACAACAAAAAAAACAAAAAAAAACCAACAAAAACAAACAAAAAAAAACAGGGCGGGATGAAGGAAAAATTTGACCAATCGGTTGTCAGTATTTATACGAAACTTTATACCCATCTTATTAAAAAATTTGACGTCATTATGTATCAGTATGCATAACCGCCCTCCATCCCGTCGATTTACCCTTAAAAATCCACTACTTCATTAATCTAAAAAATTATGAGGTAGCAGGACTTGACCGAGACAGTATTTCACCTGTTCACTTGAAATAACATTTCGGAATCGAAACATCTTTAGTCAAAAAGGCAGCTAAAATGGTAGCATTGTCTAAAAAAAAGACGCTAAAACGAACACGAGCGAATGTAGAAGAGAAAAAAATTATTTTCAATACAAATTCAATAAGACAGTAAATCTACAAAAATAAACAAAGAAAATATTGTTGCGGGCTTGTCATCGGCGTTCCGGAACATCGTACGAAGTCATATACGGCAGTCAAATCGCGAAATTCTCGACAGCACGTGACCATTCGATTCAAACCTATTTGTTTGGCTTATTAATGGTCTCCAATGACGACTCCCAAGCTTCGATGTTCTGCATAAGAAATACAACAATTTTAACACTCAATAAGAGTCCATGTTTTTATGTTGTATTTTGACCTGTCGACAGTGTAGTGGAATTAAGAGACTGCAGAGACAAGAAACAACACTCAAATTTTCAATGTCTAAACGCGACATGTAAACACGGACTCCCGATAGGTTCATCAACTCGAGAGCTTTGTTTCCAATGGCTTTTTTTATGAACAACAAAGTTGAACAAAAAAAAATAAAGAAAAAAAAAGATCTTGCCAACAAAATTAGAACTCCGTATAAACAAAACACGATTCCTCTGAAGAGGGTGGGGTGGGGTGGGGTGGGGTTAACAACAAGGACTTACTGCTTCGTAATATTTGATGTGTCTTTCGGCTATCTCCAACAGCAACGCTTTTAGGTCTCGTTTCTTGTTCTTGTGCCAACGTTCCATATCGGCGCGGAAATCCTGATCGGCTGTGGCACGTTTATCAGAAAGTACTTCAGATTCGCTGAGGAGCTACATGAAAACAACTAATCTCAACACAACAGTTTAGGGTTAATCGAAATTCGTGCTTTTTTTTTGCTGGATTTTGGTCAAAGAATGATAAAAAACAATGGATAACATGAAAACGAGGCTGTTGACTAAACTGAAACTTCAGATACGTCCAAACTTATGGTAAACGATAAGTAAACAAGAGCCAGATGGCGCAAAACGGTAGCAGCAAAAGTACTTGCCACAAGAATACTTTTAAATTTGAAATTTTACTTAAAGTTCTTAAACGTTCTGTAAACGTTATTTCTTGAGATATCTTACTGGTGGAAAACAGGCATAAACGATATTATAATGTTTAAAATTACTAACTCGTGTAAATAGGGTCTAATCGCAACACACCAGCAATTAATTTATTAGAAGACAAAAGAATTATACATGCATGAGCTGTTTATAACGTACGTTTTTTTTATAAGAGCTTATGTAGAAAAAAAAACGCGTTTCTTCGAAAAAAAAATGTATGTTTTGAATTATAATTTTTTGAAACCGAAAATGAATTCAAACAGATAACTGCCTTTTTTTAACTCGATTTTTGAAAACCTTGATGTTCAAAGACAGAACAGATAGCTAACAAACGTAGAAAGTAATAAGAAAGTCTGATCTGTGCTTTACTGACACGAAAAACATATCTATTTTCAAGTGCCAAAGTTCATTGATTCAGTACCATAAAAGTAACTAAAAGTCCCAGTTTTATGTAGACCTATTTGATTAATATCCATTCCTTCATCAATTAAGTGATAAAATATCAAAGAAAACGTATTTTAAATGTATGTGATTGAAAACCTTCGAAAATTCAAAAGGCTGCGTTCGTTCATTAGAATGTATATTGAGTTTTTAGTGGGGACTCGCATACTCTAAATCGTAGGCTAAAAACTGCCGTTTCGGCCGGAGGAGTAGTAGTAGTAGTAGTAGGAGGAGGAGTAGTAGTAGGAGTCCAAGGGTGTTTTAATACGGTATTCGCTTTCGCTGCTACCGTAACAAACACGAAGATCACATAGCCTCTTTAAAATTCGTTTTGATCAGAAGCTGATTGAAGTTTATCACTAACGTTCAAGCTCGCTAGTGAATGAGCAACATGGATTTTCAAGTGGAAACCTGCTATGACGTCAAAGCTTACAACTCTTCTCATATAACGAGGAAACTGATGAGCTCGTCGAATGAAAAAGTATTTGAGAACTTACATCGCGAATCTGCTGATTTAATCGTGTTAGCTTCTCTTCTTTCACTTTTTCTGGATCTTTACCGAACAATGTTGTGATGGACTTAGCTTGGCCAGTAGTTTCAATCTATGGACAAAAGTACGTAACAAAATGTAATTTTTCCGTTTGAGTTTACACCTGAAAGAACTCTCGATCAATACCGGCAGAAATCGATCACACACGATACTGACCGATCGAACACGATCAAACTCGATCGATCGAAAACTTGACCTGATATCAAATGAAGTCGTACCTCCTCTTTTTCTGCTCTTCTCTTTTGCAGTTCCTCAGATGACAATTCGTGCTCGATTTGAATTTGGTCTCGTCTTTTCAACGCTACCTGCAAAAAAACAGAACAAAAATCTATCGTGATATCAAAACTTCCAAAACGCTACTTCTTCATTAAAATATCAGGGGGTAATATCAGGGTGTTATTTACGTGAAAGTAGGCTTCGGAGATCAAATGCTGCCCTCCTGTGACGCTCTGTGATACAAGTACCTTAACTTGATTGATTCTCGCCATAAAATTTTTTGAAACCTTTCCAAAATTCGATCAAAATAGTAAAACATCGAGATTTTGAAATTTTACCCAAAGTTAGTCCATACGAATTTTCAGTTATTTTATAACAAACTGGCGACCCCGTGTGATCAATTATTTTATGACTGATACATGGTCCTTGGATGGTCAGGTTTCAATTTCCATCTGATACCCTTTCGATTAGGTCTAAGTTGTCACGTGACGTGACGCAATAGTTTTAGCCAAGTTCAAAAATGAAAAAGGTCAAATTGCAAAGGTTTTTGTGTCAATCAAAAGAGCATCAAAAATAGATTCCCTAGATATTGGGCAAAAAAAGGTTAAATGACGTTATCTGTGACGTCATTCTAAATTATAAAGTGACGAAATTCGAAAAAAAAAATTTTTTTTATCCGGTAGAGATATAAAGTAACATTGAGCTGAGTTTCAAATAATGTTTATCACATCGATTAAGTCAAGTTCATTCAATGTCTTTCATGTTTTAACAAACTCGGGAAACCAGTGAAGAAAACTTTCACTCAAATATTATTATCAACAGATTATTTCATCATTTCATAACTTCCTTCAGAATCAAGTTATAAAGAAATAAAGAAAAAAAAACGATCCTAGCGCAAAAAAGACACAAGATAAACTGTAGCACAGTTCGTGATGGAAGAATTGCGACATTTCGGAATTTTTCAAAGGAAAAAAAAAAAATGAAAAACCAAACATGTTGATTAACCATGACCAGAGATGTTTGAGAAGCGTGTGGTCTCCTTTCAAATGTTATTTAAAGCTAATCAGAATCCCTCATAATTTATTGGCTGAAATTGATAATAAACATTCGAAGGACGTTCGAAAAAAAACATCATCGTGATCTTATTTCGACTACATCAACAATTTAACAACCGAATAGGAATTCGGAAACAAATCGGGTAATTGCATTTAGAAATAATTTTTAGTTACGTTTACTATAGAATTTGGGAGATTAATAGTTAATAAATTTAAAAACACCCGGAATTTCTTATGAACTGCACATGAAAACGGGGGGAAGTGAAATATTCAAGGTGATCAGATTTGAAGATTATTCGGTTATTATCAAAAAGAAATACTTCTGGTTTGTATTGATCTATTCATCCAGAACTTCGTGAATTTTTCATGAGCTATTCACATTTCATATATACATACACACGATGTATTCACATTGTAAAAAACTCTCCAGCCTGGTTTCCACGTGGTACGATACAACAGCCTGTGGACAGATATATCTCAATATTTTGTAGACTACTTAAAAGATATTATTCACAAACGAAAACTAGCCATTGGACACAAAAGCTCGATTTCTAATATAACGTAACACACTAAGACAAACGATTCGTGAATAAAGACAGAGACACTATGGACAGAGAAATGAGTAACGTAGTATAAATCCTTCCATCCTTTCTCCAGTTATTTCTCAAAAGAAATGAATTATTCTCCAAAAATCATGATTCAATAAAGAAGATGAAAACGAAGAAGATAATATCAAAACTCTTATTAATTGATGCACGAAAACGAGATTTATTGAACAGGAAATCAGAAGAAGGTGAGTGGAAACCAGGCCTAAACATAAAGAGACTGTTCCAACACTTGGGTTTCATAAGAAAACAT
Organism: Turritopsis dohrnii; assembly: GCA_027922465.2. Lineage (NCBI taxonomy): Eukaryota > Metazoa > Cnidaria > Hydrozoa > Anthoathecata > Oceaniidae > Turritopsis > Turritopsis dohrnii. Next base: position 119,034 of record BQMF02000594.1, on the reverse strand, counting down.
ATTATGTGTTTACAGAGACTATCAGTTTGATAGGTTGGCCTGCTCAAGTTTTTTTATTGCGATGGAACCAGCTATGCAGGGTGCGGTATAAGAAAGACCATAACAAAAATCCACGAGAATTGACCTATGCGGTGTAACAGAAGACACAAACACGATGAAAAATTCATTTTGACTGGAAAGGAAAGAAGTAATGTAAAAAGTGTTAGGTATTTTAAGATTGGCTTGCATCTAGAAACCATCTGACATAAAACTTGTTATACGTTTGCATGCCAGTAGCGATTAAAATGTCGCAGAATGCTGAGATTGCAAAAGCTCGGAACAACATTGAGCGTTTGAAACAACACGAAAGAGATTTAGAAGAGCGAATGCGCAAAATTCCAAACAAGACGTCACACGAGGAGGAGAAAGGCAGGTTGCTGAACACAAACTTTGAGAATATTTTCTACCGAGATACACAGCAGCATGGCAATAGTTACAGCTTAGTACAGACAAATAACATTGAGCGTGATATGGAGGGCAGTGTGGACAGCGATGATGATGATGAAAGCTATGATGGCAGACGAAGAAGTAGACCTCGAAAAACTATTGGAAAGAGCGTCACGACGGGTAAGCTTATTGATTTTGGTGGCGACAACGATGACGACGAAGAGAATGATGAAGATTATGAAGATGATGACATGGAAAACAGCGAGATTATGAATGCTTTCGACAACGACGAAAACGTTCGTCACAACGAATACGCTTTCGAAAGTCTTCAAGGTCTTGATCTGTTCATGATGAATGACATCCAAGAAGACAACGAAGAAATTCAAACCGAAGCAACAGTGAACGGTTTGAACTCAGAGCTAACAAAAACTTCATCTGGTACACAAATCCCGACCGGCACGCGTTTATCAACAAACGATTCAACAATTGATAAATATTCGAATCAGCAATTTCACTCAAGCAATAACAATCACTTCACCGGCTACTTCGAAGATACGGACAACGAGGAGGTGGATAAAAGAAACGCAGTTCAACTCGAAATTGAGAATAATTATCGGAGAGAACAGGACCTCCGGCAAACACGGGAGCCTTTCGCACAGATTAACGGTTATGACGAGAGCAGCATCGAATCGGATAACGAAACAGCGTACCATGATGCCGGTGACACACGAGAAAAGATAATGCGAGAGATTGAGGAGTCGAAACTTCGCGACATGGAACTTCATGAGAAATACAAAGACCAAGGAGTCGGGCAGTATCACGCGATATTCGGTGATTTCGATGAAGATAGCGAACACGAGGTAAATAACATCGATCCTCGCGAATTGATCGCAGAGGAAATTCGTCAGTTACAAGAACGCGAAGAGGAGCTCCGAATCAATCATTATGGAGTCAAGTACGAAAGGTACGAGTCAGATGGCGAAAACGAAAATCAAAAACAACAATTACAGTTTGAAGATCCAAGAGAACGGATTGAGCACGAGATACGAATGCAGCAAGAACGAGAAGTAGAGATTAACCAACTCCATCGTACGTTAAGCAACGAAAACCTCATCGACGTCGGAAGATATGACGTTGAAGACGACGATGACGATGATTACAACAAAAAGGACAATTTAGATACTAGAGGGAAAATCTTACGCGAAATGGAAGAGTTACGGATACGGGAACAGGAAATCTCTATACGTCAGAGTTACAACGATTATGATATCATCAAACTGCAGGAGATTGAAGGAGTGGAAGTCGACGAAGAAGAACCGAAACACGTCGACATCCGAGACAAAATTTACGACGAAATCAACGAACTACGAAAGCGTGAAGACGAATTAAAAAAACGACATAGTTACCGGTTCGACGAAACACAGAGTTATGAGAACATAACGTTTGATCAGCAGACTGTAGTACACGAAGAAGGAGAAGACGACGAGAGATTTCACGAAGGACGAGGATTGAAGGACACCGACAAACAGAAGTTCGGGTCTAGAGATGATCTCGTTGCGTTTTTCGGTACACACAACGACGAAAACGACAACAGTCGGCTAAAAAAGAAAACGGTTAGCCCAAAACGACTAAGCATTCCCAAAGCATTTATTCGTGACTCGCCACACCATTCAGAAGACACAACAGATAGTCTACATCAGAACCAAGTGAACTCGTATAAAGGGAATCATGAAATGCTGCCACAGAGCAGAGAGTTGCCGACAACAACTTCTTCGGAACAAACGAATGCGCCTATCCACGTCACACATTCTCAAGTGACTAATCACGTGATGAATGATCAATCGGATGAAATGAACATCAGAGAGTTGTATTTCCACGACGAAATGAAACCAATGAAGGAATCAAAGAAGAAAAAAGTGTTAAGAAAACGAAGTCTGCAGACTGGAGGCGGGGGTGGGGCATCGGTGGTTGTGCGAGGCCTCACCTCACAGGATGTGAAAAAAGAAGAGAAAAGAAAAGCCGAGGAAAAGAGAAACAGACAGGTATTGTGTGTGACGTATCCTTATTCTGACAACACTGAAACGAATGCCTTTAGCCATATAAGAATCATGTTTTGTTTACACGAGACTAAGATTCGGTAGGGATTCCTACACAACTTGATAGAATTGTATTCATATTGACCTGCAAAGTCATTAGAAACTTCATATTAACGATATCGATTCACTTCAAATAAGCTTGAAAAACAAAATCATCAGACCTGTGATTAGGTACTTGCGGTTAGGTACTTGCGATAATTTTGCTCCAGTATGTTTAGGAATTCATATGTACAGGTCTTTAGATTGAATTCGGTACAACAAACGTTCACCCATATAATTTTCGCTTGATCGATTCAATGAATTTTGTTACTAATGTCATCAACGCAAATACGAAACTTACCATCTTCGATAATCACAATAAAAGAAAAACAATGAAAAAAAGAATTCACAAAAACGAAAAGGCTCTATTTAAGATACGATACGATGCGATTGCTACACGATTGGACCACGAGTCAAGACAGTCGTACACAACAAATGCAATATACTGCATTGACTGTATCGAATGTCTTTAACTATTCCTTTCTATATTGTTAATAGACCAATGCAAAACTTCGCTTGAACGTACACCCGATCGCAGCCAAATGGGAACGAAAAGGCGAAGAGGAGAGAAGGAAGCAACTTGTAATGGAGCAAGAGATGCAGAAAAGGCGGGATGAACGAGCACAATATCTAGCTGAAAAAGCTGAATATGAGAGACATGTCCGGTAATACGATATTAGTCAAAAATAAACTCTTAACTGAACTTCCCATAAAACTTTCTTTCTGGGCTTCGTATTTTTCCCGATAGTACTTGACTGAAACTTGTCAAGGAATAGAAGAAAAATTTGGTTCAGTTCCGAAAACATTCTGAAAACGCAATGTAAAATAAACAAATGTGAAACGATCCATAAACACGTCATTATATCTTAATTCACGTTCGTATAATAATGTCACCAAAAGAACTCTAAAAACACGAAATTCTTCATTCAGAACTAAACCAAGCATTCACTTAACATCAATATCATTAATAGATTTACTTTACTCTAGCTTACTGGAAGAACAAGCCAAAAAAGACAAACAAAGAAAAGAAGAAGAGATGCGAATTCTGAAAACAAAACAACAAGGTCTCAATGAACTATGGACTTCCATGAAACCCATGGTTACCGAAGATGATAATCCAGACCGGAGAGATCAGCATCTGCTTTTCCATCACACCAATCCCGATCGTAATAAGGTGAGTGAAACGCAAGGGAATTTATAGGCGAGTAATTCTTAGACGAGTGACTAGAACTCGAGTGACTTAGAAATGAGGCGAGTGAAAATCAATCGAGCATGCAGCGAGGCGAGTAAAGTTGTGTCCATATATTTCTCAGCATTGCCTTATTCTTCTGGTCGTGATGTCATGTGACTTTTTTTCAGCCAATAGATTTATTGCTATATTTTTGAGGGAAATCAAGTAGTATGGTCACACATTTTAATGCATGTTTCTACGCAGCATTTCTATAAACGTTTTATGTGAGTGTGGTGTTTCCACCGACAAGAAGAATTCTACATCATTCATTACATTGCTGGTAACATTTAATTGTCTTTTCTTAAGGTAAAAACATCAACAAAAGGTAGGAAAGATCCAGTTGAAGGATTGGCTGGAACAAATGCAATCATGAAAAAGATTCAACGATGGGAAAGGAAAATAGCCAAAAATACAGATCACTGAAGGAGATGAAAAGGAGATAACAAATCGCTTATTGTTACCATAAAGTAACTGTATCAGACAACATCTAAGGACAATCAATAAATTACTGACTGAAAACTTGTACATATTAACCCAATAACGCGTTGTTTTTTTTTCACAGATCTAATTTTTCAAGAGAGATCTACAAACATTTAAGAAATAAATTCACTGATTTTTCCCGACTTAATCGTTATTTTTCTATTACATGTATAAAACCCAAAGAACAAAAATCAACCAAAAAAGATAAACTTATTTCAAGTTCCAGAAATTTCCCTGTATTTCTCAGAGTCTGGCCAACAATAGTTTACCACCTTTTCCCCAAAATGTAAGAACACTATATGTGATGTCTAACCTTGTAAGAACACTGTACGTGATGTCTAACCTTGTAACAAACGATAATAGGTAAAGGTAGTTAAAAACGTTACGGGGAACAGATTTTATGAATGAAAACTTACAATACACGCATTCTTACCTTTACAGAATCAGAATACAGAAAATATTCTCTTAGCGGTTCACAGATTCTCTGCTCGTGTACACGCAGCTGTAAAAAATAAAGCCCCAAACATATCATTCACACAATGTCATGGCAACTGAAACCTTACACAAAACACTTAAGCACCTACAATTCCTTTTAAACTTTCACAGTTTTTATCTAAACTCTGTGCAACAGCGTTCAATGGTTCAGCTAGTTTTGTTTCAGAGTTGGCCCAAAGTCGAAATCCGGAGCCATATTCAGCAAAATCGTCCAGCAGATCTGAAAAATGAAATTTGAAATTTTGAAATTTGGTTCTGCGAAAGAACAGAAGTGATTACAAATAAAAGAAATCAGTATTAGTGTTCTCCTTTTCATATATAAACACTGTTAATGATTGTTAATGTCCAGGAGATATTGGATTCCCATTGATTATAAGGTTAAAATCTGTGCAGACATTTGCACACTTGTTGGAATCTGATAGGTTTAAATTTTGTACATTTGAGTCATATATTTTACTTTAACATTCGACCTGTTTTGAATTTTTAATCTTCACATAATTAAACAATCAAAAACAGTCCACAGGAATAAAACTCATACAAGGATTTCGTCAGACTTGCATTGCAGTTTATACAGATGCTTATAATTTCCATTCTCTTTTCTGTGACTTTGTTTGTTATGATATATAGAGAATAACTCCAGATCTCATTTTTGCATTCATAATAATATTTTAGTTTAGTTTTATGATTGCTTACCCAACGTAGCCTCTTCAGTTCCTTAAGGTACTGTTGTTAGTCATGAGGCTCCTGCAAAGGAGGTCTTAGAACATTTAAAGCCCCCATTTGGGCTACCGAAGCTGTAATGTCAGGAACTGCTCAACTAGACAACCACCCTAGTCATCATTCCTACTACTGAGTGCTAAGCAGAGAGAAGTGATTCACACTGCTATAACTGCTGGCATGACTCGGTCGGGGATTGAACCTGCAACCTCCCAAACAGGAAGCGAGAACTCTACCACCAGTCAGTATGTGCTTCTAAATATATTGTGTGTACTTACAAAATCTCTCTTGTGCAATAGTATCAGCAATTGTGATGAAGGATTTGATTTTTCCCTGAAACTGGATGTTATATTGGCTAAGTTGAGTAAATTCTTCATCTCGATTTTTCATCATAAATTGGGCGGCAGTATTGCGTACAGAACCCCCAACTTTCGAAGCAGCCCCAGGTTGCTTCTTACGAGCAGTTGTCATTTCCTGAAAAGGAGTCAGAACAAATCTTTCACATATTAACTCTAACACTACTAAGCTCATCTCAATAATCAAATGCACATTTTTCTCTCTAGTAGATGGTTTTGCTTCTTGATGTAAGTGCATCATTTATGTGCAATCATGGCAATAGATTAGAAATCTATCAACAACTTAGCTAGTTCCAAAATTGTATAAAAATATGTCCTTTTAACAGATTCCATTCAAGCTCTGTTTATGACACCAAATCTGCTGGCTGAAGTTGGTGAATTACAACTATAACTAAAGACCTGAAACATATTCAGTTTTTTTCACATCATACTCACCCATGCTTTGGCAGTAAGAAATGTTTGTAGATAATCATTGAACGACATCACTGGATGGTCCACGATACGTGACATGAATTTATCCAAAGCCTTTTGTCTCGTTTTCAAAAAATCAGCATCAAATTTATCAGTTATATGCTTGCTGAACGTGAACTTCTCTGGTAGAGGCTATGGAATACAACGAGAGGTTTTATAGAAGAACCTAGACAATGTTTTTAAAATTCCATTTGTTTTCAATGCTTCAAAAATTAATAAATCAATAAAATAATTAATTTGTATCTTGTATCAAAATAACAAAAAGCTTTTGAATAAAGGTTTTAAAACTAAAACAAATTTTTGTTTGCATATTCTTAAACATTCACAAAACTTTGATTCAAACATTATATTCCCTAATCAAATTTTTCTTTGGAAAGATTTCTTTGTCAATGTACTGTCAGTGTATAAGTTCTTCACTACACAGCCACATCTTAAAAAACAGTTTACTTACTATGAAAATATAAGTAAAAAATAACAGTCTAAGTTTTTGTTGAACAAAATTCGCATGACAGCTTAGTTATTTTGAGTTGCGATTTAAGTTTATAATGATCGACAAAATAATCTACTTGATTATGAAATGTTCAGTACTTACTGGAATAACATGTGTAGGGCAACTTTCTTCAAGTTTTTGACGCAGCCATAGAAAATCTTGATATCTTCGTCGAACTTTGTACTCACTTTCCTCAAATTCACTTCTGGTTGTCTGTAAAATATAAAGAAGTTATAGGTATAAAAACAGTTTCTTGTGTTAAGAAAAAAAGAGCTTTGTCATGTAAATCAACAAAAAACCACCCATACCTTATACAGTTGCATACATGCTTTTTATTGTACAACTGTGTACACAAACTATGTTCTTTTTTTTAATGTAATCTATTTTTTACACCCAAAAGCGATTATCGATGTCGAAATCAGTCTGTATTAGCCCCTAATTGTATTGAATTCTCAATCGAACTTAATGCTTAAGGGTTAATATCTCAAGAACCAATAGGGCTAACTAGTTGGCCTTATTAACAGTTAACTGTTAACAGTTTTTGAGGTCTACAATATTAAGTGTGATGAAAAAGTTTGGGTTTGAAACATTTTCGTGGGGATGAGGCTGCGACGTTATTGAAATCTTTGATGGATGATATCTTGGCAACATAGTTACATGAGTACAATATTTATTTATATATATATCAAAGTGGCATACTTGGGTTGTAACATTGTAGCTCACGTATCCAGCCTCATGTTTTTCTGGACTATCGACCTTTACAAACAGATCTTGTGAATCAGACAATGGAGGACTCATCGCAGACAAATTATCCTCATCCATGGAGACGGATCGCATTATTGTTGTTACTTGTTGCTGTTCATCAAGAGAGGTGTAAGATGTACGGACTGCTCGATCGGACTTTTCTTCAACCTAGAAAATAAACAAAACAAATGAATCGAAAAACAAATCGTGCTATATCATGTCATCATAAGTGCACCATACATTAGACATGATGTAAATTGATTTATGCCACAAAATTTATTTACATATAAATATAAAACAATTTCTGTATTGATTACACAAGTATGTAAATTTTTCTTTTACTTTTGTTCCAAAGAAAATGCGAAGTTTTGTTGGTCAAACAGAAAGGATTATTTCGGATATAATAGTTGGTAAAGTAGGTGTAAAAAAGTTATATAGCTGTTATAAATTGTTGTTTTCAGGGGGTTAGCTAATGATAATACAGGCCATGTATTGTATAAGTCACGTAAACATAAGTTCTAGAGGGTTCAAGCCCCTCCTTAGGTAGGAAGACCCCCCCCCCCCAAAAAAAAAAAACCCGATGAGATGCAATGAGTAAATGGGCATTTCCATTATGTTGTAGAATCATTTACACATTTTATATCATAATTTGGGGATCATACTAACAATCTGTGGAACCTTAATATCACCTCGGTGATATCATCTATCTTTCATCTATTTTCAACAACTGGTACAATTTACATAAACGTTAACAAAATTTTATACAAGACAAAACTTTTTTGCACGCAATTTCGCAGAACATGATGGAAAAATGGCAACGCAAAAATTAAGTGATGTGCATATGCCGAAACCTGTCAGCAGGTATAAAGTACGAAGCATGTAAAGTATCATAAAGAGTTGGATAAAAAGCAATTGTAATCACTGATATTTATCAATATCCATATCAAGATCTTTGCTTTTGAGACAAAAAACTTTTTAATGGCACTGTACAAAAAAACAAGAAACCTTTTGACATTAACAAAATTTGAAATTGCGTTTCATGTTTGAGTCTTTCTATGCATATACACATTATAAACAAATAGGAGTATGATGCAATTTTTAAAACCTGCCTGATAGATGAGTGGCATCTTTATAATATAAATGTTAGGGTTCATTGCTCAATTTGTGTAGGCTACAATACTAAATGCTATCTATGTGCTATCTATCAAGATATTTTCCTGAGAACATGCACACATAACTTTGCAGGCAATTAGATGCCCTCCATAACTTCAAGATTTTAAAATATATAAATATAAAAGATAGAAGCTTCATGTTGAATTTACTAAAATTTATTAAAACGTTTCAACTAGTGTCCACTAGTCATCATCAGTTAAAAATTTATTTTTTTTATTTTTTGCTTTATTTGGTTCCCATTAAAGACAATGAGATAAGGTTTTTTAATATACTAACAATTAAAAATTTATGTCTATGAAGTTTGCTTTATATATATTTTAAACTAGGTTGTAATTAACAACAGAAACTTGTCTTATAACTAATATATAATATACTTTTATTATATACTTTTTCATTAGAAATGCTGGAAATGTTTGAAACCTTGAAATGTTTAAAAGTTCACATTTTTATTAATAGGAAATAAGTCCAATGGCTGTAATGTATTTTAATAGTAGTGAGAGGGGAATATATACATTGTTTTATTCTGGTATTGCACTCAAACTCAACCTTTTGGAAATTTTCTCTCCCAAACTCATGATTCAGCTGCCAATTATCTCCAAATTGGTTGAAATCTTGGGTTTAAGGTGCTTCTTGTTATATATACCAGTAAATGTTGTAAGAAACAGATGTCGCAATCAAAAGTAAAGAAAGGTTGCAAACCAAAAAAAATTATTTTGTTTCTCAAACATTAAAATCAACAGGAAATGTTTCACAGAAATTCAAAATCAACAGGATCAGCATTTTTTTATCATTTCAAAATTCCTCCTTACCTTATGATTATTTTATTACTATATACATTAATTTAAGTATATACCGTTTGATTATAAACGAATAAACCAATAATGGTGTGGTGGTGATTTCTATGTTTGTGGTGTTAACCGTTGATCATCAATTTTGGTGCGACATTTGGTGTTGTGAAATTTACAGTTGAGTTTGGGATATTTACTGTTGATTTGATTTTATGTAATGGAAACCAATAAAACAGTTTTTCACATTGTCGAACTGTTTTGATAAATGTAGAGTTTAGTTAGACAGTAACACTTAGAAAGTTGTACTTATGATCGCATACTTTTAACATAAAAAAGTCACCTGAATTACAGGCTTAGTGTCGTTCGTTTGATGTCCATACAAATCGTCGTCATCATCATCACCAAAAGGATTTCTGGAGGTTGGTATTTCATCATCTCCTAAAAATGGGTTATCATCAGCCATTTTGGCGTAACCACTTCTTTAAGTGAACTGTTATTGGATTAATAATCCAAAGAAGCGCATCAATATAGCTAAAAAAATTGTTATTGTAGCGATGGATGTTATGTTCCTTCCTGTTCTCGCGCTCAGTGAACAGTGAAGTCAAAGTACAAGTTGTTTCGCCGCACCAATTTCGCTACACAAGAAGATAAACAACAACAACGTGGCTATCGAGTCAACTTGCCGTCATTATTATTTGCAAGAGATCAGACAATCGGAATCTATAAAGGATTTCAATTATCAGCAACTTTGTACAGTTATGTTTGTTTATGAATGCTAACACATCGTAACGAATGGTCAACCTTGTTATGATATTATTTCTGCTTATCGATGTCTTCATTAGTTTATCCAACGTTCTTTTGTACCCCTTGCCACAATTTCACTGTTTTTTTTTAAAGAATTGCAACTTATTATATTACGCACGTCCCCCGGGCCTAAAGTTCCAACAATGAAAGCACCTTTTAAAGAATTATATCGACTAAAAGTTTCCCCGACAAAATTTTCCCCCAACTTTTCTGCACCCGACCAAAAATTTTTCACGACTTTTTTTCCCCCGATAAGGTATACAATAACTCAGTCCTTATTGTAATACCCCCTTTAATATAAGCGACTTTTCTTCATCAAACATTTGACAATAGATCACACTTCAATGAAGGAAGAAGTAACGCCATGGGTGCAGCAAGAGTCAAATGTGTTAACAATGCCAGGGCCTTCTAAAATCTAATAAAAAATGCATGAGATGTTTGAACCAACTCTACAGTAGTGAATGGACGAGAAGTCGCAATTATTACATTCATGCTTGTGTACAGGTGCCTGTATATGTAGGCAAGTGTACTATGACGTAAAGGTATTTGATAGATGGTTAAAGTTTATTTGTCGTAATCATTGTATAGTTCTGCGCAAAGAACTAACTAACAATAAAACAAGGAAGAAAGAAGAATGGAAACAAAGTTTTACCAAACCCAAGAAACATTCACGGTTTACTCTGGAAGGTATCTAAAATTCCAGAACATCAACAAACATGATAACTTCATAAACAACTCTTATGAAAATGTTTAAAAAACCATGACAAGTTTTGTTGACAGTCAAAACAAATTTGCACCAACCATTGTTGAAATTCTTTTATATGTCGGAGGATAAGCAAGACCTGTTCTGACTGAGCGAAAAATTTGAGAAACGACAGCGGTTTTTGTTTCTATGCGAATGCAGAAATATTTTGACAGAGGGTGGCTGGGTTAAGCTAAATGGGAACAAGAAGTGGACATGACTCACAATTGCGTAACCACACGTAACTATAGATTGACGCAAAATTTGAAATCAGCACCTTTCAATTGTCTTTTGTGAAAATTTTTATGAAAATTGAAGAACCTTCAAAATTTGGTCCAATAACATTGCACAAAAGCGTTTATAACTTGAAGTAGTCGGAGGAAGAGATGGGGAAGTGGATATTTTAACTCCACTGATGTCAATGATGATTTGTCTAGAAAAAAAACCTGCAATCTTATTTTTTTCAGGGTTTTCCAAGAATGCTTTTATATGACTTCTTTTGAGAAAATTTCCCAAAGACGGACTGATCCACTCGCTTGGCATAGATAACATTTCAGTAAACAATTAGTTCGGTTAGAATATTTCTATTTAGAACGTAAGATCAAAATGAATAAATAAACAATATCCATACAATACAAACACAATATAAACACAACAGTCTCACATCTCCCCCCCAGAGGTGTTAACAAAGTTATGGCACAATCGATATATCGATATATAGCGCCCATATGTACAAGTTCTATCTTAATAAACAGTGAATGTTCAACCACATGGGCTGGATGCAACGTACTGTCCCGTTTCAGGTTCGTAAACTCGACGAGCGTGTTTTGTTCTTGTGGATCGACGGAGGGTCTGTTCTCCAGCAGGTGGTTTAGCAAACTCTGGTTCCACGTTTGCAGCCGGAGATCGATGTGAATCCATTGAGTCACTTTCATGATCCCGTAGCTCTACAGGGGGTGATGAACGGGTAGGTGAAACAGGTGCAGATGGCTGGTCGAATTGGGACTCCAAGGGTATTAGAGGTTGCAGCAAAGGAGATGGAAGTTCTTGTGGAGCTGCCGCTGCTTGAATATCTGGTTCCCTAGGAGGCTCCTTTAAGATGACGAGTGTGTGTCGTTCCAGCTCCTGCAGGCTTGGTGGCTGCTGGAATGGTTTGGTGGCAGTAGGGATGACTTTAACGAGGCGAAGGAAACGTCTATTGCGAAGCGCAACTCTTCCAGTGCCAGCAACTTTAATAAGATATTGGTTGTTGTCCTTGATTTCGATGGTGACACTGGTACGATCCCATCTCTTTGGTGCATTTCCTGTCTGGTTTTGGATGAAGACACTATCCCCAAGTTGAAGCGGTTTCAAGGATCGGGAGTGTTCGAAAAGTGATTGCATTGTCCTTGAATATCGGTCTCTCAGTGTTGTTTCTTTCATCTCCCACATGTCCCGCCACTGGCTACTCAATTGGGGGTTGTTGAAGCAAACGACGTTCTTGTCGATATATGGCAGGGTGTACCTCAGTTGACGACCAAAAAGGATTTGGGCAGGTGACGTGACGGGGCAGGCGTCGGGAGTGTTTCGTTGGGTCAGCAATACCCTGACGACGCGATCAGTATCCAGTTCCCCATTAGGCCCAGCATTGTCACTTAAGAGTCATTTGGTTGCTTTAACTGCAAGCTCTGCGCGACCATTAGACGATGGGAGTTTGACTGATGACGTTCGATGATGCACACCTCAGCGCTGAAGGAAATCATCCGTCTCTGAGGCCATAAATTCAGGGCCACTATCACTTGTCATTTCGATTGGTACACCAAACGTCGCAAAAATTCCTCTTAGTGCCTTGCATAGGCCAGCTGATCCACTGCTGCTAGAGCTTGCTTTAATGCGACTGCGTTCGGTCAGGTAGAAGTAATCACAAACAATCGCCTCAAACGGGGTTGTGGGAATGAAAGGTTCGATGGGTGGAGGCTTGGCGTGAGATGGTGTCATCCGGTTGCAGGTGTTGCAGGTGGCTCGTACATTTCTGAATATCCTTAGTGATCCCAGGCCAGAACACAGAGGACTTAGTACGCCCATTCATTCCAGTTGTACCTTGATGTGCGGCATGTAGGGATTAAAGCACCTCCTGTCGTAGTGGTTGAGGAATGACGACCCGATCTTTAATCATGACAACGTCGTCGACAACCCAGAGGTCTCTGCCATGATCCCAATAAACCTGGATGTGCTGGCTGAGGGCTGATTTCTCTGACGGAAACCCGTTTTCAATGGTCATAACGAGCTCCTGGGAGGTTCGGTCGAGTGTGGCTGCTTTCTTTAGGATTTCCCACGTGATGGCTCAGATATTCTTTATTTTGCGACACGAAGATGCTTAACAAGATCCGAATCCAGGTCAATGTCTGTGTCACTGTCAGAGGAAGGAGGCTGTGTTGGGTTACGTCTCGGATTGCAGAGATGTATTTGTCCGATGGGTGAATGTCATTCTCCGTCACTGTTCCGCGTAGAGTGTAAGTAGGCCTTATACTCTGCGCGGAAGCGTGTGGCTCTCCATCGAGACGTTGTTCTATATTGCCCGTGCAATTGTTTATTGTTCGTAATGTTCTCGTCTTGTGTTTCTATGTTGTTATATGTCCCATGTGTAATGTATTATTATTGAGTTCGTAAGCGTATAAGTTTCTTGTGTTTTGTAGCCGTTTTGTTGTACATCTGGCGTATGCGTGAACATGTGAGGTGAAGTGTAGTCATTTGTATGTTTTAGTAAGTATATTTTTTGTTAAGTTATGTTTTTCTTTCTCGTTTGTTATAATAGTATTTCTGTTTTTCCTTCGTTATATTTATACGTAGTTTTGTATGTTTGTTTTTAGCGTCCCTGAAATAAATGTGTCAGTGTACTCGGGGTCAGTAAAATTCCCTTACTGCAAGTGCAGTAATAGTCACTAGGAAGCCTGCAAATTCCACCTCACGCTGGCAGAATTGGAATTTCGATCTGTTCAGGACTACACCATTCTTGCCTAGGAGAATCAGGAAGTCTATAACTCTCCACCAATACACATCCAAGTCCTGGTCAAACGTGGTGGTATCATCAACGCATTTTGTCTTCCTGGGTACGTCAATGATTATTTTGTCATACCGTTTGGCATAGCCATCGCCGCTAGCTATACCACCTTGTGGTGTCATTATGTACCTTAAGCGTCCCCATTGAGTGATAAAGGTCGTAAGAGGTTGATCTTCTAGACGAGGGGAAACAGAATGATATCCATTCCATTCAAGGATGTCTTTTAGAAAGCTAGTCTTTTCTTTGTAGAGTGATCATAATCTTTTGATATTTGTGCATACGGCTTATGGACATCATTTTTCATTTCAAATTTCAAATTTCAAAGTTCTCTAATTAAATAGTAGGAAGAGTTTCATAACAAAACGAATATTCTCACAGCTATTTAAAACATTAATCAAAGTAATCTCAAAGAAAGTAAATACAACATTGCATTGTGGTAGTTGTAAATACAACATTGCATTGTGGTAGTTGTAATATGTTTTGTAGGTAGTATATAGGGATGATTTATCGATCAGTTTTCGTTTTCATCAAAGATATTCTAAGAGCTCATCGTTTTCATCAAAGATATTCTAAGAGCTCATAATAGTTTTTAGTCAGCGGCTTTATTAGTCAGCGGCTTTAGCCAGCTATTGGAATGTCGTCGTCTAAAATTTTTATTAAATTTTTACTTCTTGTTTAGTAATAATCAAATGAAAAGAAGACCGAGTGCGAATCATAAGATTAACAAATACCGCTGACTTGCTGCCGTAATCGGCTGCATTTTTTTCACACTTGTATCCCGTGTAAAAATTTTATGTTTGTTTTAATCTAAGGAGTTTTTACAGTTTTGTTAAAATATTTTTACACTGGTAACCTTACACACAACCTTTTAACAAACGTTTTTACTTTCCTCAGAACATGCCACTGCCACTACGGTGAAAGAATAAGGAAAATGTCTTGGAAAAATGTAATTGCCCCTGCAGCGAGCGTAAGCGAGCGAGGAGGCATAGTAGTTTCACGAAATAGGCGAATGTCAGTTTCTCCGATTTTGTTCATCATTCATCATCATCATCATCATCATCTTCCAACTTTCGTGTTGACGTTACATGGTGGAATACAATTATTAGCTGACTTTGCTTTTTTCCCGTGTCAAAGCATGGTACTATAAGTGGGAGACAGAATGTTTTTTCGTATCTCTTTCCTAATTTATTATTATATCATATTATGTTATTTAAAAAGTTCGTAGGCTAAAATTAATTAAACATTTTTCATATTACTTTTGCGTTGTTTTAGTGAAGTGAACAACAAGGATTTTAAGCACTGCTTGAAATCGGAAATTTTGCCAACCATACATTTTATGTTTGTATATGTTTTAGCTCTAAATCTTTCATTCAATAAATTTTATTCAATGCACTGATTTTTGGTGGATCTTTTCAATTGGATTTCTGTGTATGCAAGAAAGCCATATTACAAATTTTTGTTTTTCTTCTTTAACTGTCCTCCACTAGTGATCACGATCAATAGAACCTTTTTATATTTTTTTTCTTACTATTTTATGTAAACGTTGGCTATTTTTTGTTTTGAATTAAAATTTGAAACGCAAATTTCTAATGGATTTTTCGCTTTAATTTTTTTTTTGAAAAAGTTTTTTTTTCTTTTGGCTCTTACATGATTTCTTTAACAAATCTTACTTTGATTATAAAATACATATCCATGTTTCAGTTCACACATTTCTTTTGTTTGTAGCAAATACTTTCTGACTTTACTTGTTAAGCCTTATTTACACTTTTTGAAAAGTATATTAGCATCAGTGTGACATAGGCCTAAGAGATAACAAAAAGTAACAAAGTTTTGTTTGTTTTTGTTTCCGTTGTATAGGCTTGCAATGTATAGCTTGCTGTGTGTACAAATTGGAATGCTTGAGCGCGGGGGCATTTTTAGCTAAAGCTACATGCTAGTTTAATTTTTAATGGCAATTTTTAAATTTAAAGCTTAAATTTGTTTATTGTTTTCCAAAGTTCTGTCATTGTTTCAAAAAAATCTTTTCTTTTCATTCACATCTTAATCGACCATTAAAAATTTAATACAGTGTGTTTTTAAATGAATACATTTAAACATGAATCATTTTACATGAATCTCGAACCAAACTCTCGGCCCCTTAGACATTTGTGAACGCTCTAGGCTAAAATGCTCTCTCTATTTTGAACCTCTCTATCTCGAGCTTCTCTCTATCTCGAACCAAAATCTTGGTCCCGTCAGACAATTTATCTCTCTATCTCGAACTATTTCACTATTTCTCTCTCTATCTCGAACTTTTTTACAAAATCTTGGACCCATTGAAGTATTTCTCTCTCTATCTCGAACTTTTTCACACATAAAGACCTTCTTACACTGAAAATCAAATAAAAATGTGCTACTTTCGCACGAATTTTTTCGAAGGTCGAATTCGAATTCAAGCAAAAGTTTGTTTCTCGTGTTTCTCGTTGTTTACAAAATCCTTTTTATGCAGTCTTGTGGTGAACGAGAAGCGAAGATGTCGGCTATAAAAAGTGCAAAAACGAAACTTGATGAGTCATTTGATGATGTTGTTGTCCAGAAACCATCACGATCAAAAGTAGAGTGTGGTCTTGAGATTTGGAAGATCTATCGACGTGTTGCGAGAAAGGAGATGAAATGCAGATGCTTCTATCGAAAATTGCTGTCATTGCTTCAAGAAAGCTTTTCTTTTCATTCACATCTTAATCGACCATTAAAAGTTTAATTACATTTTTTCAGACATTTTCCTTATTTTTACAAAAAACACTTTTTCCTTTTTTTACGAAAATATAGTGTTTTTAAAACTGTTCCTAATTAAAATGTTTACTTCATCAGTGGGCAAAATTGTCAAAAAGTCACTGCGACGAAAAGCATTTTTATTGAAATCGTGTGCATATTTCTATAGAAGTGCGCTCCTTCGCAAAGATTAGTTAGTAAATGTGCCGGCTAGGTAGCCGACGATGATTCATAAAGAACTGAAATATCTTTTGAATATGAAATAATATACATTGCTGGTCCAAATCAATTTAATCAACTCAATCAACAATGCTTTTACCTGATGAATTATGGAAAAAGGTTTGAAAATTCATCCAGCTGTTTTCAGACAGACAGATTGTTGTTTGATATTTATTCTGTAATTAGTGTAAACGTTAAGGTGTTTCCAAAATAGACTGATTCTTGTTCAGTGTTTGTTTGTTTGTTTGTTTGTTTGTGTCACACGAAAGAAAGAAGGTGCTGTCCAAAATGTTTGACGAAGAATTTTTTGTTTATTTGTTGGTTCATTTGTTTATCCTCATATCAACTATAAAATGTAGGTTACTTGGTTTTAATTTACTTTTATATTATATTTTAAACTTTTGTATTATTATCATTAAGTGAATATTATTATCATTAAGAGAATCGTGAAAAACATTCTGAAAACCGAACGGCAGTTAACACAGTTGATTCTACTTATCTCGGACAAAAACTTTGTCTTATCAGCATTTACAGTCTTGCTAATTAGAATCTATCGTGCCATCTCAAACTCTGCAATCTGGAATTAATTTTGTGTCCTCAGCCACGAATTGCAGTCGTTATCTGGAACATATCTGGTCCATTGAGATTGACATTGCGGAAACCTATTGCACAATCTCTAAATGTGATATATTATTTTATTATACCGTTTTTAATAAAGATATGTTCAAACATATGTTTTTTCGCCTTGTTTACTCTTCACAAATGATTATACAACATCAAGCTTATCTGTAATTGTACATCGGATTAGTTTGCTTTGTTGTCATGCCAACAGTCAGACTGCACATAAATTTGTTTACAAACTAGCATGTAGCTTTAGCTAAAAATGCCCCCGCGCTCAAGCATTGCAATTTGTATACACAGCTAGCTATGCATTGCAAGCTATACATCGGAAACAAAAAGAAATTTTTGTCCGAAAACAAATGTTTTGGTTTATTGTGGGCCTGGTAAGTGGCATACTTATATGCTTAAATATTTCGACAAACCCAGTTTTTCAGTAATCCTCAAAGCTGCTCAACACTCTCTCAAAATCGCTTTAGAACTGTCTCGCATTATGATCATGAGACGAGTATGAGGCTCTAGTCATAACACCTGTAACTTTTAATGCATTGAAACATGCATAAAATAACCCCGTTCATTCAAAGAGTTGAATTGATGGCATCAATTGAACTCCAGGACAAACCCAATAATTGAAAAACTATTTAATCGGCCAACGGTCATTTAAAGAACAAGCACTGTTTTATGACGTCATTTCTATTGTTTTGAAGAGAACAAGGGTGACGCAGATAAAAAAATTCAGATTAATGTTTTTGTAAATAAATAATAAATGTGATAAATTGTTCACATGAAACAATGGTTAAAATGTTTTGCAATACAAGAAATAGTTTAACGAGTAGTGTAACCAAGTGGCATAGTGTAGCGGTGGCGGTGTTTCAAAAACAACTTGGAATATGCAAACCAAATAGATCTAAACTTAAACAGATGAAAATCTGCACATAAATTTGTTACTTTTTGTTATCTCTTAGGCGTAAATGATACTGATGCTAATATATCTTTCAAACAATGTAAATAGGCTTAACAAGTAATATCAGAAAGTATTTGCTACAAACGAAAGAAATGTGTGAACTGAAATCATGCATACGTATTTAATCAAAATAAGATTTGTTAAAGAAACTATGTAAGAGCCAAAAGAAAAAATTTAAAAAAATTTAAGCGAAAAATCCATTAGAAATCTGCTTTTCAAACTTTGATTCAAAACAAAAAATAGCCAAAGTTTATATAAAAAACAAGAAAAAAATACAAAAAAGGTTTTATTGATCATGATCCACGCTAGATTTCGACAGTAGTTAAAGAAAAAATAATACAAGCAGAACGACAATTTGTATATGGTTTTCTTGCATACACAGAAATCCAATTATATGTCCTCTAAAATGTTTTTAAGGCAAGATTTGCCAGAAATCAGTGCATTGAATAAACTTTATTGAATGAAGGATTCAGAGTTAAAACATAAACAAAAATAAAATTCACGATTGATAGAATTTCAGATTTCAAGCTGTGCTTCAAAATCCTTGTCGCTCACTTTGCTAAAACAACACAAAAGTAATGCTAAAAATGCTTAAGCAATTTTAGCATACGAACTTCCTAAATAACATAGTATAATATAATAACAAATTAGGAAAAAGATGCGAAAAAACATTATTTCTCTCACCTATAGTACCATGTTTTGAAACGGGAAGAAGCAAATTCAGCTAATAATTGTATACCACCGTGTAACAGCAACACGAAAAGTTGGAAGATAATGATGAACAAAATCGAAAACTGACTTTCGCCTATCTCGTGAAACTACTATGCCTCCTCGCTCGCTTACGCTCGCTGCGGGGGCAATAATGTAAGTGATATTGCGATTGAACGTTTCTAAAACTTTCTTAGACATGTTAGTGCTCAGTGCAAAAACGAATTTTCTAGGTCCGAATTTTACTTTATGGGAGTAAAACTTTATAACAGTCTCCCTCTTCAATTAAGAAATCTACATAGTGATCAACTTTAAAAGCGGTTAAAAAGTTTTTAAAAGGTTCTAATTTGCATAGATTTAATTTAATATCTGTATTTGTATTTAATAATGACTCACCACTTTCTGATTTGGAGGAAGTGTCAGGCTTGCATTTTGCTTTAGTGTAGCTTTTTGTGTTTAAGCTCTAAATCTTTCAGTCAATAGATTTTCTTCAATTCACTGATTTTCTTATATTTTTTTCTTGTTTTTTCTTTATGTAAACTTTTTGGCTACTTTTTTTGTTTTGAATCATAGTTTGAATCGCTGATTTCTAATGGATTTTTCGTTTTAAATTTTTATTTTGAATTTTTTTTTTATCTTGGTTTATAAAATACGTATCCTGGTTGCAGACATTTCTTTAATTTGTTGTAAATAATTTTATTACTATTTGATATTACTTGGTAACAAAAAGTGACTATTCATTGTATTGTAAAACTTGTTCAACCATGGTTATTTCAGTCTATTGCGGAGGCATTCAAAATAGTGAGAACTACTTGCTAGTATAAACGTTTTGGCTATTTTTTGTTTTGAATCAAAGTTTGTAACGCAGATTTCTAATGGATTTTTTTTTTAATTTTTTTTTAAATATGATATACCTTACACTGTGCCACCCGGTTAGACTATTCGTTAAACTATTCGTTGTATTGTAAAACTTGTCCAACCATGGGTCTGCTTATTCTCAGTCTATTTCGCGGGTTTTCATAATAGTGAGAACTACTTAATAATACTAGGTAACTACTAGATAATATTTCATGCGTGCGCAGTTATTTCAGTTTTTCTGTAAACAATAACATAAAAACTATCACGGGTAGACGTGACAATATTTTACGCGTGCACATTAATAAAAATGTTTATATACACAAAAACATAAAAACTATCCCGGGATGATTTTCTCCCTGACAAGACCGGAAAAAATGTCATTTGATCGCAATGCAAAAACCTCCCCTGGACGATTTTCATCCCGCCCTGTCGTGATAAAAAACGCTATCAACTCCTTAATTACTTCAGAGTTTAAAGCCTTTTCTTGTATTAAAAGAAACATCATAAGTTTGTACGCTTCTTTCAAGTGCTGTCATTTAATGAAGAGCGATGAATAAAATTTTGATTTTGTCTAAGATTATTTACTGCGTCAACAACTTTTCTTCTCAACTCTGATAAACCTTGGATCTCAGTAGACAAAACGTTTTGTTTTAAGTAGCAACTAAAGATTGCTCATAGGATGTACAAAATTTTGTAGAAGCCCCCGTCTCACAATTTTTAATTTCGTGATGAGACATTAATTTTAGTGTGTTCTATAACACCACGACAAGTTCGTAATAAACGAAATAAAAGAATAATTGCACGTGAAAACTTACTTTTATTAACCATTCAGGAATTAATGATTGTGACAGTTTAAAGAAATCCCATTTACTACAAAGGTTTTGGACTAAATTATTTAACATACTTTAAGGGCAGAAACTTTCGCGGGCAGAAACTTTCGCGTTTTTTGGTCATTTTCGCGAAAGTTTCTGCCATTTTAAATATTTTAGGCCAAAAACGCGAAAGTTTTTTCCGCGAAATTTGTACATTTTTTAAAAAACGCGAAAGTTTTTTCAAGGTAAAAAAAATCATTTTTTGAACCGAAAAACATCTGCAAGTAAAAAAAAAATTGTTTTTAAACCACCAACAACTGAAAAAAAATCTATATAAGATGTATTAAGATATAAGATAATATATAATATATAGATTATATAAGATATAAGATATAATAAGATGTACAAGTCGGTCTGCAGTTAACAAAGTTGAAGCTCATTCATACTGGCTGGTTGGAAGATTTCTATAACCATATGAGTACATCCAAAGGAAAAGAAGTTAACGAGAGCGGATGGAAGGCGGCGGGCATTTATGATGCGATTAAGGTTGGTTCAGAAAAAATGCCACCCATTGACCCCTTCAAAGATATCGACCCTTTATTAAATGAACACTCCGAACCCTACGACAACCAGCATCTACTACCTGTATGCGATATCACTGTGGAAGAGTTCGAACTGTTATGCGGTTATAAAATTCAACGAGATGACTTAGAAAGCGACGAAGACTCAGATTCAGAATGGGAAGAGGAAGAAAATGTTTAAATCTTTTTGTAAACAATAAAAAAAGAAAGCAAAAAAAAAAATAACTTTAAACACGATTCGCAAAAGTTTTTTCCCTGTTTGAAAAACTTTTTTTGCTTTTCGCGAAAGTTTTTTCCGCGAAATTTGTTCAAAAAACCCAAAAACGCGGAAGTTAATGTCAAAAATTTCGCGTTTTTTCCTACACGCGAAAGTTTCTGCCCGCGAAAGTTTCTGCCCTTAAAGTATAGGTTTTTAAAATCCTTGAAAGAAATGCTATCGAATGGTTTAAAATTCGCTAAAACCTGTTATATTTGTAAAAAGTTACAGCTTGTTAAAATCTGAGACCGCAAATCTCTGAGACACACTGTATTGATATGAAGTTTCTAATAACTTTGTCGGGAAAAGTTCATGAACAACTCTACAGCGTGTTTCAAAATATTGAATTCAAAAAATATCATCGCAGTTTTCAAAATGTCCAATTAATTTTTATAAATATTATATCGATGGAACCGTATTTTTTGTAGGAAATGGATAAGTAGAAGAAGAGAAAATCGAAAAAATAAGTTTAGAAAAACTCATCAATTTCCTAAAGACGGATTTACACGCAGCAAATGTTTCGCGCGAAACGAACTTTTAGCGGCGAAAAAATCACCTCATGTCGATTTACACCAACAAAACATTGGTGCTCGAACTACTGTTTTTATGGCTAGTTGTAAACAAACAAGATGAATAAATTTAAGTAGCTGTTACTTATAAAATTACTGAATTATTACTAAATTAATTATTACTGAATCAGCATTTTGTGTATACTTTGATTGGTTATCTATCACAAGCGAATTTTTGACAAGCCAAAAAGTTGAACGCAGTGCTACTCTGTAGACGGCTAAAAATTCGATGATTTTATTGCGTAATCGAAATTTCCAAAACAATGGTCCACTAGCGAAAAATTAGCTTCGCGCGAAAAATTCGATGTGTGTAAACCCTCCTTAGCGATCAATTAAAATAATATGTAACATACGTTATGCTATTTTGGTCGATACAGTGGGTTTATTGAAAAAACAAACTGGACTAGTTTTTCAGCTTTGAAATGGGTGCTCATACAAAAAAAGAATAACATCCCTAGGTTCTTCTGAACAAAAGTTATTGACTTTTCGGTTTTCATATAAACACATTCGAATAAAAACATACATTTCTTGATTAGCGGGATTCGGAAAAATCATGTTTCGTTCACACGAAACTATTTTTCTATAGATTTGTAGGGAATTGTATACAACTTAGTAGAGTTGTTCGTGAATTTTTCCATACAAAGTCATTAAAAACTTCACATCAACACTTCAAATAAGCGTGCAAAGTAATGATGTTTCTTTTAATACAACAAAAGGCTTTAAATCTCTGAAGTACCGCTTTAGTAGAACAGTTTCAAAAAAATTCTCATAAGTAATTGATTTTTTTCGTGTAACAGGCTCGTCGAGTTTACGAATCTCCCTAATATAAGTGAGAACTCGGCTAAGCGAGCCAGCCCGTTTAACTGGGCCAGCTCGTTTCCAAATAAACACCCCCTAACAGCATAACAATAAACGTTTTATATTAAAAATTTCCCGTTTCTTCCTCAAAAGAGCAGCAGCAATGAAGCACCTTATTAACGAACTCCGTTGCTATGAATTATTCAAATTCGTCAACCAATCAATTCCTTTAT
This sequence comes from Turritopsis dohrnii, assembly GCA_027922465.2. Taxonomy (NCBI): domain Eukaryota; kingdom Metazoa; phylum Cnidaria; class Hydrozoa; order Anthoathecata; family Oceaniidae; genus Turritopsis; species Turritopsis dohrnii. The sequence continues at coordinate 95,575 of BQMF02000594.1, read as the reverse complement.
TAACCAATGAAAACGATCAGCGCCGGGGCTTCCCCTTATATAAGATTCTTGTGCAACACCGCCGTTCCCTAATTTTGATGCAGTAAGAAAAGGTTTCATTTCGGCTTTTTCATTTTGCTATATAAGGCCATTGGCGAATGCACTAACGATTCTTAGCATTAATTCTTGCTCAATGAACCTTCATAATTTAATAATCTAAGGAATACTAAAGTTTTAATTTAACATAAATCTTAGGTTTCTTTTGTGCTGACCTTAAAGCCTGAGGGCCTCTTGTTAATAAATTCAGTTACAACAAAAATGTAGTACAACTTTGTTTTTCGGTTGTATATGTTCTTAGTTTGGCCAGATGTTTTCGAATTAGCTTTTCTAATAAGTTTTGGAATTAACTCTTGATTTTGCGCATTAAACACAACGGGTTTTTGATGGTTACATCGTTACATTCGTTGAGATCAGAATCTGGATGCTATCAGGTACGAAGTATCTTCAATTTCCCGGGCTGCAAGAGCACTCACTCTTTTCTTTGATATAAAACGATGCAGAAAGAACAAATCTGGACCCAACATTGAACCAAATCATTCACGGCAAACGTTTACTAATTATTTTTAACAACTATATCTAACAGAAGCATCAAAGTTTGGTTTAAAAAATTATCAAGATGCTATGATTATGGTAACTAAAACGGGTCAGATTTGTTTGTTACAGTGGAATCTCTATAAAGCGGACACCATCCTGAAAAAAGTGTCCGCTTTACGGAAGTGTCCGCTTTATAGAAAGTTCCAATAAAACTTCTAAAATCTATTTTTGGACAAATTTATGGACACTTCCTTAGTACTAGAAAAGTTAGTCATGCATTGGGTCATAAGAACAACACTACTGCATAAAAGAGGGTCTTAAAACAGCCTCTCCCCTGGGTTTCTTGGCTTCTTCTTCTTAAGAGAACTTGGGGATGAGGTTGGGAATACAACAGAAGGTTCAACAGACAATGAGTGGACACATCTTTTTGGAAAGAAAAAAACAAAAATCGTCCCGTTTACAAAAGAAAGTCCTTAATGGATTGTTGCTTTTTGTTTCGCAAGTGCAGTTCTTCTATACTCTTAGAATTCTGTGTTTTTTTGGCCCTGTCCGCTTTAGAGAAAGTATTTTCAAGGGAAAATACCATTTCGTTCCTGAAAAAATCGTCCGCTTTATATTTGTCCGCTTTATAGGGATTTCCTTATGAGAGTTTGACCGGGAATACATCCGTTCCTGGGTTTACTGTCCGTCTTATGGTGATGTCCGCTTTATGGTGTGTCCATCTTATAGAGATTCCACTGTACTTCTACGTGTAATTCAAAATTTAGAGAAATCATGATTTCATGATGGAAAACTGCATATTATCGACTTGATTTTCTTATCCCCCACGAATTAAGGCAAATACTCGTTATTTCAAACATTATTACGTGAAATAATTGAATTATGCGAAAGGCCAACTCCTACGCCAACATGGGAAACGTTTCCATTTTCTATTTGAAGTGGATAAAATTGGTTGAAAAGTTTTTTTTTATTAGTTGATATTGCAAATTATCATACGTGGTTTTTAATAGAGGTTACATTGTCTGCAATTCAATTTGATTTGATTGTAGGAGCGAGTAAAACATGAATGCTTTATCAAAAGTAATTTTTGTGAAACAAAAACTAGGCTAGACCTTGCTTTTTAAATGCTCACCATTTTCCAAGTAAGAAATGATGACAAAAAAATCATTATTTCCATGAACAATTCATCCCTTCTACGACTTGCTGTAAGGTCGGTGGGATAAGTAAACTACATGGTACTTAAGCCGGACCGGAAAATCATCGGTTTGTATTTGTAGCCTTTGTAGTATGTGTTGGGAGGAAATGCGGTGTTTATTCCGCAGCTTTTGTAGACTCCATAATTTGTTAGGTCGGTACTGCTTGTATGAATCGTAAGGCTTATAGACAATGCCATATTTACGTGGTCGATATGAATGTGTAAACGATATATAACTTTAGCATCTTCCACTTCGTCCTCTTCATCCTACATTAATAGATTAAAAGTGTGTTGTTGGGTGAGGATTGTAGACTTTCTGACGTCTGTTAGGTTGGTAATGCTATTTTGAACCGTAGGGCTTGTAGACTTTGTGAATTTTTTCGCATGGGTATTTGTTATGCTTTTTTGATGAGGACGATAGATGAATTTTTTCCGTTTTGGATTTTCTCATCGTTTTCATCATAAATTTTATTGTCATCATTATCTTCAATTGTGTCATAATTTCCGCTTGCTTCTTCAATTCCATATCCTTTTCGTTCTGGGCTTTTATTTACGACGTTATGATTTTCATTGCTTGCAGTTGTTTGGTTGAAAGGTTCTATGAAAACACTCCAATTCCTTAATTAAATGGCATGCAGAAATGCAAGATGATGTTTTCGTATGTATATCAAGAATTGTGGATATTTTCTAGGTTTTGTTGGGGAGGGAGACTTTGAGGAATGAAAACATAAATATGCATTGGAATACACACCTGGTGCAGTATCAATTTTCGTATTTCTTTAGATGATGGTTTCCCTAAAGAGTAGAAATAATCGAAAACATCAAAAAGTTTCCATTGACACTTAAATATTCATATGGAAACAACGAAAGACTTACAAAAGGCAAGTCCCACAAAGAGAACAAGAAGAACAATCCAGATTCTATGACTTTTTGAATTCTTCAAGCTGCCTTTTATTGAGTGACTATATTTGTACAAAATATTCTTATGAGATATATACCTCTAGGAAACTCTAAACAAAAAGTTTCGAGCAACTAACTTTTGATATGAAAAAACTCTAGCCATGTGCTGAATAAATAATGTAGGCCATTGGATCATTTCTGGTTTAGCGCAATTGTGATCACCTTCGTTGGTTGGAAAAATGACATTGAAAGAGCTTGCCAAAAGACACTGTTTCTATCAAGAGTGACTATCTACAGTTCTTGATGACTAATCGTTAGGTCAGAATTATTTTGTTCTATCTCCGTTTTTGAAAAAAATGAGCTCCGATTGTTTTCAAGCTTTTCAGGATTATTCCGTTGTTTCTCAGTGAGCTTTCTCCAAAAAAAGCGCAAGAACTCCTTCAAACGACAGTCTGATCTTGTTTTGTCTCCTTATTCGTTATAACGCGTTAAAATTATTATATGGTCTCTCCAAAAGCCAAGCAAATACGGCTTATTCTATGTATAGGTTGATGCGAGGTTATTGATTTGGCCTGAAACCGCTGTTAGATTATCCTCTAAGTAGTGGAGATCGTTTGTTTTTATTGTATTTTCAAAATAGCGAACGTGGAAGCAATTTATCAATCATAAGATGCGGATAAAGCCTTAAAAGTGCATTCAAATTCTGTGGTTTAAATGTAGTCACAAAAATCACATGAGAATATACAATTGACAAAATAGCCAACCTTCACCCTAAAAAATTTAACGCTATCTTTAAATAAGCAGTTTTAAAATATAAATTGCATAAAATGGTACCAAACTTATTTTTCCCCTTTAATATAGTCTTATAAAAAGCAGCATCAATAGGAGGCATATAGGCAAACATACTCTCAAGCTCGTCCTTTTTTTGCTTTTGAAATCAATCTGCTAGTTTTCAAAACTTTTCCAAACGGGATTTCTGGAGATTTTTGGGCAGACTTTCTGGTTTGTTGACTCTTGGTCAGTTTAACCTGTTTAAAAGGGTCGGTAAGTTTTTCTTTATAGAAGACATAGTTTGGAGTGCTTTTTTGATGAATAACTGCTTTAAAAAATACGGAACAAATTTATGATTAATCAATGTAGCAACATGAATGAAGTTCTTAATACTGTCTGTATGCACTTGTATAACCACAAACGCATGTTTTTAATTCACATTTAGTAGCATTTGCACCAACCCGATAGAGAAAATATCTCAACTGGAGAGAAGGCTCTGTCAATTTGACTATGAATATTATCAACTTGAATGCTGGAACGACCAGATTCACAAAACCTCTGTTCGAATATAATTATCTCTGAATGTCGAATAATAACTCTTAAAAGACAGAGCAGACATATAACTTTTTCGATTTTATGCGACGCACGAGTCAAACCAAAGTATAACTTTTTTTATGGCAGGATAATCCTAAAAAATTCTTTCTACCATTGACATTGTAGTACTGGCAATGTCCTTCCCTACTTTTCCAGCATAGCTCTTATGCCAAAGCACACAATACCCTTTCTTGTTTAATGAACAATATTTCCCATCAAGTTGTATTGTGATAGCTTTCTTTTGCATTAAAAGTTTCCTACATTAGATTTTGGCAAGGTTATAACATTTTCTAAATCAATACAAAAAACAGCAACCTTTTCATCTTTAATTTCTCAGCCCTGCTGTCATTTTTAAATGTAACGTGGTTGTTGTACTTTACAGTCAGCTCATGCCAAAGATTTTTAAGGAAAATTTGAAGTTTAAGATTTTGGAGTGCCCAAGTAACTTCAAGTGATATACACAGAAGCGACACAAAGGGAAATTGATGTTTTTCGCACTGATTAAAATATGTTTTGTCAGTTAAAGGTGAATTTGCAAGAGCATGGAGTTAAAACAAAATAATTTTAACAAGATGCCCTTGCAGGCATAAGGATTTCTGCAGAATCAGCTGAAGTATGAAAAAAGAAAGACTACCTTAAGGGAAGAAATTATTTGCGAAAAAAATATGTGCGGAAGAAATTTTTGCGGAATTTATTTTTGCGAATTTGGGCCCAATTCGCAAAAATTTCTTCCGCAAATAAATCAAAATATCGCTCATTCGCAAAAATTTATTCCGCACTTTTTTTAGTTTTTCACATCCGCAAAAATTTATTCCGCAAAATAATGGTGTAATCAGTCTTTTTGGAACTAATATGGAAGAGATGGGAGACAAGCAAGAAAATAAAACAAGAAAATGTTTTAAAATTTTCATTTTTATTCGTCAATGGTAATAACTTTACTGCCACGAGTGCTCTTAACTTGGTTCTTTACATTAAAAAAAGTCCTGATATCTCGAATATTAGTGTCATCTTTCTTTGCCTTCTTGCATTTTGATGAAGTCGTGCATGTCTCATGGAGATCTATCATATGTTCCGACGGGTCATCTTGGGAAAGATACGATCCAGCAATTGAATCATTTTCTCTGGCGTCGTAGTGAAGATCGACCATGTCCTTGTATATGTCAACTATTTGCCTGTTCTTGACTGTCGGTGCCATCAGTATTCTCACAATACAAGGGATTTCGAGTCCCCCTTGCACAAGAGGTGAAACACAATAGTTTGTTGATGTGAGATCAACAAAGATCGTAGCAGCCCTATCCAGTAAAAACTTTGTAGGTCTTGAAATCTCCATTGGTAGATGCCCAACAGTCGTACCTGTGTTCTTTAAACAGATCTTTATCGCAAAAAAATCAAAAGCGTTGTCTTCTTCGTGTTTGGCAAACAGTTCATCTTCCAGGGTAGGTTACCAGTACTTTCTGTAATAATGGAAACCTCTAACAGCGGAGGGAAATTTAAATACTTCCTGGACCATGACCTCTCATTGAAGTCTTACAAGACAAAAAATATTTTCATATATTCGAACATATTTTCATATATTCGAACATATTTTCGAACACGTTAAACAAAAGAAATTATTTTATGATTTCAAACAAAAGAATATGACTCTCCAACGTACTTTGATATATAGAAAATATCAAAATTAAAAGGAGAGAAAAATGGAGAGCACATTGTTTATCTTTTTCTGCTGAAGTTTTTCTTTCTTATTGAACGGATAGAAAAAGCAACAATGGCGACTGAGACAAGATATAAGAAGAAAATGATTGATGTACCAGGTATAATAATTTCAAATTTCTGCTCTTTTTAGTATGAATGTTGTTTAAAAATTTACCCTAAAAGTAGTATGAGCCTTGTTTCATGTTTATTAGAATCGGCAGAAAAGTGACAACATATCCTTTTTCATATTCTAGGATCATCAGCATCATTCCCTCTGCGAGAAGAATGCAGTGGATTGGGAGCCGTAGAGCATCAAAATGTTAAAGAAAGCTTGAAAAACATGAAGAAAAAAGGCTACGCTAAATTTACCGAAAACGAAAGATTTCTTATTGGAAAATATGCCGCTATTCATGGCCCTACAGCCGCTGTTCGAAAATTTAAAAAAACACACCCTCATTTAGACTTTGGTGAAAGTCAAGCAAGAGCACTCCGAAAAAAGTATCTGGACAATCAGAATTCTGCAAATGTTGATAAACGAATTGTCCCGTTGAAGCGTGGCCGACCACTTATGTTAGGCAGCATTGATGAGAAAGTTCGCCAATTTCTTCAAATCATGAGACGAAAAGGAGGAGTTGTTAACACTGTTGTTGCCATCGCAACAGCGAAGGCTCTCATCGCAAAGAATGATCTGGAGCATCTCAAAGTCATAGATATTGAAGGTTCATCGTGGGCGAAAAGTCTCTTTCAAAGAATGGGATTCAAGAAGCGCACTAAAGCAACGTCTAAACCAGAAATACCAGAAAGAGCTAAAACTGAAGCTGCAATTGTTATGCATCATCAAATTGTCGAATACGTTGAAAAATATAGCATCCCACCGTCCATGGTAATTAACATCGATCAAACCCCTTTGAAATATGCACCAGTTTCTAACCAAACTATGGAAAAACAAGGAGCAAAACATGTGCCAATTCAAGGATCGGGATACAAAAATGCTATCACCGCTACCTTCGGCATAACTTATGACAACCAATTTTTACCAATGCAGTTGATATATGGGGGTAAAACTAGCCAAAGTTTTCCCAAATTTAAGTTCCCAGATTCCTTTTCACTCAGTGCTAACGAAAAACACTATAGTAACACCACGGAATCACTGAAGCTTTTGGATGAAGTAATTATCCCATATGTCAATTCAGAACGTTAACGCCACAAGCTAGATCGAAACCACCACGCACTATTACTTCTAGACGTGTTTAGGGGTCAAATGACAGAACCAGTGCTGCAGAAATTGAAAGAAAACAACATTTTGATGACCCGAGTACCGGCAAACATGACACATCTCTTCCAACCCCTTGATTTAACGGTTAACGGTGCAGCTAAATCTTTCTTGAAGAAAAAATATACTGAATGGTATAGCACAGAAATTTTTAAGTCTCTCAACAACGGTGTTAAATTAGAAGACATCGAAATCAAATTGAAGTTGTCAGTATTAAAACCATTGCAAGCTAAATGGATTGTTGAACTATATGATTACCTCACCGCTCAAAAAGGCCATGCAATAATAGCAAATGGGTGGAAGTCAGCTGGAATCACAAATGCGATTGATAAAGGTTTGAAAAATCTACCTAGCCTTGACCCATTCGCCACCATTGATCCGCTAGAGAACAATGACGTTTCTATCAATGAAAGAGAACACAACGTAAGCCCCGACGAGGTGTCTAGTTTTGTGACCTACCATCAAGATGACGACGAAGATGAGGAAGAGTGGGAATCCGATGAACCAATACGGAACATTTTTTCTATTTTTGAAGAAGAGGAAGATTATTAATTGTATTTTTAAATTTAATTATATTGTTCAACGTTTAACAACAAGTTGTTTCATAAAATTGAATTTTTTCTTTATTACAAACCCTGTTGTGGCTGAAATATTTTTGCTTTAATTTCAACATCCGCAAAAATAAATTCCGCAAATTTCTAGATGAAAGAGTCATTCGCAAAAATTTATTCCGCAAATTAAGGCCATTTTGGACCTCTCAACCGCAAAAATTTCTTCCGCACATATTTCTTTCGCAAATAATATGACATTCTTGAAATTGAAAAAAGATTGAATCATTTCCACAATATATGTTTATTAAATTTCTGATCATGTACTCCCCAAAAATCTGGAAAAACATAATTGTCGCTATGCAAAACTTCATACCAATAAACACCAATAAACTTGATTATATCTGAATGACATAATGTTCTTTATTTTGTTGGCACGTAATGATATTAAGGATACGGTGATCCATTCAGATAAGACAATGAGTATGCATGTAATTCAATCTAAATGTTATGAATTTATGAATTCAATGTGTCTAGTCAATCTTACTAACAGAATTCCTAAATCACAAGCACAAAAAGGAAAACATAGATTTTGATCATGCAAAATACATCCATATATACATTCAAAATCAACATACATAACTGAGAACAGAAATTTGTGCTTCGGTTTCATTAACAATATGTCATTGCCATCTTTTTAATTTACAAACATGCATTAACCGAACTAAATTTCATGAAAAGATTATATATAAAGATTTATACAAAAACTTAAGAAACATTAAATTTTTAATTGCGCATACACCCAAGGGCATTATAGGAAAGCATAACTGACACAAAATCTTACATCAACTGTCAATAAATTTGAACAAAATAACATTAAATTTATAAAGATGATATCAGATATCACAGTGATTACGTACATAAGTCTTTCAATATATACGATCAATCTTCCTAATTATGAAAAGACTTCCCAAACACAAAAAGTAAACAAAAATTTGGTTATGAAAATATGTGATCCAAACTTACCAAAAAAATTAGCAAGCATAACTGAAAGCAGTAAAAATTTACAGACAGTCAAGATAAATTTCCCATTTGCTATCATAAATAAGAAGTCCTCATTGCTAATTAGAGAGATTGATAATACAGCCAAGAACTATAGAAGTAAATGCTAAAATAGCTAGAGAAAGATCAAACATCAATGATGCAGGCAAAGAGTAGACAGACATCCTTGACCTTGTTGTTGGAGCTGAAGAGGAAACTGAGCTGAGCTGTACGTATCTAGAGCTTAAAAAGCATTACAGCCCACACATGAAACAAACGATCTTTTGTATTAAGAAAGGCTAAAAAGAATCCCAGACATTTTCCAAAAAACAAAAGAATTTGTTCCTTTTTCACACACTGTTTTTTATAAAACATTGAGAACTTGTTTTTAGAAAAGAATGAACACAGTAGAATCATTGTAAGATAATTAAAAATTTCTACCATTTACTTTCGATTTTGGAAGTGTAAATCTTCTTTTAAATCTATTCCGCATTGATCAATCAACTTTTGGAAATCTAAGTGGGTTTCTTCGGTCACGCTGATAGTAGAGAGCTTACGCAACTGCGATTCTACGGCGGCTAGTAGTTATGTTGTTATGGTAACTTTATAATATCTGCTTGCTGCCTCCGTCATTGTGAAATGCTTACGCAAACAAACAATAACAAAACGTAAACAAATATGGCGGCTGATCCAGCCAAAGCCTTTGCTCTAAAACAAAGTTTATTGCTTAACAAATATGAAGCGGAAGCAGTTACTGATGAACGATGTATTATCTTAGAAATCTTTTATTCACGATGCTATCAAACCAAGCACAATAGTCCAAATACAAAAATACCAAACCGTGATTTATCATTAGTTCTTAGAGAGAGCTCATATCAAATGTTTACATACAATTTTTTTGAAATGAAGACAAAACAAAAGATGGCTACCCATGAGAAAAACATTAGGAAGATCATCAAGACATTAGGCAAATATAAACATTTAACAAATTTCCCAAGAGTGTTATGCGGCACTACAAGGTCACGGCGAAAATATTAATGCTATTTACAGTATATAGATGAGTTTCTTAGTGACGTAATGTTTATAAACACCAGTGTTCTTTGCTCGATAATTACGGTATATTGCAACATAGAATATCATTAATCAAGTCATTTTCCTGTGAGTATGCGCACGCAGCCTCGCAGGAAATAAAAGTCTCTTTGTACACTTCAAAATGTTGTCACTTTATTTGGTTCTCTGGAGTCCCCTTAAAGACAATCGACATTAGAAAGTTTCAATACACATTAGCACTTCCTATCTATTTTCATACATTGTATTTGATTTTTAGTATGTACAAGGTATAAAAGTGTAATTAACATTGGAAACTCGTCTATAGGTTCCACAAAAACGTCTTTTAAAACTTTCCCTTACTGAAAATAAATCTTTTTGAAGATAATGATAAACATTATCCCCAAGGGATTGCAATAGCAATCCTGACGGTTTCTACTTGCAATAACTTTTGAAATAACTATTGTATCTTTTATCAGTAACTGAATGAGAACCAGGTAATCATTATCATAAAAGCAAACATTGAATATCATGAAGAAATGTGAATTGAAATTAGCAAAATGTTTTGTTTACATTTTTTTTCGATTTTTTTCTTTGGTACTAATCAATTGCGTATGATGATTTCACAATAGTCTTCTCTACGTAATGAGCACCTGCGTATGTTCTACGGCTACGGAAAATTCATTAGTTTTCCATCGTAGAATGTACACGGCGGATTGGTATCTGCAACACAGTGCGTTATTTGATGATCTCCTTGAATTTCCTAATCACCTGGTTCACACCGCCGCCGTAGAATCACAGTTGCGTAAGCACTCTAGTATACCATTATGCGAAAGGCGTGCAAATGTAAAGTCGAAAAATACCCGGATGATCACATGGTGGAAATTCAAGCCAATAAACTAGCGCTATTAAAATTAATTAGCACCCTTTCGTAATAGTGGCGCTTTATGCACCAATGAACATTGAGACGGCGGTTGTATGAACCAATGAATTTCGAAATAAAAAAATCGCTAGGTTTGGACAGTAAGAAAAAGAACAAGATGCCCTACCGGGCAGAAGGATTTCTGCAAGCTTTGCTGCTGAAAATGCCACAAAAATGCAACACTAGCACACTAGTCCTGCAAAACTAAGACAGTCACATCACTCAGCTCGAGAAGCATCAGCATTAAATAAACAAAAATATTGATGCGACTGAGAATGTTCGACAAGAAAGTCAGCCTACCATAACATAAAAAAGGGGCTTTTCTTTATGCTATCGCGGAGATCATTTATGAAGATCTGTTTTTTTATACGAATAAGCTGAATGATTGTTACTGGATATTTGCCACCCACGTACTCCAAAAAAGTGCATCGACACAATACGAAACTTTAATTTAACCACATTAAATATAACGAATCCTATAAAAAGATTGTGTATACTGGCGGTAACCAACATATCGTTTGGGCAGCACAAACTAATATATAAAGTTTCTATATTGATCTCCTCAGAATGAAAAATATAAATATCATAATAATAATTACTTAGAAATTAAAGCTCATATCTAATCTAAAAGTTAAAAAAAATACAACATACGTAGGGAGAAAAGAGATAAGCTGATATAGCCAGAATACATCCAAAAATTGCTACTAAATATAGTATAAATAGCTGTATAAAGTGCATATGTTGGTGATGTTTGGGAGGAGCTGAAAGGAAGCTAAGCTGAGCTTTAAAAATCCAAAAGCTTCTAAAAATTGACTTCAAACATGCATACACATACAAAATACACGAAGGTCTTTCATATTTAAAAAGGCTTGGAGCAAAAATAAAACAAGAAATACCTTTTCTTCCACACACCATGCATTGGCACTGTTTTCATATTTTAAACTTCAAGAAAACTTCTTTCAAAAAACAGAATAACCACACTGTAATTTAATTTTGTGAACATGATAAGTTCCCAACAGTAATGCAATTCTTTACATAAAATGATAAGCTGTATTAACTTCTTTTAAAGCCATATTTCCATCAAAGAAACTTTTAGCAAACTACACACGTTCTTTCGCTGCCATTTTTAAAACGTTTTGTGGACGATCACATGGCATGGCGAAAATCAGCCAATAAACTATCGCTATTTAAGTGGAGGTGGCTAAATTAGCACCCTTTCGTAGAAATCGGGCATTATGCACCAATGACAATTAAGACGGCTTTTTTATGAACCAATGAAATTGGAGAAACAAATATGACTAGGTTTGGACAGTAAGATGAACAAAAAAAACAAGATGCCCTTGCAGGCAGAAGGATTTCTGCAAAATCAGCTGAAGTATGAAAAGAAAGGAGGTACTTTGAGGATGCAATTGATTGCGTACCTAAACTAACTTGATACTGAATAAGTATCTCACAGGGATTACAAAAACGTTGGTTTCTCCCCCTTTTTGGGGCATGGTCAATAGGCGAAAAAACGCCCTCCAGGGCAGAAATTTTCGGCATATAATTAATTTTTTCAAACCCCATCATGTTATGTATCGTTCGATCAGAAATTTAAGGCTGGTCACGAAAACCTTACACATTTGGTCTAAAAATGTAATGGAAAGAAGTTACAAGTTTTGTAAGAATGGTTTACGGTTAATGAAAATCGAATTAATATAATAAAGGAATATTTTTTTCCTTGCATACATACTTTTTGAACAGACGTAAATAAAGTGAGTTAAACTTTAACGAGGGCCGAGTTTTGCGACTTTTCCATTTGACAGAAAGTGCGAAACCAGCTATTATCTTCACCATATCACTAATAGACCTTTTCATGAACTTAGTCACAAAACAACGACGTCTCGTTTTCAAAATGAATATTAATGACGTTTGCGCTGTTAAGAAGAGAAAAAGTTTTCACGAAATTCTTTTATTAAGGTTAAGCACCTACTTTAAGAAACTTTCGCGAGTTTGTGATTTTGCCGATAAATCGCATAAGTAAAATCCCGCGAAAAATTCTGAATGTCATCATTCCCGTGAGATGTGGTTTTGAGCCATTAGCAAAAAGGTAATTCCCGCGAAAAAAAATTTTTTCAATGAAATTTTCAAAACAAATTGCCGCTGCAAAAATTTGGCATTTTTTAATTAAGGGTTCTCCTCTGAGTATCGTTCGAAATAAATAGGTAAACTTTATTTCGTGTTTGTATTTTGACCAACTTGCTTGTACTTTGACTGTCTTCTTTTTGAATCATGGAAAAAGAATTTTTGAACTGCCTTATTCGGGAAAGTTAATTCTCGCCAAACATAGTCAAATGGGCCATTCGCGAAAGTAAAAGGTTTTACTTGATTCGACTTTCCCTTTTATTAAGACCTTACCTTTTTATTTGTCCAATACACCAATACTTTTAATTTCTTGTAGGACAACCCCATCTGCTTATCGTACCCCTATAATTAGGGACGTGAGAGTACAAAAAAAACAATAGATTACTAAATAGCTTTATCATTGCAGCCTCTACACAAATTTTACAAAATTATTTTCAAGTCCAAATATGTACTCTTCCATACGGTTTGGCATCGACTACTATGGTAGAAACACCTTTACGGCAACCGAATTAATGGAACATGTCTTCTAATTGACCTTCTCAAAGTTCAAATTGAGCGTATTCACTTCTAAGCTTATTTTCTCAGGAAATTTCCAAACAACAGGATTCAAACTGATGCTTTAACAGTCTGATTTAAATTTTACGTTTTCGTAAAATAGGATCAATCCGTTCAGATATGCTAAATTTGTATAACTAAACTTCACGATAATATCCAAGTCATTAGAATCCTTTATAGTGCATTGAATAAACGGTTAAAGCAGTACTTTTTCCAAAAAATATGATTATGCGATGTATTGATAAACCATTTCGAATGACAACGTGAACATATTTGAGTAGAAATTCGTCCATACCGAAAAGATAGAATCTGTACTTTATCAAACGACAACGCTTTCCGGATCATGTCAGCAACCAGGTATCATGTCTCTCCATAGCAGTCAAAATCTGTTTATGCATGTACGACCTTTCAAAACTCACCATTGAAGTCTCTTTATGCGTTTTTTATAATACTTACAAGATTTACAATAACAAGTCTCAATATTTTCTTTTTGTTCATAGGAAAGCTCAAGGAATTCAACTTCACTGAGGGGTGACCGTACAGATATGAATTAGCATGAACAAAGTCTAGTGAAGTTTATCTTAAAAAAGGAGAGCAACATCATAGTCCATATGAACACCCCTTAGTTAAAAGAAAACAACAAAACAAACAGAATTGACTTTCAAATACATATATACACCTCTTATTAGTCTTGGAGATATGCACCTGGAATAACCCAATTTTTAAGTATATGTATGTTTACATAAATCTGTATGCAATGTACATGAATCTGTATGTATTAAAATTTTGTGTGTCTTGCAACAGTACAACTGGCATACTGTAGAGCCCTGTAATAGGTACTGCTTTCAACAGGGCTGTATAAAATGATAAATATCTTTTATAATGTAAATCTAATTACTTCAAACGACAAGCGAATCGTTAATCTTTCGAATGGAAGATGTAGATCCACAAGGAAGCACATAAAATCACTGTTCAGCGTTTGCTGAGGTGCATCAAGAGTGTTAGATATATCGTTACCAAAAATGACTGGACCAACTTAAAGCTTATGATTAGGGTAAAATCTAGTAAACAACCGATACAAATTATATATGCTGAATTAACCAGGATAACATTAAAACATACATTCAGTCATGAGGAAAGCAAAAATATCATGGGCTAGGCGACACGTTTTATCATTTATGCTGGTGCACACCTCCAAGAATGGAACCCACTTAGTCTGCATTAACACCAAAAGATAAAAAAAGACAGAATAAATACTTAGAACACAGAAGCATAGAAGGCTTGCTATATCATGATTAAGCTTGAGGTTAAGGCATTCTGCCGAGTCACACTTGCCTTAAAGCCAACTTCAATACTGTTTAGATGAAACAAAGCAAATCTAAAATCCAAACAAAAATACAACATGCCAATGTACAATTTTACCCCTATTCCTGCCCTATCCATCCCCCTCCCCCACCCAACCACAAAAAATAAAAATAAAAAATAATTGTTTGGCATTACAACTAAATTTTCAGTAAAGTGTTGCTGTATGCAGCCAGTAAAACTGACAAGACGAATACGTCTACAGCTAGTTTAATCAATAATAATGTTGCTGTATGTAGCCAGTAAAACTGACAAGACGAATACGTCTACAGCTAGTTTAATCAATATAATGTTGCTGTATGCAGCCAGTAAAACTGACAAGACGAATACGTCTACAGCTAGTTTAATCAAAACATGTTGCTGTATGTAGCCAGTAAAACTGACAAGACGAATACGTCTACAGCTAGTTTAATCAATATATGTTGCTGTATGTAGCCAGTAAAACTGACAAGACGAATACGTCTACAGCTAGTTTAATCAATATAATGCAGCGGTATGTAGCCAGTAAAACTGACAAGACAAAAATGTTGATAGCCAAATACAGATAGTGTTGGACATTAATTAGCATGTAGAGTCTAACTATCTTTTAACTTAAGTTGGATTTTTACAGCATCATGATCTGAAAAGAAAACAGACTTTACTATTGATGTGACAATGTAGTTCTTAATAAAGTTCTTCTTTATATAACAATGATCAAGCAATGATCCATCAAGATGTGTTGGCTCAGATACAACCATGTCGTAATTCCTAAGTATATCAGAAAGAGATTCATTAGGTTTGAAGTAATCAATGTTGAAATCACCTAATAGAATGTCAATCTCATAAAAATGAATAAAATCATATAACTTATCATAGAATATCTGCATTGATTCACCATGTTTCCTATACAGCACTCCAATTCGAATCAATTCAGTACAAAAGGATTCTTTGTCAATATAAACAAGCAAAAATCCAGGTTCAAAAGATCCACCATTATTATACTCCATGGTTTTCACACCAACTGCTATACTTTTGTATTTGTCTTCAGCATTGAAAAAGACAATATCCTCGAAATCATTCAGCACATCCAATATTTCAGAAACATCATGACGTGGGAGTAATTGTGTCTCTGTCAGGCATATTACATCACTCTCCAGCAACTCTTTCACACAAGCTATGTCAGGTGCATGCAAAGATAATGATCTTACATTTAACAAAGTGATAGTTAGAGAATTAGCACATAAAGGTCCTATTGTTTCAGGAGGAGGCAACATACAATTTTGTCGCATCCGCTCATATTCAGTGAATGCTCTCTTGTCAGCTTTTATGGCTTTTCTGTTATACATTCCAGTTAAGTGCAAACCATTCAGTGTTCTAACGCGACTCATAGCAACATACATTTGACCAGCATTGAATTGTCTTTGCTTCTGTAACTGAAAACTAATAACTGCTTCCTGCACACTTAAACTTTGAACTTTGTGAATGCTTGTCCCCCAAGAAAGGACTAAAGGAAACTGCGTTCTTTTAATCACAGGTGAAGAGACCTTTCTTTTATGAATATGAATTTCAGTTTCAACCCGGTCTATTGGAACATAGTGATGTGTTCTGGCAAAATGATCAGAAGCCATTTTCATTAAGCCAGCATCCACATCCAAAAATTTTACATACACTTTAACAACTTTATTGCGATTGCATTTGATGGACTTGACAACACCAATTTGCCCATTTATAAGTTTGTCAGCAATGTTGATATTAGAAGTAAGCATAACTTTCGCACCAATTTTAAGAATAAGCTTTGTTGGAAGACCACCTGTGTCAGTGTGTTTACGGTTAATCGCAACAGTGATTAATCTGTCAGGTACATCTTTTGGCAAATCATCAATGGCATTGATCACAAATTCTTGACCATTCAAACTTTCAAGCTTTTTTTGGTTGTAAGCAGTAGCTGGAGCATTTTCTGCAAATAAATGAATTGCTTCTTTTGGGTAATCTGGAGAGGAATCCAAAATGAAGCGTGATTGAATAAGTTGTTCATCCTCAGGAGATAGATTAGCAGTGCGAATATTGTTAAGGAGGTCAATGAATATATTGTCACCTTGCTGTCGCATTACTTCAGTTAGTTCAGCTATCTTGAAATTACTCCAAAGTTTTAGCAAACTTTCAACAAATCCAGTGGACATGTACACAGGCTTTCCCATCACTGGAGGCAGCTGGAAAAAATCACCAGATGCAATAACAGTTCTACCAGCAAATGGCACATGAGTACTAACACCAAATATTTCACATAACCGTAAATGTACATTTTTGAACAGTTCTTCCGAAACCATCGATATTTCATCAATAATTAACACAGTTAATTCTGAAAGCTTGTTACGCAATGATGATCTCATTTTGTCGCTAAGTGGAGCATAACCTTTACCATGCATTCCCAATCCAGAGTGGATGGTAGTACCACCAATGTTGACAGCAGCTACACCAGTAGGTGCTAGCAATAACACTCTTGGTTTTTCTGGGTTGGTAGCTTTACGAAGTAATTCTTTTGAAATGGCATGATACACTGTTTTCAATAAATGTGATTTACCACAGCCACCTTGGCCAGTTAAAAAAATATATAACGGATCAACACTTTTTAACACAGCACTGTTCCTGTATTTGATCAATTTTTTTGACCACGTCAAGATGGTGTCAAAGATTTCCCGTTGTTTATTATTGAGGGAGCTTATCCTTGTGTTGATTTCATTGTCATCTAGTACGTATTGCCTATCTGCTACAATCCCTGACGTAGCAGTTCGATTTTCATCCTCAATTTCATCGTCAGAAATGTGATCATTCAACAAATCTTGCATTTCCTCATTTTCCTGCTGTGCAAATGGATCAAAACTGGTTTCAAGATCAGCTCGGTAGGTTCGAAAAGCTTCGTCAACAAGTTCAGCATGTGGCTCAATCTTTGTTTTGTTGTTGTTTACTACATCAATAACACCAGACTGTGAGAGTTTTTCCAAATAAGTGTCACATAACAATTCCTTTTCAGTTCGGAAAGAAAAATACATAAACAACAAATGGTGTGCATATTGTTCAGGAAAACGATGTCTGTTAGGTACATGATATCGCAACACAGCACGAGTTTTTCTGGACTTCATTTTATTTTTACTACTCATTAACGGAATGACAGGAGGGTAAGGACTGTTGAAGCTTTCCCCTTCCATCACTTCATCACATAGAACAATAGGTTGATTATCATTTTCAGTTGATTCGTTAGGCTTGGAATCCAGAAAGTAGTATGCTAAAAATTCTGCAAAGCACATATTATCAACCGATGCAAACTTTCCACCTTTATATAAACCATCTGGTCTATCAACGTAACGATCAAGCATATTTGTTTTAAAAATATCGTTGCTGTCCTCTGGCAATTCATCCAATTCCTCCCGAGACTTGCAAATTCGAAATCTATTTTCCGGGAGATTGCTGTTAGCAAAAATGACTTTTGGAAATGTCTTGCGTAGCCACAGTTCAGGCATCACATGATACACTGCTTCCTGCACAGAACATTCTCTTCTGGAAGAGTATGCCTTAGCAATTGATAACATTTGATCAAATTTATTTAAGCTTTGGGACTTTGATTCCTCTAAGGCTTGCTTCATTGCCCTGGAGCACTCATCTTCTGATTTAGAGAGATATTTGCACATGTAGGTGATGGCTTTATAATGATTGAAAACAGGTTGGATATCCATGTTAGCTTCCCAAGCAGATAATCCTTCCACAAAGTAGTTGTTTACAAAGCAAGAATTAGGTGGGCGACGTAAATGAATTTCATAATCTGCATCTTTTGAAATGGATAATGCACTGTAATATTGTTTTTCTGTCAAGCTTAGTTTATCCAAAATCTCTGTGATTGTTCCAGGATTCTCGTAGTCATCACTTGATGGATCCATTATATTACGTTTTTTTGGCAGTAGAAACTCATCTATGTATTCTTTAACCTTATCTAACACAATTTTCCTGCCATCCAGTACCCTTTCTTTCTCATCAGCATCCATATCTTCAGGTAACGGACTGGAAATAATAGTACGATCTGTAAAGAAATGACCAAAGTTGAATCGACAAGAGCTATTCTTATATTTACGACAAGTTTTGGAATGTGTGTGAACTTGATACGTTTTTACCAATTCAAACAATTCCGGTTCAAGAACAGGATCTGGTAAATCGGCTCGAACAACTGCATCAACAAATGATATATATTCATCCTTGGATTTTTCAGTTAAAACAGGAGGATCTTTGAGCCATAAAAAAATATGTACATGTGGACTTCCTCTGACTTGAAATTCAACACGAATGACGTAATAAGACAACTTCCCCAAACTACCAGCTGCTACAATTTCTTTAAAGAATGTCTCAACACGATATTGAAAATGTCGAGCTAAAAAAACTGGATTCATGTTCAAAATGACACATTTATCTTCATAACTCATGTTGCGAATTTCGTCTTCCTTAAGATTCAGTTTATAAATTTTGGATAATATTGAAGGCAACTCGGGCCAACGTAAATCTGCACAGGATAATGTCATAAATAAAGTAGGAATGCCAAGTTGCTTAACCATTGCTAACACTTCCAACAGGAATCGCTTCCAATATGCTGGAGTGCCCTTTACCTGGTTCATAAAGTTAAATGCTTCATCATTTGCGATAAAAGTGTGGACTGTTTCTTGAAAATTTTGTGATAACATACCAGCTGTAACATTACCACTGGACATTTTTTTCATGGCAACATTGATCTTGCTGTGGAGATTCGTAGACTGAACAACATAATTAGCAAAGAATATGTAATCCGCATCTGATGAAAACTTTTGAGTGTAGTTTAGTAAACGCTGATTGAAATATTTTACTGGACTAATTGATATATTCCTTTCAACATTATATCCAAACTTGCCGTATGGAAACAAATGTGGAAATGCCATTTCCTCACAATATTCATCAGCATATATAGGAATTGCTGTGCATCCTTCCCCTGGAGCAATTGTAACCAAGTCCTCGTTAACATGAATAGGTATTTTGGGTGTCATGACAGTTTCATTTGAAGCTGCTCGGTGCTCATCTAAGGGATTTTCGTCGAGTTCATTTTCATTTTCATCAGCCATTCCATCAGTGACTTCATCATCATCAAGATTAAACACACCCTCAATGTTAGACATATCAACCAATACGTTGCTGTACAAATGATTGTTATCTTTCAAAAAGTCTAAAGCTTGAACAAGCAAGTCTGGTCTGACAGGTTCAAAGTAAACATGTCCGTGATACATCAATTTTCGTTTTAATTTCAACAACAATAAACCATTGCTGTCAGCAGGCCTTGGCAAAACATTGCTTACAGTTTCGGTATCTATCGGAACATTACAAATGGCCCTTTTAACCTTGGGAAAATTTCCTTTTGGCATTATGACAACTTTCTTGAATAGAATTCGCTTCGAAATGAGAACTTTTTCCAATCGATTTATGTCAGCTAGATGTTGCGGCAAATCATAGACTTCCAGTTTGTTCCAAACAGCTTGAGTGGGAATCTTTTTTCCCAACAGCTTCCGGTGACAAGTTATACAAATATATGGCATATTGTCAAAACTTAAAATAATTGAAAATTGGAAATCATGAGTTTCAATATTATATTTACTTCCATCAAAAGATACAACTGATCGCTTATATAAACAACGATTACATGAAACACAAATATAATAAGGTCCTTCATTAATCATCTGCTTAAATGATTGAATCCGTTTTTCGACTGTTGTATTAAATAAATTCCTTTTAGCTGCAACATATTTTTCTCTTTTACTTCTTAACATTTCTTTAAACTCAACAGTATCTTTTTTGTTAAGATACTTTTGATGCATTTTAGATAGTAAGTCTTTATGCTGAGGACTACCTTTGTTTTCCAAATACTTTTGGTGAAGAGCATCTTTATTTTCCAAATATTTCTGATGTAAAGCATCCTTGTTTTCCAAATATTTCTGATGTAAATCATCCTTGTTTTCCAAATATTTCTGATGTAAAGCATCCTTGTTTTCCAAATATTTTTGATGTAAAGCATCCTTGTTTTCCAAATAATTCTGATGAAAAGCATCCTTGTTTTCCAAGTACTTTTGATGCAAGTTGTCTTTATTTAACAAATATCTTTGACGAAAACTTCCTAACTTTTCCATATGACCAGCAGAGCCTACTTGGAGCGAATAATCATGGCGCAGTTTTTCAAGGTGATCTTTTCCTTTAACAGTATCTTTACTCTTAGTATTTTTCTGCTCATTACGCCAACGCTTTAAGATTCCTTCATGATTTTCAGGCTGAAGTTCTTTCAATAAATTTAGCTTTCTTTTTTTAGCGGCACCACTTTTGGATATTTTATTCCCTGAATCTACCATTTCAACCATTATAAATTGGATTTGACAAAAGACTGTATTGCGGTCAATCAAGTGAACTTCTGTAAGGTACTTTTGAAGTTGCATAATGCTTGAAAATTTCAACAAAGTTGCTGAACCATCTTCAACAGTAACACCAGCATCGTTTCGACTGTGCGAATCAAACACAAAAAATGCCTTTGTGTCCCAAGTAATGCTGAAAGACATTTGATTGACAAAAAAAATCATGCCATTACTTCTGCCAGATACTTGATTAAATGACGCTCTTAAAAAATTGTAGTTATTTCTATCAATTTCAGCTGTCACGTTTTCCACATACGATACCACAAATTTGTTATTTTCAATTTCCAATTGTTGCGGTAGATCATCTACTGACAAATAGCGAAACAAGTTTAAACTTTGAAATAACTCATTACCTTTAATCATAGCATAATCAAGGTCAGAAGTCTTCCAAAAACATATATTCTTAAATTTCGACCAGCATAATCCAATCAAAGAATTACAGGTACATTGCATACCAGAACTTGCTCCAAACATTGGGTCTCCCTGATGAAATGATGCTCTTACTACCTTGGCAATCTTGTATGTGGTGGGTCCAGGATTACATTCTACGTCGCCATCAAGAAGTAGTTGTAGCACTTTCAAGAAACTAACATCTACTATCATCAGGCAAAGTATGATACACGACAGGAAATATTGGCAGACAAAATGGCAGAACAACAGCAGAATTAAATTAGAATTCGTATAACCAAAACGTCCCCGCTGCTGAATACGAGTGTAAAAACAACCACAAGAAGCTCGCCACTGTTCAATACTTACCATTGTTAAAACAGATCTCAATACACCTTTCCCGAATTTCTGTTTAAACACCGTGTCATTGCCTAGCTTCTAAGTTTCGCCTCGTTTCTATGTTCTTTATTGTTTTTCTAATTGCATAATGTTCTCAGTAAGTAATAGTTACTCGTTTTTTCAGTTCCCCAGTGGAATAATTAGACGTAATTAAGAGTTTGAAAAAGAGGCGAAACTTAGAAGCTAGGCCATAACACGGTGTTTAAACAGAAATTCGGGAAAGGTCTATTAGTAAATACAGAGTAAAAATTTTAAAACAGAATGGTGTACCTTATATCTGATTAAATTTTCAGACAAATCTTTATAGGCTTTGAATTCGCAACGAAGCATACAGTTCCTGAACACTGAAAGTCTAGTGAAGAGAGGCTGCCATTATGCGTACGGCGTGCTACACTATTTCGAAAATACCACGTGGTGTGGCACACATGGCGGAAATTCAAGCCAATAAACTAGCGCTACTAAAGTTAATTAGCACCCTTGCGAAATAGTGGCGCCTTATGCACCAATGAACATTAAGACGGCTTTTGTATGAACCAATCAAATTGGAGAAACAAATATGACTAGGTTTGGACAGTAAGATGAAAAAAAAAAAAAAAAACAAAGACGATCGTAAAGGCTTTCTTGCTTACGCAGAAATCCAAAAACAGAGCCGGTTTTAATGTACTTCTCAGAAATCCAATAAATATCACTTGTTTCACTACTATTTTGTTCTATCTCCAATTGCAAACTTTCCCTGGAGGATAGTGGGTACTACCAAATTTGAAATAATTTTTGTTCAAATTTTGTTACAGTTATGCTTTGTTACCTTGTCCCCTTGTTACAAGTACCAAGAAAGTACCAAGAAAGTACCTTTCCATAGAAAGGTTTCTTAAAAATTTTGTGAGTTTATGAAATTTAAAACATAATTTTCTCCGTTTAAAGAAATTGGAGATAGCACAAAATAATTCTCACCTAACGTAATGATATCTGATTAAGCTATTGCAAGATGTGTGAAGGAAAATTTTTGCATCGTTTCCAAACCCAATTCTTTCCCACTAATTTCATTGAATAAACTTAAAAAAAAGCAAATTGAAACTATGGTGCATTTTTCCTGTTTCATGATTCATAACCCAATCAATCATTGCCTTTGTTGCCATAGCAGTTTCGAAGAAAACTGCTGACACACTTTTTTCTGGACCTTATAGTTCATTATCTTTAAAGACTACTAAACTGAAATAAACAAAACACTGAAATAGTCATATAATTGCAGAACTATACGCAGTCAATTCACGACACAGAGGTTGACTTGCAAATAGCATTATTTTACTTTATTTAATAAAGCGGGTTATGAACAGAGAGTAATTTAATGTTATACAAGAAGCCGCTTAGCTTGAAGACTTCAGGACGTAACACAACGATGCAAATCTTGTCTCAAAAATACAACATTGCTGAATTGCCAAATTATGTTCAAATCTAATAAAAATGACTGGCAAATTCAAAATCAACAACTTTTAATTGTGCGTTGTGCAAAAGTTTTATGAATTTTGCAGAACTTTCTAAGTTTGATCCAAATTTGGCCGGAATCATCCATTTCTGGTCAAATCTGACAAAATGACTGTCAAATTCGAAATCAACACCTTTCAAATGTGATCTGTGCAAAATTTGTTAAATTTGAACTTTCGAAATTTGGTCCAAATTTGGCCCAAATTGTTCATTTTTACACTTATCTGACAAAATGACTGTCAAACTTGAAATCAGCACCCATCAAATGTAATACATCCAAAATTTCATGAAAATTGAAGAACTTTCGAAATTTGGTCCAAACTTGGCCTAAATTGCCCAATTTTAGTCAAACCTGGCAAAATCATAGTCAAATTCAAAATCAGCACCTTTCAAATGTGATCCGTGCAAATTTTGATGAAAATTGAAGAATCTTCGAAATTTGGTCCGAATTTGGCCTAAATTGCGCAATTTTAGTCAAACCTGGCAATATCATTGTCAAATTCGAAATCACCACATTTCAAATGCGCTCTGTGCTAATTTTCATAAAAATTGGTCAACTGGAAGTCCGAACTTGACCAAATTTGCGAATTCGTTAACGTTGTCATGTAAACGCCGCACGAAAACGTTCATAACTTGGAGTAGTAGCAGTAGTAGTAGTAGTAGTAGTAGTAGGAGGAGGAGAAACCACGGGTATCTTAAATACTTTACTCCACCACGGGTATCCTAAAGTCAACAAGAGGCAGATGGCGCAAAACGATAGCAGCTATTGTACTTAGAGTTATGAAAAGTTACTACAAAGCTCTTTTAGGCTTGTTTTTTCTTTATATCTCACTGATGGAAAACAGGCATAAACCATGAATATATTAAAGCGATTAGTTAGTGTAAATAGGGTCTAATCATAAAGCACCAGAAATTAATTTATTAAAAAGACAAAATAATTATACATGAATTATACAAATTTTTTTTAAGACCATATGTAAAAATAAGCCACGGGTTTTGAAAAATATATTATGTTTTTAAAATTATAATTTCATGAAACCAAAATGAATTCAAACAAATAACTGCCTTTTTAAACTAGATCTCTGAAAGTCTAAATACACTAAACAGTGTTGTAGCTAACAACAAACGGGGTAATAATAAGTTTTGAACGAATAGGCTTTACTAACAAGAAAAAAAATATAACCAAATTTGAAGTATCGATGTATTTTCAGCAAGCATAAGTAACTAACACTTCCAATTTTATGCAGACCTATTTGATCTATATTCATTCTTTAATGAATTATTTCATATAATATCAAAGAAAACGTCTCTTTAAATGTTTGATATGTAAAACCTTTCGAGGGCTGCGTTCCTTCATTAGAATTTGGATGACGTTATAAGCGGAGTCTCGCGGAATCTAAATCGCAAACTAATTGCCATTTCGGCCGGAGTAGTAGTAGTAGGAGGAGTAGTAGTAGGAGTAGGAGTCCACGGGTGTTTTAATACGGTATTCGCTATCGCTGCTATCGTAACAAGACGAAGTTATGCAAGTTTTCTTTTAACAATTTAATTGAGGAGTATATCAATGGGCAGCGACCTAAACTTGCATATAAGCGTCCTGTCGTTCGGTTATGATGACTTATTCATCTGATAATGTTTTTGTTCTTTAAGGGAATGGAAGAAAATTGGCGAAGGGAGATGTTTGGACATTATTTAAGCTCACTGCACTGCATATTTTTGATTATTTTTTGACCATTTAACGAATGCACATGTTTTTGCATTAAATGTTTCGTTGCCCTTCTTCCCTTTTCCATTGATTTTCTATTGACACAATCTTAACTTTAAGAATATTAGCTTCACGCAGTGTCAGATATTAAATTCTTTTGTTCTTATTTATGGAACTTCCAGTAAAGTCGAAAATACATCTGTTTTGATTATGAGCGATCGACCTTTTCTGTGATGCTCAATTGCCACTCAAAAGAGTATTATTTAGAGAACTAAGCGACAAATAATACTACTCAAAATAGTTCGATGATATAATGAAACATTGAGAAACTAAGTTGATTGGACCAGATTGGCATCAGATTGAAGTGACGTAAAAAACGTTTCGCAAGATTGTTTGAAAAGGTACTGTGGTATGCTCACAAAGATGCTTCTGATACTTCAAAATCGATGACCTTTTCCATCGCTGGAATCCTTACTTTGTCTTCTATAATCTCGCACAAAAAATATGTGACAAAAGTGAGAAAGAAATGTAAATTGCCACTCCCCCAACCAATCTAAGTTGTGTTGTATCCAGATCACAGCCACAAAAGGTGCCTAATATTTTTGTTGTGGGAAGATGGATTTTCATAGTTTAGTGACATATTCTTTCAAGACTGAGCTTTCCAACAGCATGTATTGTCAATCCCTCTCACAATTTGTAAAATTGATACAAAATTCTGACCGAAATTCGTGTCTTGTAGCAAAAAATCAAAACAAAAAACATCATGAAGCAACTGAAAGCAACCTAAAAATCTATAGTTCAAAGGATTGCTTATCTAACCCCAATCCTAACCATAACGGCAACTAGAAAAAAATCATAAAAATAAACTCTGACGGTATATACTCATACTTTCGATATCGACAGATTCCGATATCTTTGGATTCATAATTGTTGTCATCATATTGATGAGATTGGACGGATTGTCTGCCCTATCTGATTCCGACACTAACCGCAAAAGTTAATGGCAGCAGCACTCAGGGGAACGGACACTTGCACTAAGCCTTCAAAATGCTTTAATGCTTTAAAAAATTGTCTGCATTTTGATTTGATGTGAATGAAGGAGAGTAACTGCTTTTTTTTTTTTTTAAGGTAATTTCTATGAACAAAAAACTGCGCTAGATATTGCTTTTGAAATGTTCATTTTCTGTTTAAGAAATAATTACAAACAAACGTATAGTTATTACAAGTTATTCATCTCTAGTATAGCTTACTGTGAGGTTGGTATGGCTTATTAACTCTGTGAGGTTTGCAGACTTTTGCAAGGTCAGTATACCTTGTGTGGTCGTTTTTAATAGTAGATGTGGTAATGTATCTTAGGACGATGGGGCTTGTATGAACCATAGGTCTGATGTGATATTTAAGTGGTCAGTACGAATTGTGTGGTCTGTCGATGATTTCAGCATCTTCCTCATTGTCCTCTTCATTGTCGTCATATTTTTTGATTGAATAATACTTTGTTCGGTAAGGCATGGAGACTTTATGATGCTTGTAAGGTCGGTAGCGCTTGTGTGAACCGTAGAACTGGCGGACTTTATGATACTTAGTTGGTTTGTATGAGTTGCGTGGTTGGTATATGATTTTAGCATCTTTCTCATCATCCTCTTCATTCTCGTCATGTTTTTTGATTGAATGATACTTTGTTCGGTAAGGCATGGAGACTTTATGATGTTTGTAAGGTCGGTAGCGCTTGTGTGAACCGTAGAACTGGCGGACTTTTTGATACTTAGTTGGTTTGTATGAGTTGCGTGGTTGGTATATGATTTTAGCATCTTTCTCATCATCCTCTTCATTCTCGTCATGTTTTTTGATTGAATAATACTTTGTTCGGTAAGGCATGGAGACTTTATGATGCTTGTAAGGTCGGTAGCGCTTGTGTGAACCGTAGAACTGGCGGACTTTATGATATTTAATTGGTTGATAGCGGATTTTTCTTTGGAATTTTGTATCGTTGATATCGTTTTCGTTATAAATATCTTTGTCATTGATGTTTGCTATTGCTTCATCATCTTCAGTCGGTTCTTCAATTTCATCTTTTTCTTCTTCTTCTTGGCTTTCATCTACATTGTTATCATATTCATTGTTTACAACTGTTTGGGCGGTAGGTTCTAAGAAAGAAACAAAAATCCCTTATTGAAGTGGCTTACAAAATCTCAAATTGATACATGCAAGTTATAAGATGCATTTGATTGTCACAAGGTCAAGATTTTCTGGTTTTCCCTAGTTGGGATGGGACTTTAATGAACGAAACATCTACGTTACACACACCTGATGCAGTATGAGGTTCTGTTTTTTTAGGTGATGGTTTCCCTGAAGAATAGAAGTAAACGAATACATATCAAAGTTTTTATTACACATAAATGAATAATAAGGGGAGATTTCATGAACTGACATATAAACAACGTGAGACTTACCAAAGGCAATTCCTACAAACAGGAAAAGAAGGACGATCCAGATTCTCATGACTGTTTTTCAAGTTGTCTTTTATTGAGTGATAATATTTTGTACAGAATTCTTATGAGTTGTTGTACTTCCAGAAAACTCTGAGTAAATTGTTTTCAAGAGCCAGCTTGCCTTTTATACCCATTGTCAAAACACCAGAAACGCGTTGAATAAGTAATGGGGTCCCTTTAATCACCTTGTGCGTATAATCATTTCCGGCCAATGCAATTGTGATCACTTTCGTTAGTTGGAAGAATGACATTGAAAGAACTTACCAAAAGACACTGTTTCTATCAAGAATGATTATCTACAGTTCTTGATGAGTAATGGTATCTGATTAAGCAATGGCAAGATATGTGTAGGAAAATTTTTGATTAATATATTTTACGTCATTAGATTTGATTAGTTCATATCTTCGTCTTTGATCAGCCCTTTACTCAATCATTCAGATTATACTGTTGATACAGCATTCCTTTCAAATAAATCATTGATAATTTTGAGTTCTGCATATATATATATATATATACAGCATCTTATGAATAGTGCATTTAGTATGAAACTTCAAATTCGCAAATTTCCTCAAACACATAAGTCAAAACGTTATTCCCAATATTTGTTAATCTTTCTATAGAGCAAGAAAACTCTTAATAGTTCCTAAACAGAATGCGACAAAGACAAGAACATGAGTGAAAACTAAAAATTCAGTTTGCTTCATAAATTTGCTTTAAAAGTGAAACTTAGTTTCATGATATGCTGTTGGGAAAAGTTTTTAATTTTACTACTATAAATATCAGACATTTGTAAGTGAAAAGTAGCATTGTCAAGTAGAGAATGGCAGTGTTTCGCATTTATTTTTTCTTGCTTCCATGCCAATCATTTCAACTCAGAAACCTCATGATAAAACAAATCGAAACTGCTACATTTTTCCTGTTTCGTGATTCATAATTAAACATCGTTTTTGTTGCCATGGTAGTTACGTAATGTTCGTAACTCGTGATTGTTCTAATTAAATAAAGTTGACAAAGTCAGCAACGAAATACACTCAAAGGAAAAATTCAGTAGTCAAGTGAAAAAATTTTTTTCGCATTAGAATTATCGTCGTAATGGTAACTAGAAGCCTCATGGCTTGAACAATTTCCGCATCAGGCCTAGAGGAAATTCCTTTAGCCTAATTTTCAAGATATCTGAATGACTATCCATTATTTTCTTGTTGCTTATGTGAGAATAGTCTATCACAATTCGCAAAATATAACTTGTGGTTTACATGGAGAATAAAATGATATTTGATAGGAGTGAACCAAAAAATTATATTGCTCTCAACACTATTAAATCTTTTACAACCAAATGATTTAAAATAGGTTAAACTTGTTTAAAAACTGAAGACCTTGTCTATTTATGATCAAATCTGAAAAAGTGACTGCCACATTTAACATCAGGACCTTGCTCTTTGTGCAAACCTTCCGAATCTTTCCAGAAATGTGAATTTGGTAACATAATTAAGTAAACATTACATGAAATTGTTCATAACTTGGATTAGTAGGAGCAGAAGAAACTTGGGCAGTTCAAACTTTAGCATTTCAAAGATTTTAATCCTCTGAATGACAGTTAACAGGATGTTACAAGAAGAGAGTGCCAGCAATTCAAACATAAAAGAAAAACGTTCAAATAATCCCATTGATAATATAAATTGAATTTACAAATTATGTTAATGCGCTTCTCTACAAGTTACGACTACCCTTTAGATCTGCCACTGTCTGCATATTACCACTAGAATCTTTTCATGAAGTTTATAAACAACACGAAAAGACAAATGACACAACAAAACTTAGAATCCATATTACAAATCTCTCTTCAAACATGATATCTTGTGTCCTACAACATATTACGATCCAAATTTTCACAAGGCTTTAGTGATCTCATATATGTAGGTAATATATATTGGTTGGATTCTAATGATCAGCCAAAGTTTGTTTTCCTGACATATGTATCCCAAACTAAATCATTGTGCCTCCATCGATTTTCAGTGGTTTTCAGTGGAAAAAATCTTAATTATTTTGAACAATGTCATCTTTTCCAATGTGAATTTAACACAAATCAGTCCCACACAGTGATAACTTAACAGAACATTGAACAGTGACTAATACTTTGATACAGTCTGGAATACACTAAATTCTCCCTTCTTTAATTTATTAAACTTAATCTCAACCACTTTGCAATTCACTATGTTTCGGAGCCAGAATAACAGTTTTATTAGACATATCGTTCACCTTGCGCACAATGTTTATACTTTTGGTTTGTATCAGTGTGTAGACAGATTTTTTTTATTTTATTTTTTAATTTAAAAGTATATATTTCAGAAAGGTACTTAAAAAATTACAAATTCGGATATGTATATTATATATAAATTTTAAAAATAAATGAAATAGATTCAAAACTAATTTCTATGAGAAAGGCCTCTACTATTGTGTATCGAAATGAAATAGCACGGAGATAAATGTTGCGCAGGTTGAGTTAAAAAAAACAAAAAAAACACAAACATACGAAATTGAGTCAAAGCGAAACACAAATTGAGTCACGTTAAATCACAAAATAAGTGTAGGCAAAACGCTGATTGAGTCAAGGATTTCAAACAAAATCATCAATCAATATCATCAAACACACCTAGCAAAATCGTATATAATAGAGAAATCGTCCACTGGCTGAACCTTCTCCGGCGGTGGTGGTTTGTCCAGAGAACGACTTCCTCGAATACATAAAAGACACGATCGAATAATGAGTAAAGACAATTTACATCTGATAACAGAAATAACCTTTTCATAACGTTCACCTGTCTTAGCAGAAATCCTACTTGCTAAATGAGCGTGAAAAGTGGAACATTCGGTCCCTTGACTCCCACATACAGAAAATACTAATGGAGTAAAGGTTCCGTGTTCCACATTCATTATCCTACTATTATACTGCCGTTTTTTTTCCCGTTCATGCTTTGTTAAAATCTTTTGCAGTGTCATAGAGTTCTGAGAGTCTGCGTTTGTATTGGTCACTCTTATGTCCAAAAAAGCGTTTTGTCCATTTCTCCACAGACCACGTGCACGAATATCAGATCTAATATCGTCTCCAGTGAGACCTTGCACTTTTTCTCCATTCAAAGGTTGTAAACGTGGTTCTAATTCCACATCGTTGAGAACTTGCTTTAAAAGCTCTGCTTCATAGTCTCGAATACTGTTATGCCTCATTATTACAAAACCCCCTCGTTTACAGTCGAGGGCATAGTTGACTAGAAACTTTGTCCACATGGACCACGTAGATCTTTTGCATAACGTAATTTTATCGCATCACGGAACTCTGATTTATTTAAATCAAAACCATATTCCTCAAGCGGGAGTACCGTCAGCCAACTCGAAGCTCCTTTTTCTTTCGCTTCTAAAACCGATCGTTGTGTTTGTGATCGTTGGTGGTAAGCTGCTCGAAACATCGATAGCTCTGTTCTTAACACTATCCTCCTTTTTAATCTTCTCGACTGACATCAATTTTTTCACTGTTAAGCTGTCTGGAATTTCATTTCCCTGTGCAATCATGATGGCAACTAACGGTGCTGTTACTACTAGCGAGGTTTCGAAGTTCGATTTAGCAATGTCGGATAAGATTGGTATTCTAAGGCCAGCGTATCGGATTGGTAGTGAAAATAATTTCCTATCGTCATCGGTAATAAGAGAGTCAAATAGCGATGAAAAAAAGCTATTATTAATGACATCATCTAGCGGCTGAAGGTATTGTTCCATTTCTGGAATCCTTCGTAAGAAATATGTGTATTTGTGTACCTGTCCATGAATAAACGCAGCATATGCTGCTTGCAGTTGGGATTTACATATTTCTGACAGTTTTTGGATTTCTTTACACCATATTTTCACCTTCTCTCTCACGAAACGTTTCACTGCCCAGTGCTGCGCCAAGGTGACGTTGGCCCTCTGTAGTAATTTGAATTTCGGTGTTGTCAAACATGTCTCGAGCTTTGTCTAGCAAGTTTTCATCTTTCAAAATAAGCCACGATTTTTTGTCATTGACATAGTATCCAAATTTATAACCTTCTTCTTTAACGGTGTCCCACCATGTTCGTAAACGACTCAGCTTTTCTGCACCTGCAATATCATCGGCTAAGCAAACATCTTTCACACTAGGGCAGTCTGATCTTAAACGGTTAAGCAATGGGGTGATTCCAAGCGCATAGAATGACATGGCGAGAT
Organism: Turritopsis dohrnii; assembly: GCA_027922465.2. NCBI lineage: Eukaryota > Metazoa > Cnidaria > Hydrozoa > Anthoathecata > Oceaniidae > Turritopsis > Turritopsis dohrnii. The sequence goes on along the minus strand of BQMF02000594.1, from coordinate 63,840 downwards.
TGTCATTCTGTGTCGTACCCTCTCTCGACATGATAACATTTTTACCCAAAACAATCATCTGCACAGGGTTTCGATAAGTGTTTATCAATATTGTAGAGAAGTGCGGGCATAATATCTGAACGTTGTGAAGGGCAACCATTCGGTTCATCGAGTTGAACGCGTTGCTCGCATCGACAAAAATGACTGCGTGTGTAGACAGATTGCAAGATTTTTTTCAGATAGCGGAATCGTGTATTCTCTCCAAGCAAGTAGTCAATTTCATTTGTTTAGTTTTTTCAATATCTTCAAATTTCAGTGTAATATTTATTGCCCAACCTCGAACCCAGGGTCTCTTGCCTTTTCGATATACGGATAGCGGCAAAGAAGACCCTGGCGAACGCTGGTCACGTGACATGAAAATTACACAAAATCTGCGTAATCTGTGTGGCCCGAAGAAATTCTGTCTCGTGCATTCAGTTTTTTACATAGTCACATTACAACCAATATAGAGACCATATATAGTTCGTCGAGTTCACTCGAGCTCATTTCTGCAAAACTTAGTTGTTTACAAGACTTCAACAGCATTCTGGAAAGACGGTGTTTCTGATTTGATAAAGATTTTATTCGTTATCAAGGTTATTACATTCGAAAACCTTGAATGATAAAAGGGAGATTGCAAAATTCGTGTGGTGTTTTGTGGATTTTATCTTTGTAACGAGCTGTGGTTTATTTTGGAGACACATCCAGAAACAGAAGCAGAAAATTAAAACTTGAGTGTATTGAGGTTCAATCTTCCACAAAAGAAAATATAAATAGCCAATAAAGGCACACAAAAAGTAAAAACAAACTATGAAGATAATACATAAACAACAATAATACAACAGTGCAGTGGTGAGAGAAGATTCTCATGAAAATGTTTGGGATGAAGAACTTATTCAAATATATTAAATGATTCAACATTGTTATTTATATCAAAATTTGCAAAGTTCACTGGTCAGTAGATGTATGTCTATTTCGAAAAAGCTCTATAACTTCTTCTTGTAAGTGACCTAAGTATTATCAAGTTTACGTTTGTCACAAATGAAGACAGAACAACACAACTTATAAAATTTTCACACTTCTTTAACCTATGAAGTCTTTCTCAAGTGCCAAGTGTCAATATATACTTATTAGTATACTTAAAAATGATGTTTGTTGTATGTGTTAACTACCCTTATTATGTATGCTGAAAAAGAAGTATTTTTATTATGAATTCTTGTAGGATCTTGTGTAGGATCCTGTCAGGATTTGAACCAGATTTTAACATATGTTGAGTGAAATTTGTTGTTAGTTTCAAGGTTACTATGTGATCGAAGACAGGATGGTATTCTGTATGAATACTGATATTTCAAATTTTAGGGAAATTGCTTTTTAGATTGTTATCTTCCCTTAAATCGTCTCAGTCGTTCTTGTCAGTCCATTCTTCTCTCTCTGACAATTTGCAGGATTTTTATAACCAAGCTATGTGACGTATAATAGTTTTAAATAATTACATGGGATCTTGAATCTATTATGGCAGATGGTTTAGTTTTGAGTAAACACTGTATTGTTGTAAAGTGTAAAGTTTAACTTTGTCCTTTTATGTATTTTGCTAAACGATATAATACAGCTTAAGATTTAGAATTCTTAAGTCAATATATACCTTTTTATGAAAATCCTACAAATTGTGATATACAGTAAAGTAAAAATTAGATTACATTTTCATTCTTTGTATGTGCACATGCTTGTTTTAGTTTTTGATCCCATTTCTGGATTGCAACGTTTTGTTTAGACCCACATATTGAACAATTTTGCTTCAGAAACGTTGTGATTTATATTCATCAACTGAAGCCACTAAATTCTAATAAGGAATCTGAGTGTGAATGGAAATTAGCTATATAAATTTAATAATTCTATGATATTTAAATATGGAAATATAGGTCAATCTGTGATTAACAAATAATGTTTCAACTATGTATTTGTATGTATTTGTGATTTCTGTAGTTTTATTGTTGATAATATTCAAAAATCGTGTTATAAAAAAAATTCATGTTTTCTTCCCAGAAATGATTGAAGATGGTCATCCTCATATTTCTAAATTATGCTCTTAAATTTTAGCACATGTGTGTGAGCCTACAATTAAAGTTCTTAGAAACTATGTTCTTCTAAAAAAGACTGCCATAATTCATCACTATTCTGTTTTACAAGTCAAAAGAGCATGAAAATTTATCTTGTTCACTTGTTCATTATTTTAAGAACTTTTTGTTGTCAGCCTTTCTCATTGTAAATACATAATGTCACCATATCAGTGCTTTTTGAATTGAAATGATAGCTAAAATAATGTTATTTTGAATAATTAAATTTTTAGACTCCAATTCTTATCTTCGTCAACAGTAACTCGGATGATTTCTTCTTTTTGCTCGAAAATCCTGCGGTCGTTGTAATATTTTCAGCCAATAGAATTCGTTAATTCGGTAGCGTTCGCCAGGGTCTTCTTTGCCGCTATCCGTATATCGAAAAGGCAAGAGACCCTGGGTTCGAGGTTGATTTATTGCCCCCGCAGCGAGCGTAAGTAGTTTCACGAGATAGGCGAATGTCAGTTTCCGATTTTGTTCTTCATCATCATCATCATCATCATCATCATCTTCCAACTTTCGTGTTGGCGTTACACGGTGGTATGCAATTATTAGCTGATTTTGCCAGAATGTTTTGTCGTATCTCTTTCCTAATTTATTATCTCTTTCCTAATTTATTATTATATTATACTATGTTATTTAGAAAGTTCGTATACTAACATTGCTTAGACATTTTTCATATTACTTTTGTGTTGTTTTAGTGAAATGAACGATAAGGATTTTAAAGCACAGCTTGAAATCTGAAATTTTGCTAACCATACATTTTATTTTTGTATATGTTTTAACTCTAAATCTTTCATTCAATTAATTTTATTCAATGCACTGATTATTGGCAGATCTTGCCTTAAAAATATTTAAATTTGATTTCTGTGTATGTAAGAAAGCCATATTTACAAATTGTCGTTCTTCGTGTTTTAAAAAGTTTTTTTTTTTTCTTTTGGCTCTTACAGAATCTTATTTTGATTATAAAATACGTATTTGATTATAAAATACGTATCCATGGTTTCAGTTCACACATTTCTTTTGTTTGTAGCAAATACTTTCTGATATTACTTGTTAAGCCTTATTTACACTTTTTGAAAGGTATATTAGCATTAGTGTGACTTAGGCCTAAGAGATAACAAAAAGTAACAAAGTTTTGTGCAGATTTTCATCTGTTTAAGTTTAGATCTATTTGGTTTGCATATTCCAAGTTGGTTTTGAAATACCGCCACTGCTACACTATGCCTCGTAGTTACACTACTCATTAAACTATTTGTTGTATTGTAAAACTTTTTAACTATTGTTTCATATGAACAATTAATTGTTCTTGTAATTGGAAAAGTAGTCGTAAAGAAAGTTTAACTCAATTCTAATGTAAGGGAAAAACCGTGAAGACCATCTGTCAATGAGTTTTCAAATCTGATATCCCATTTCAAAATGATCATGCTCACAATTCTTTTTATTATGTTTTTATTGTGTTTATACAATGTTATCAAAAGTTAAAATGTTTGTTACTGTGAAAAGTTTTACAAAAGCGTCCATCTTAATGTTTTGATCTCCCTTCACCCTTGTTCTTTCAAAACAATAGAAATGATGTCATAAAACATTGCTTGTTCTTTAAATGACCGTTGGCTGATTAAATAGTTTTTCAATTATCGAGTTTGTCCTGAAGTTCAATTGATGCCATTATGTCAACTCTTTGAATAAAGGGTGTTATTGTATGCCTGTTTTGATGCATTAAATGTTACAAATTAAATGTTAAATGCTACTCCTCTCGTGATCATAATGCGAGACAGTTCTAAAACGATTTTGAGTGAGTGTTGAGTATCTTTGAAGCTTCCTAAAAAACTGGCTTTGTCGAAATATTTAAGCATATAAGTATGCCACTTGCCAGGCCCACAATAAACCAAAACGTTTGTTTTTGAACAAAAGTTATATCTATTTCCGTTGCATAGCTTGCAATGTATAGCTTGCTGTGTATACAAATTGAAATGCTTGAGTGCGGGGGCATTTTTAGCTAAAGCTACATGCTAGTTAAATAAAATGAACATGTTTCATGCATTTATTGATAAGACGTACCAGTAATGTTGATACATACATTTCTGCTTTGATATTGAAAGATTTTTTCACAACATAGTTTTGTTCAAATTAAATCTTCATCTTCTTTTTCAAGAATTTTTCCCAAAGTCAGCTAAACATCAATATTTCTTCTATATGGAATATTCTCATGATAATATTTCGATTACAATATTAAATAAAGACAGGAAAGAGGTCTTAAAATTCTTCTTCAACGTTTCTACAAAGCTACTTCTTTAACTTCTTCAAAATCGGTTGGAAAACTACGATGACCCTAAAGGTTCATTCGTGAGCACAAAAAAATGTGCTACGCATATACTTTTTTGTGCTACGCATAAAACTTTTTGTGCTACGCATAGAAGTTTTTGTGCTACGCATAAATTTTTATGTTACGCGCATTTATTTTCTGTGTAAAGTGCTCCGCGTTCATTTCGACCTCATTTCCATTCTGGTCTATATATTGTTGACAATTATTGTTGACAATTTCGTGCATTCTCATCCATGTGTATAATGATGGTGGATCACATGCTTACCAAGTGAACTACCACTACCTTCAAAAACTTCTTTTTTGATTATGTTAGTTATCTCTTCTCTATTTTCTTCATCGTTTTGAAATCTCCTCCTAAGACCAAGCCTAGTTAAAAGCCTTTTTAATGTTGACAAGCTGATTACATGGTTGTGTTGGACAGCTAGAAAGAAGATGATTTCTACGTTTGTATAACCTTGGCCAAAATACAAACTTACTAACGACTCTAGTGTTATTGGATATGATGTAGATTGAAGAACGAGCAAGTAATTTAACGCTGTACGTCGTTCCTCATCAATTCTTGCGCGCTTTTTTGCTTTTTGCACCATGTAACATTACACACTAAATAGCATAAATTAAGGACCAGATATAGGTTGTTGATTTTTTTGCGCTAACAAACAAAAAACACAAACATGAAAAAAGTATTTGTGTAACAATGTAAAAAATAACTGTGTAGCACAACAATATCTGCGTAGAGAAAACACTTATGCGTAACACAAAAAAGCTATGCGCGGCCCAAAAAAATCTATGCGTAAGCCAAAATATTCTATGCGTAGGCCAAAAAATTCTACGCGTAGCACATTTTTTTGTGCGTGCATGAGCCTTCAGGACCATCGTAGAAAACGTTTCACCTGCTCTCTGTGCATATTTTACGGACTTGATAATAAAATTTTTGAATTGGATTGAATTGAGAAGTTTTTAATATAAAATGGATAAAATAACTAACTAAGTATTTCAAAAGTATAAAAAAGTTAATATTTGTGCGAATTAATGTTGAAAGTGGCTTCTTTGCATTACATTTAGCATAGAGTTTTGGGTCTGTCATTTATTATTCTGAATAAACAAACAATCCGAAATCCAAACGGACTTTCCGAAAACGGCAAAAAAGTGCTACATATACAGATAGATAGAATGTGTAAACCAAACAATATCCTTACGTTTAAAAGCGCGGAAATTGAATTACGCACGTGTTTCAATAAGAAAATCAAGGATAAAATTGCTGTCTTTGCACTTTTTCTCAACTGTCATGGAAACAAGAATAACAAGATGCCCTACCGGGCAGAAGTATTCCTGCAGATGACTGGAAGACTTTCTGGAGGGTTTTCAGAAAGAAATGAATGTTAGTTCACGCTTTAAAACGATATGCATAATGCAGAATGATGTTTGCAGTATTTTACATTTTACCTTTTAACAACGATAACAATTAAGCTTTGTTGTCTCATATAAAACTTCAGTCTTGTTTCAATTTAGAGAATTTTTAAAAAAGATTTTAATTCAAAGTTGTATTCCCTAAAGAATCTTCAAGAAGTAATTAAGTAATAAAAAGTTTGTCGCGTCAAGAAAAGTCTGTGCTTAAGAAGTAATAACTTCGAATTCATTTAATTACATTCCCGAGAGCATCATAAAAGTTAAGAGACTTTGAAAAATTTTGCCGGAGATCAAGCTTAAAAAGGAACACCGACAGTTTAGAAATCCATTAGAGAACACTCTTCCGTGGACGTTTCAAAATACTCCTTTTAAAACTATACAGTATGAAAATCTTTATGTTGTTTGTACCTGAACTTCATAATAAAAACTTTTACTTGGCCTTGCGAAATAATAAAAATATCTGTGTTTCCTTTTTATCGTCAGCTTGATAGTATACAAATTTTAGAATCATACAATATTTTAAATTCGACTAGTCAATTAAAAAAGTGGTCATCTATTGATTAATAAAATGGGTATAAGCTGATGAGGAAGATGAGCTGTGCTTCAAGATTCCAGAGCTTTATAAAAACAGGATAGCTTACCTAGGAACATGAAATAGAAAATTGTATTATATTTAGAAAAAGACTAATAGAAACCTTACGCATTAAATCGATATAAACATACCCTATTGGTAGTCGTTCATATCTGTTTTGAAGCATCAAGAACTGCTTATTTGTCAAGAATGACTACTAAAGCTCGGTTCCCATTAAGATTTAAAATGTTGAGCAACATTCGTACAACAAGTGTTGTACTACAATTGTACAACTGTTGCTGTGCAATCACATGTTCCCATTAAATCTTTGATAAATTCTACACTCGTTCGAAAAAACGTATAAGATTATGTACTTTACAGAACAGCAAGATCGTGCGCTGTTGAGCAACTGCTCTCTGCTGTGTTTCCATTGAACTTTTACTTCAATAATGTCGTACAACTATCGCCGACTGTTGCAGAGATAGAAAAATTTCTATCTCTACAACATGTGTTGTGCAACATGTCTTCTGTTGTACAACAACCGCTCTGTTGCACGACATTTGTTTCCATTAATATCGTAAGTGGCGTGCTACTGTTGTACGACTGTTGCTCAACATTTTCGATTCTAATGGGAACCGAGCTTAAGAATATTAGTTTCACGTAGATTATCAGCTTGGATCATAAATGTTCTTGATTCTTTTAAGTTTTACAGCCGTACTACAACCTCTTCTATATCAATATATTCAATAAAGAAACTTTCACAGATCTACGCATGCTTCTTCGCTTCCATTTTTAAAACAACTACGGAAAACTTAAGAACGTTGCATAAGACTCACATGAAACAACATTTCTACCTGGCATCTGCGATTTAGCCATATGTTAGTTATTCCTTTCACTAGAGCTTATATTTTACACTTTTAGAGTCTTTTCAAGCAAAGTACTTGTATACAATGAATATAGTGTGAGTTTAGACTGTTAAATCATAAAAAGAATGTAAGTTGGGAACATTAATGATTTGAGTGGCTATTTCCCATCGACAAAAATTGGTCTAGGTTTGGACAGTGAAAAAAAAAACAAACAAGATGCCCTTGCAGGCATAAGGATTTCTGCAAAATCAGCTGAAGTATGAAAAAAGAAAGACTATGACATTCTTGAAATTTAAGAAAAGTTTAATCCGCAATATATATTTATGAAATTTCTGATCATGTACTCCCCAAAAATCTGGAAAAAACATAATTGTCACTATGCAAAACTTTATCTGAATGACATGTTCTTTATTTTGTTGGTACGAAATGATATTAAGGATTCAGTGATCAATTCAGATAAGACAATGAGTATGCACGTAAGTCAATGTAAATGTTATGAATTTAATATGTCTTGTCAATCTTCCTAACAGAATTCCTAATTCAGAAGGAGAAAAAGGAAAGCATAGATTTTAATGATACGAAATACATCTATATACATACAAAATCAACATACATAACTGAAAACAGCAATTTGTGCTTTAATTTGAGTAACAATATGTCATTGCCATCTTTTTAATTTAAAAACATGCATTACCAAATTACCTGAACTAAATTTCATGAAAAGATTATATAAACTTATTCAGAAACTTAAAAAACAATAAATTTTTAATTACGTATACACGCCAGGGCATCATGAAAGCATAACTGACACAATACGAACCTTACATTAACTTCTAATAAACTTAATGAACAAAATAACATCAAATTCATATGCTTTCAGATATCACAGTGATTACGTATGTACGGTCAATCTTCCTAATTATGAAAAGACTTCCCAAACACAAAAAGTAAACAAAGATTAGGATTATGAAAAATATGACCTAAACTTAGCTACCAAAATTAGCAAACATAACTGAAAACAGAAATTTGCGTTAAAAGATGTCCAATATTTAGAATTTACAAACAATCAAGATAAGTTTCAATTTGCTATCGTAAATAGTAAGTCCCCATTCCTAATTCAGGACATTGATAATACAGCCAAGAACTATACAAGTATATAATAGGCTAAAATTTAGCTAGAAAAACATCAAACATAAAATGAGATGCACAGCGACAGACAGAGGGTAACAAGACATTCCTAGTATGTTGTTGGAGCTGAAGAGGAAACTGAGCTGAGCTGTATGTATCCAGAGCTTAAAAAGCACTAAGCCCACACATGAAACAAACAGTATTTTGCATCTAGAAAGGCTTATAAAAGAATCGCAGACATTTTGCAAAACATAAAAGCTGCACACACTGTTTTCACAAAACATTGAGAACTTGTTTTTAGAAAAGAATGAACGTAGTAGAATCATTGCAAGATAATTATAAATTTCTACCCTTTACTTTCGGTTTTGGAAGTGCAAATCTTCTTACTTTTGGAAATTTAAGGTTTCTTCGGTCACGCTGTGGTATACCATTATGCGAACGGCGTGCAAATGTAAAGTCGAAAAATACCCGGATGATCACATGGCGGAAATAATCAAGCCAATAAACTAAGCGCTATTAAAGTTTATTAGCACCCTTTCGTAATAGTGGCGCTCTATGCACCAATGAATTTTGAGTCGGCGGCTGTATGAACCAATGAACTTCGAGATAAAAAAATCGCTAGGTTTGGACAGTAAGATGAAAAAAAACTAAGAAAAACGACGAAAGTAAAGGCTTTCTTGCTTACGCAGAAATCCAAAAAAACACGAACGGTTTCAAAGTATTCCTTGCTTACGCAGGAATACAAAAACACCAATTATAGGAGTGTTAATAACACAACTGTTTGAACTTTGTCCAAATGATCGATAAATGTTTTGCTAGCAGTATCAGAAGAATTTTAAGAGGTCCAAGTATATTTCGTCCATTTTTAGTTTTAGACAAGAGCCAGATGACGCAAAACGGTAGCAGCAAGTTTACTTTTCAGACAAACGCTTTCGAAATTTTACAAAGTATACTAAAAATTTCTTTATGGTGTTTTCTGGGATATCTCACTGGTGGAAAGCAGGCATTAACGATAAATTTGATGAAAACGATTAATTAGTGTAAATAGGGTTTAATTATAAAACACCAGCATTAATTTATTTAAAGACAAAAGAATTATACATGCGTGAGCTGTGTAACGTATGTTTTTTTTTTATAAGAAAGTTTTTCATAACAGCCTATGTAAAAAAAAAAGTTTGTTTATAATAATAATTTCTGATGAAACCAAAATTGAATTCCAACAAATAACTGCCTTTTTGAACTAGATCTTTGAAAGCCGTAATACACAAACGCAGTGTAGCAGCTAACAAACGAGGTAATAAGGGCCAATAAGAAATTTTGAACTAATAAGCTTTACTAACAAGGAAAGCGACATATCAAGTATTTTCAGTTAGCGTAATGAGCTAAAAGACTCATTTTTATGTACGCCTATTTGATTAGAATTCGAATGAATTGTAATTTCGTGGATTAAGTTATAAAATATCAGGTTATGTACTTTTAAAATAAAAGGTAATGTACTTTTAAATGTTTGTTATGAAAAGCTTCCAAATTACGAAGGCTGCGTTCCTCATTAGAATTTACATTGCGCTTTTTGTAGAGTCCCGCAGACTCTAAATTGCAGACTAATTGCCATTTCGGCCGGAGGAGTAGGAGTAGGAGTAGGAGTAAGAGTCCACGGGTGTTTTAATACGGTATTCGCTATCGCTGCTACCGTAATAACTGACAAATTAAATAAGAATTTTCCCTGAGATGAGTTACTCTCTTTAGTAAGTTAAACATTAACACTGGAATAATAAATGTTTCGTTGGTCGCAATATACTCAATCAAAGTTGATCCTTCTTTGGGGGGATGGGGATGTTGGTCACTTTTGCAGTATAAGGTATTGGACCTTTTTTAGTCTGGTATGACGGTATTTAACAAAAAACCCACGGGATTACGGTATTTCATTTTCTGTCGATAACCGTAAATCGCTCATTTTTATGCCGGTATTTATGTACAAAAAGTATTTCGGTATGGGGTAGTTTGTCATTACACGTGATCACGATACATTGTTGATATTAATTGATATAGTGCCGTTATTAATTAATAACTGGTTAAAAAAGGACAATGGAGGGTGTTAAAAAGACTTTTCTTTGCAGTTGCTTTCGGTATTTACAAAATAATTTTTCTCAATTCCGGAAAAGCTAACCCTGAAAGATTCCCTCCTCCACATGATGTCTTATTTTTCAGCAAGCGTTAACTTCAAAAGCCAGTTTGATAACAAAATGATCGGTGGGGTAGTTAAAACCCTCATTGATAAGCCTCAGCTCATCCCACAACACGTTCTCTCAGTTTTGTAGTGCCTGCAAAATGTTATTATGCGCATACATCAGTGAGATTCTGTATAATCAACATGGGGAACGCAAAGGGAATGGTTTCATATACACTCTTAAGTTATGAACATCAAATCTCAATAATAAACAACGGAAGAAAATATTTTGTTTAAGCTAAGTAAGGCAAGAAAATAAACAGGCACAGATATCACGTTCAATTTTCGATTGAATCGATCGCTGCTGTCTAATTTACTGCAGAGACATGCTCTAAGCTCAAAACCATGCAAGCATTGCAGAATGAATTATTTGTATACTCATTTTCCTTTGTATACCAGGTCGACAACCATGTGGAAACTTCAAGAAGCAAATTTACTCCACAATGTGATTTACACTCCAAACTTTAACATCCCTATAAACTAGGTATAATATATCAGGTTTAAATAGGTTTTATACAGAAAGCTAATTAAAACCATCTGAATTCGTTAATGCATTCTCCATTAATGCTTACTCGAAATTTTTTAACCTTCTGGATGAGAAATTCTATTTGAGTGATTTGAAGAATGAAAAACAAATACTTTCTCTTGATTATACAATAGCAGACTCTAGAAATAATATAGGATTAAGTATTCATTATACAATATTCTCTAAACATAAATACTAGAATTCAGTTTATAATGCTAAAGTATGGTGGCCCATGGAAGCCATTGTAAAATTTCTTCTGAAAAGTTCAACGTGAATTACAAATTAATTTTCATTTTATAAATCAACGGTCGAATAAGAATTATTTTAAAATTAGTGGCCCTTCTGGTCCACCATGTGGCCTATCGAAGTGAGACGTGATTCAAAAAAATTAAAAACTTATTATGTGCAAATCATTTTCATATCTCACTTGAGAAAAAAAATAAATAAATAAACAACAGTTTTGTCTTTGCCTATGGTTTCCAGTTCATTCGCTGTGGTCGCGCGACTGAGTGAACAGCTTTTTCATTCGCTCAGTAGTTCGAATGTTTTGAACTACCAGGCGAATGAGATTGCGTCAGCCAATCAAAAATCAGTTCGCTCGATTCGCGCGACTGTGCGACCAAGTGGAAACCCGCCTTTAGGCTTATTTTGTTTGTTCGTTATTATTATCTCTTGCGTTGATAATGCTACCCTTTAGCTGTACTGAGAACAGATCATTATCTTCTATTTGTTTAAATGCATTAGATTCATTTGCAGAAATGTAAGCAAAATACTAGAAAAGGCTCACCAAAAAATAACGTATGTATTTAAGACTGGTTTCCAGTAATTCGCTCAGTAGTTGAAATGATTTGAACAACCAGGCGAATGAGGTTGCGTCACCCAATCAAAAATCAGATCGCTCATTCGTGCGATCACAGCGAATGAACTGGAAACCGGTCTTTATAGTCAGCAGCCGACTTATTGAAAACCTTTGATAATGTCTTATTCTCACTCAGCTGATCATATGGACCTCATTCTATAAAAGGTGTTTTGAAACTTAATTTCAGTTCCCAACCGAAATATGGTCACGGTTTTGTTTCAATATAATTTGAGGGAGTTAACAAAGAAGAAACAATAACTGAAATTCCAAATAAATAACGTCTTTCTGTTAAAATAAGCTACGTGAACGCGTTAGTTTTATGTTCTCATAAATATTTATAAGAATGTACACTATTAGTGGACGATCTACTATGTAATAACAAAATAAATTTAGTTCTCATTAGATACAAAAATAACAAATTAGCTTTTTTTGATCAATGTCAGGTAAAAACTGGCAATCTTTAAAAACATTGAAAGAATGAGCTTTTTAGTGATTAAAAAATATAACTGGTACATCATCTTCCTCAAAAAAAGTTTCTTCCATAAAAAGTATCTGAAGATAAAAAAATAATCGTAAGATCTCAAATAAGTGAGAATAATTGCTGTAAAATAGGTTTAAAATGTCTCTTTACATAAAGGTCCCATCAGGTAATTCAATAGCGTCATCATAATCGTAAAATTTGTTTACATCTATGGGTTCCAAACCAGCCATCTTACAAACTTTGTTGCACTTATGGGTTAAGCCAAAGCTTTTTATTGCTTTTCTACGATAGTTTCCAACACAAAATAATATTTCTTTGTTTATGTGAAACTGTGAAGAAGCAATTTCAAGGTCAATCAGCATCATACCACAGCCTTGAATATCAGTGAGAAGAAGTTTTTCTTCAGATGTAACAAAAGAAAAATGAGCCAGACAATACGCTTTGTATTTCATTGTGTCTTCATTGTCTGTACAAACACCATCATTATTCAAGTACTTGGTAAAATTTCCATCAAGCATTTTTTCAATTGTTACATGCTCATTTCCATTGATTACACCATAAAATGTTTTAACATATCGGAAATTTGGTAAATTAGGATTTACTTTTGAAAGCTTTAAGGCAAAGTAATCTGATACGCAAACCATCTGGACACATGTTTTTGTGTGTCTCTCCATGGTTTGATTCCTGATTGTAACCATGGGTATTGCCTCTTCCTTATATCTCTTTAAAACCCATTTTTTGTTGCAAAAACTTGAATTTTGGCAAGTAGCACTATAAACATTTCTAAATCCACCACTACCCAAGATCTGCTCACTAACATTAAAGTTAATTGGACCAAGTGCATTCCAAGTCATTGTATTGATATCAAATGACTTGACTTCGATTAACGTTAGATTTCCTTGTTCACCAACTTCATGACCAATTCTTAACATTGTGGATAATGTTAATGTTGTTTCAGGTCTTCTTGAAACATCAACTAGTTGTTTCCTTTTTTCAAGAAACAATGATAAAGATTTTGCAGGTTTATTCCTGGAAAAAGCACTGATTCCAAGCATTGACGAGGTTATCGAAGAATAATGTTGCTTTGGTATAAAGCGTACATGGATCAGAAACAAATTTGGTATTTGGTCAATATGAGAACATGATGGCCCCCTTTCAGTTGCCAGAACATCACAATTAGCATTTGTAACAGTAGAATCCATTTCTGAAAAAAATTTGTGGCAAGCAGTTTTTATTTCCAATATTGTAACATCATCATAGGGATACGGTACAAATTCTCTTGGTCCAATTGGAGCATACTTTGGGGTCTTCCCATTCAATTCAGCTGATAACCGCTGCACCACCAACTCTCCTCTTGACAGTACAGCTGCTATCTTTGCAGCATTTGATGATTTTGGTCTGACGTCTGACTTCCCAGTCCTTTTTTTAGAAGCACCAGCTGCAATTTTTGCCCAATCTGGATTTTTTCTTTTTGACATAATAGTTAGCTTCAATCTAAAGAAAAGTTAAAATTCAATAGACAAAATAGTAGATGAAAAACTCTTGAATTGGTTGATGACCCCGCTATCGATTTGTAGTTTATTATTCCAATCAAAAATCAAAATCATCAAACAAAAAGGCAAGAGTACAACCATAGCAAATGGCCAAGTTTTTTAACATTTTTAAGAGTTGTGATTTTGAATCTCAGTTAAGCTTTGTGTCATACAACAAATAAAAAGTAGGGATAATTATTGGAAAGAAACACAATTACTTTATAATCTACCAGAAAAAGTGATACATACATAAATACTACTATACATATATATAAGTGAACGAAATAAAACACAATATCTTATGTGTACATTCCAAAAACTAACAGTATGAAATTATATTGTCCTTCAGTAACATAAATGCTGCTTTTAAATGTTGCACTGGCACATTTCCAGGGAAAGGTATGTGATTTTCACATTGGTTTCATATACAGCACTTATAAAATCGTCAGCAGCTGGCAAATTTGCATGAGTTTTAACTTTTTCTATCTGCTGGGTTGATAAACGGTATCCTATCAAAACAAGTGTATAGAAGAGAACATTCAGTAAGCAAAACTTTATAAAAAAGAAAAGAAAGTATTCCAGAAAAATGCATTTAAAAAATGGATTAGCAACAAAGTTGCCAAAAGACATTGTCTGAGTGAATAAGAAATGCTTGGTTCAGCCAACACTTATTAATAGAACTATTGGCCAGGAAACAAACGTTTTCTTTTGAGCTCTAATCCTGTGATTGTTCCATATCAATTCTTTAAAATCGTCTAATTCCCTTTGGATGACTGGGACCATAATGAAAGCTAGAAGTGATCTAATAATAGAAAATGAATTTTCAAAAGATCAATCAAAATATCAGTATTGAGACCAGTATTAAGATCTTGAAGAACAAACTTTTTCAATTCTTCCTAAAACATACAGTAATCACTTTACAATGGAAAGCTAAAAGTAGACTATTACTGTATTACCTAATAAATTTAGTTAATTATCTAAGTATTTTCCACCAGGTTATTTTTATTCCATCCCATTTCTTTAGAAGTTTTTGAGTGAAAAGTCATTTATTAGGTTGCCAAGCCATAGCTTAAGATATACTTTATAGACTTGAGTTAATATTATATCCCATTATGAACGAAATTCATGCATATACCTGTCTAACTGCTCATGTGGGTTATACTTTCTTTTTCTCAAAGGTTCTTGAATATACTGCTTCAAGTTTTTCTCAAGTCTTTCGTGAAGCTCCCGCCACCATCTTTCAATTTGATTTGATGTAGAGGGACCATAAATGACAGAATCTAATGGTTCATTTAAATCTTCAACTAAACCTCTGAGATATGCATGAATGGTCACAAGCTTACCAGTTTCAGTTCCGCAGTCCAATTGAATATTTGCTGGGAGCATTCTAGTTTCTTCCAGTAATTCAAGATACCATCTTCCAATAACATTGGGATCACTATTTGTTGTCCAGCATTTTAACAAAACGATTTTCCTGCTAGCCTGATCAAGGACACCATAAATAGCCAATGGGAATGTGGAATTTTGATATCCCATCATTTTATCATGACCATCAATAGAAAAAAAATTATTAACACCTGCAGTTGTGAAGTGTCCTGTCCTCTTTGTAGTTTTTAGGCCAAGTATTCGTTTTAGGAGACCACTATTGTCCAAATTAGTCATTGTATCATAAACTTTTTTTCGCGGAACTTTCAGAGCATATTTTTGCCTGATTTTATTATGCATGGCTCGGTATCCAAGATCTTTTCCAGCTCCTTGCATTTTCTGCCTCACGACGTTTACAATATCTTCAGCTGGAACAGAATAATCCGTGTATCTTATGTTGAAATGTTGTAACATTCTAGCCAATGTTCGCATTTCACAATGTCCTTTTCCAAAATGATACCCATAATCTCTGTTCACAAAGTCCAAGATCTCTCTTTTTTTGAAATTTTGTCTCACATATATTTCAAGTTGTGATTGAAGAGCATAATCTTCTTTCCAAGACATTGCTTACGATAACGTTTTTTCTTTTGACTACGATTAGATGACAAACTATACAACTACTCTCTTGAAACCATCATGTACGTGCCTCACGAAAGCATCATGGTAGCAGCGGCATCGATAGAACTAGAATAACGGCAGCCGAAGTTTGAGTGACCTCCATGGGCCACGCGATGGACCAGAAGAGCCATCGTATTAAAGTGTTTAAAGCAAAGTGGATTTGCATTGGCCTTAAAAATTGAAATAAAAACAAATGAAAATTAATTTACAAACTCATCTTGAGTTCAAAACAGCAAATTAAACATGTTTTTTGATTTTTAAAAGAAATTTTACGATGGCTTCCATGGGCCACCATATTAAAGCAATAAATATTATGCTGAAGCCAGAAGAGCAGGATTTCAAGAAGAACTCTTGAGGTTAGACTCGAAAAGATCAAGAATAACATGGAGTTTACAGTAAATATTGTGATTTAGATTATAAGATGATATTATGCTCGAATTAACTTTTCGTCTGATGTTTAGCAATACTTTATCAAATTACTTTATCGTCCTAAAGGAGGATATATACAGTGTGATTCACAAAAAGCGGGACTCCGAGTTTGAGGCTAGATTACTTTTTATGTGTAAAACATTTTTCAAAAATTTTTACACCATCAGACGCGAAATTTTATAAGCTTTCCAATGATATAAAAGTTGCAACACAAAAAATTACCAATAAAGAAGAAAAAGCAAATTTCTCGTGTTCGTCAGAGCGATGATTTTTAATGGTCAGTTAGCACCTGTTGACAACCAGTAATAAATCGTTCTTTCTGTTATCACAATAAGAAACAACACAAAGTTATTAAATGTAATAAAATATTCTGACATAAACATAAAGTTGAACAAGACGCAAAGGGTTTTTTTTAAAAAAAATTCCCCTGTGACAGTAGCATTTTCTTTCCATAAGGCGCTTCTCTAATGGATTGCTTTAATAAAAAACAATAAAAATGTGCAATCAACGATTTCTTAATGGTCATTAACAAGGTGCTAACTGACCATTAAGAATCATCGCTCTAATGAACACAAGATATTCGCTTTTTCCTCTTCACTGGTATTTTTTTACGTTTTAATTTTTATATCATTGGAAAGCCCATGAAATTTTGCGTCTGATGGTGCAAAAAGTTTTGAAAAATGTTTTACATATCAAAAGTAATCTTACCTCAAACTCGGAGTCCCGCTTTTTGTGAATCACACTGTAGTCTGTTCACCACATTCATGACCAAATCGTTAGTTTCAGTCTGATAAGCTTTCTCGTTAGCACATAAATTAAACAATATAAAACATAAAAAGACCATAGTATGCTTTAAAACGGGGGTTGAACATATGATTATTTTTTCCATAATTGCTACATTGTATCCTTTAAAAAACCTTGTTCTTTTGAAATAACTGTTGTGAGCTTAGTGCTTTCATTTTATTAAAAAAAAGTTAAAAATTTCTATTTTGATTTATTTTTAGTCAATTTTTGGTTCAAATTTATTACTTTATATTAATTATTATAATTTATGTCAAAATCATTGTTTATATTTAATTTATTCAAATTCATTTAATATATTCAAGTTTATTTAATTTATGTATGTCTCATTTGCTTTTCTGTTCTGTATTTTACATGTGTGCATATAAAAGTTGAAATTCTTCTAGTGTAGTGAGTTGACCTCTGATCTCCAAGGAGGAAGGAGTTAAAATTCAAGATGGCTGACGCCTAGAAAGCTTTCAATCATCATTCTCAAATCAACTTCAAACTTAAACAACTTCAAGTTCAATTTCTCAAACTTTGCATTGGCACCCGGTAAGCTTTTGGAATTAATTTTTTTGCTAAGCTTGCAAAGCTGGGGAAATTGTTTTATAGGGTTTTGACTTGGGTAGGGTCATTGCCCTTAAAAAGTCAATTTTCGAAGTTCTTATTAAGCTAAAACTGATTGTACCATCAGATAGAACTTGAAGAGTAGATCTCCAAAATGGGGTTATTTGTCTAATTTGGTCGACTTAGTCCCCAGAATTGGACGATACGTCTTTAAAAATGCAATATTTTATGCATTTTTGCGGAGTGAGTGCGTGGAATCACCGGTTTGCCAGCAAAAATACGGAATGCGTGAAAGCCGGATATTTATTCAAAAAATTCCGACGAGCGAGTTGAATGCATGAATACGAAAGAATAACTGAAAGAATAGCTGTAATTTTTGTTAGTTTTCTTGAAACTAATGCAATGTATTCTTTCAATGTAATGTACATTTTAGTTATATTGCAATTCAAAGACCTTATTACTTCAAATGTCGAAATACCAAACTGTGCTCCCTTGCCTCGTTTTGATGTGGTAACTTGCTGAAAATTATCAAAAATTGGCCCATAGCAATTTTCAGTTATGAAAATGTCACAATATAAAAAATCAAAACAAGGTCGGGTTTGAGAGTGTTATAACGCGTATTCAAGGATTTGATTTTGTGAATGTAGGATGGAGATAATAAATAGAAGGAAAACAAATTGGTTTATAAATCAATCATTCCTAGTTCTTTTATGCATAAGTACAGATTCAATAAATTTTTGACACACATAGTGGCAAAAAGAGCATGAATAAAAATGATCTATTCTAAAAAAATAGCTTTTTCAAAGGCATAAAGAAGCACTAGGAAGTTAAACCAACAAGAAATACATAACAGGCATCTTCTAAACTTTGCCAAAATGTTGGGATTACTTAACCCAAATATGATGAACAACATCCAGTTTTATGTTATAACTTTAAATGTCAATCAACAAAATTCAATTTACATACAATATTCTTGAATCGGTCACATGTTCCTTTCAAATGAAAGATAACCAATATTTTCTATCAATGTTTCCTGGTAGTATTAGTCTCTAACCACATAGGCTGAAAATGCCCAACACGTCGCGTTTGTTACTTCTGTCTTGGTTTAGCAGTTCCATTGATTCAAGTATACCAGATAATCAACGACTATAGTGATTCGTCTCAATTCATAAATTGATATGAATTACTCTTGATAATGCCTTAACACCTGAAATAGTATATGTATATACATTACTTATGTATATAATTATAAGCAGGAAAATTTCCGCCACCATCTAACACTCAGGGTAATCAAAATTCTGAGTGGTTTAATGGAAAGAACTATGGTAGGCACTCAAAATTCCGTTTTATACCTGTTTTGTAATTGCCCCTGGGTCACGTGATGTGACGTCGTCGATTACGCAATATTTCTGCGGTCAGCGAAAAATTGATTTCGTCAAATTCTAAATCTGATGGTAAATTCAAGTAACCCATGAAAAGTTATTCAAAATTCATGTAAAGACCATGACCTGAAAATGTATAGATCGTGAGATATAAGCTTTTCAAGTTAACCTTGTTCCCAGGGTGCCCTACAACCCTTTTCAAATAACCATCTCTTTTACCTGTTACATCTTTTGATTCAGGGTGCGAAAAAACTTGATAATTAGCACGGTAATAGTCAGGTAACTAAACTTTCAAATTCCATTTACGTTATTGCGATGACGTCACATGTCTTGATGACGTCATCGCTAAAAATATATCAAAATCTCAGGAAAATACAGTCCAGTTCTTGAGAGCAGCAACACGTAAAACTTCACAAATATTTTACTACAGAACTTTCAAAGTTCATCAAGAGGTAAAGCCTATTCTTGTTAAGCACCTTATTGGTTTTTATGACGTCACATGAAGTTTGCTGATTGATTTTTCTGACGTCACATTAAATTTGACTTTATAAAAAATTAATCAAGTCCTGCCGATATTAATCGAGAATTTGGTAATTCACTCGTAGTTGGAACTGCAGAAAATAAAAACATAACCAAATCGACGAAAACTGGTAGCAGTCTGTTGCTTGATACACTGCACCAAAATTGAAATGAAACTGTTCTTAATGT
Source organism: Turritopsis dohrnii (assembly GCA_027922465.2). Classification (NCBI taxonomy): domain Eukaryota; kingdom Metazoa; phylum Cnidaria; class Hydrozoa; order Anthoathecata; family Oceaniidae; genus Turritopsis; species Turritopsis dohrnii. Next base: position 43,873 of record BQMF02000594.1, on the reverse strand, counting down.
GCTAAATTAATTTACATCTGAAGATAATCATGTACAGGATTATCTCCACATGTAAATAATCAGACATAATATTCAAAATTGAGATTTCAATTCTGTGCTTCGTGAAATATTGCAAAACTCGGAATCGGATTATGTCTGAAAATACGGCAATTAAAAATATTTGCTGGACAGATTTTCTTAATTGTCTAATTCTCAGACATAAGCTGATTTCGAAAACCGTGTTTTTCGTGCGGTGTTAAATAAGATTTAAGTGTTTAGGGCAGCCACTCATCACAAGAAGTGTCACTGGAAAGGAAGTTTGAAACTTCCCATTCACTTTCCATGCTCGAATACTGTCTTTCCTGGTAACAAAGTTCCGAAACGAAGTCCGTATCAATGTCGCCATCTTCTTCACTGTCACTCAAAGCAGCTGCTTCTAAAATTCTTTTTTTGCTTGTTTTTTCCGGCTTTGCTCCTTTCCGAGGTTTTTTCTGTGGTGGTCAGTCTTCCGAACTGCTGCTTTCATCATCAGCAATGCATTCTTCATCATTTGATATTTTACACTTTTTTCGTTGCCTAGAATTCCTCATCGATGGTGGAATCTGATTGCCAGTAAACCAAACTGGAATAACCTGCTCATCCTTTATGCGCCAAACCCAATTTTCTAAATGCAGGTGGCTGATTATGGGTTGGTTACAATGGTACCATTCATAAGCTTGAAATTGTGCTCTTTTGATCACTTGTACAACAGAATCTGGGTCGGGAGGCAACGGCATCGATGACTTCTTCTTGAGATTTTTATATAGACGTATTCTGGTTTCAACGTAGCTTTCATCCTTTTTTCCACTGTAAATGGTGCTGCGTATAAATTCCTTTATGTCTTCAATATTCTCTTTGGTGAGATCTCTTTCTTTGCCGAGTGACTGAATGAAGGTGAGGTTCTCTGGATGTGAAATTTTTAAATACCCGAATTTTTCAAGTTCGGTAGAAGTATGATGTAGTATCACAACCTGTAATAGCGTGAAATACTGGTAAGGCCGCACAGAGCTTAGCATCAAAAAATTCTGTGATTACTCCTACGTCAGCGTATTTGTCACTTTCATACTTGAGATACCACTTCTGTGACACATTGAAAAATTTGTAAGCCCATACCAGCAAAACTAGAACATCTGTGTCTTTCGCCACAGTCACTACATCATTAGATATCTGTAAGGCCATCAAGACTACCCTGGTGTCAGCCTCCTCGTGGCTGCACTGTTCTATTTTGACACATCCTGCTTGTAAGGTGTATGTTTTGTCTCCAACCGTCATAATGAATGGAGTTTTAATCAGCTTATGTCTATTATCTTCTATAACATAATTCCGTATAAGTTCAAATAGTTGTTCTTTGTTCTTAGCATTTCGCAAAAAATCATGCAATTTTATGCCCGAAGGCATGTGCTGCTCATAACCTTCTACATGTGTGCGCTGATGCTCTCGATACACGCGTTCCACTTTTAGCACTGTTTTCTGAGTATGTGTTATTAATCATACCTAATACAATGGCATTAGCTTCGGTTGGAGGTGTCATGAATCGAATAAGCACTTGTATCCACACGGCGTAGGTTTTTCTTGACTTTAAAGCTTGTACAGCAGCCATGCCATCAACAAGCCAAGATGCAGCTTCTGGTATTGTATGTTTAGTTAATTGAGATTCATCATTTGGTAATGAAACTGACAGTGGGACTGAGATAATTTGGTATCAAAAAGCTTCAGTTAATGTCACTAATTTGGAAACAATGGTACCGAACGCGTGACAGTCTTTTTTCAGTATTTCCACTTCTTTGGGTGTTTTTTTTTTCTCTTAATACCAGTTTGCAATTTGTTCATTTTTATCGGTGAAAAGAAGGTAGTATTCCCTGTTATAAGTCGCTCTTGAACAAAAGCTTTGAACTGATCTTTTCCTATATCCATAGCCTTGAGCATATCTGCAACAACGGTGTGGTCAATTTCGTCCCCATGAGTTAGACGTTTCCGACGGTCTGCAGAAAACGGATCCACTCCGTATCCTGATAACTTGAGTTTCAGGCTCCTGACGTACGTGAAATGTAACTTTCTACACGTGGTGTAGCTTCTTTATGTTTCGATGATGTTTTTGTATCAAGCACTTCTTGGAGGCGTTTCCTCAGTTGTGTGTGTATGTGAATTGTACTGACCCATGTATTGACAGAACCCCCAACATAATAAGGACGGAATTTTGATATATAGTTTTAGCGATGACGTCATCAAGACATGTGACGTCATCGCAATAACGTAAATAGAATTTGAAAGTTTAGTTACCTGACTACTACCGTGCTATATATCAAGTTTTTTCGCACCCTGAATCAAAAGATGTAACAGGTAAAAGAGATGGTTAAAGGGTTGTAGGGCACTCTGGGAACGAGGTTAACTTTAAAAGCTTATATCTCACGATCTATACATTTTCAGGTCATAGTCTTTACATGAATTTTGAATAACTTTTCATGGGTTACTTGAATTTACCATCAGATTTAGAATTTGACGAAATCGATTTTTCGCTGACCGCAGAAATATTGCGTAATCGACGACGTCACATCACGTGACCCAGGGGCAATTACAAAACAGGTATAAAACGGAATTTTGAGTGCCTACCATAGTTCTTTCCATTAAACCACTCAGAATTTTGATTACCCTGAGTGTTAGATGGTGGCGGAAATTTCCCTGCTTACTGTAATTATTGCTCCCGCAGCGAGCGTAAGTAATTTCACGAGATAAGCGAATGCCAGTTTCCGATTTTGTTCATCATCATCTTCATCTTCATGATCCTCCAACATGTCGTGTTGCTGTTACACGGGTTTTTTCCCGTTTCAGAGCATTGTACTGTAGGTGGAAGACAGAATGTTTTTTCGCATCTCTTTTGTAATTTATTATTATTATATTATACTATGTTATTTAGGAAGTTCGTGTGTTGTTTTAGCGAAGTGAGCGACAAGGATTTTGGAACACAGCTTGAAATCTGAAATTCTACCAATCATGCATTTTATTTTTGTTTATTTTTTAACTCTAAATTCTTCATTCAATAAATTTCATTCAATGCACTGATTTCTGAAGGATCTTTCCTTAAAAACATTTTAGATTTGTATTTGTATTTGTATTTATTAAATTTTTATACAGGATGGCCATTTCAGATTATATACAAGTATATATACAAGTAAAATTCTGTTATCAATATGGGTCCTGTTGAAATTAAAAATGTGAAATAAAAGTAAATATTAATGTTAATAAAAAATTGTAAATATATACAAAGGTTAAAATATGACCCAGAGTTGTAAGAAAATCTAAGAGAAAGTGAGAATTAGTGAGAAAAAGGGGGAAATGAAACGCGTGTAGCATACATGATGGAAAGAATAAGGATGGGCTAACATGTAATTGGATTTCTGTGTATGCAAGAAAACCATATTACAAATTGTCGTTCTGCTTGTATTTTTTTTCTTTAACTGTCGAAACCTAGCATGATCATGATCATTAAAACCTTTCTATATTTCTTCTTGTTTTTTATGTAAACTGTTTTGAAAAGCAGATTTCTAATGGATTTTTCGCTTTAATTTTTTTTAAAATGTTATTTCTTTTGGCTCTTACATAGTTTCTTTAACAAATCTTGTTTTGATTATAAAATACGTATGCATGGTTTCAGCTCACATATTTATTTTGTTTGTAGCAAATACTTTCCGATATTACTTATTAAGCCTATTTACTCTGTTCGAAAGATATATTAGCATCAGTGTGACTTAGGTAACAAAGTTATGTGCAGATTTTCATCTGTTTAAGTTTAGATCTATTTGGTTTGCATATTCCATGTTGGTTTTGAATTACCGCCACCGCTACACTATGCCACATGGTTACACTACTCATTAAACTATTTGTTGTATTTTAAAACATTGTTTCATATGAACAATTAATTGTTCTTGTAATTTGAAAAATTATCCTAAAGAAAGTTTAACTCAATTCTAATGTAAGTGAAAAACCGTGAAGACTCCCTCAAGTAGTTTTCAAATCTGATCTCCCATTCCAAAATGATAATGCTCACAATACTCCTTTTCATATATTATTGCGCAATACGTGAAAACGAGGCAAGAGTTGTTTCTCGTCGCACTTGAAAAACAATATGGCGGAAAGTTTAGGTTCAAAACAATCATATGGAGAACAATGTGCTGCTTGGGGATAATTTAACAGAGGTTTAATGGACAAATGTGGCGAAAAAATATCTTCTGGGTTGGCTTTTTTTAAGTTTCCAAAAGATGCTAGCATGAGAAAGTTGTGGTGTAATCGAATCAAAAGAATTGATGGAAAGGACAATTTTCACGTCACTAATAGTACAGTGCTGTGTGAGAAGCATTTTAAAGCAGAAGGTATCACTAGCATAAACAACCAGCTTTGCGACCATCACCCAGAAAGAAATTTTGTGAACTTGAACCATCAGACAGTCGCAACCCTGAAAATGTAGCCATGGAAATAGACTGGAAAGAGAGATATGATAGAATTCTCCAAGAAAATGAGCATTGCGTCAAGATAACATTGTTTTGAGTAATGAATTGTTTTCAATAACGCAGCAACAATCATCCATGAAAAGCACATTTGTTGACCGAATCATTATGACTGATTCTTCAAGCAACCATTAAACTGGAATCCCAACTACAGATATTTTGAAGTCAATTTTTTTATTTTTGAATTCTGGTCCTGTTGGAGAAAATGTTATTTTATATAATAATCAAGATGTCAAAGGTGGAGGTGCTGGTAGACCAAGAACTTTATCAGCATATGAAAGTTATTTATTAACACTTGTCCGTCTTAGACGAGACTTTGATGTTCACCATTTGTCGTTTTTGTTTTCTGTTTCAGAAGGAACTGTTACAAACACTGTCATTACATGGTTAAATTTCATGTATGTAAGATTTGAATCTGTTTGTATTTGGCCTACTCGAAAAGAAGTTGATGATGTTTTACCACAATCAATGAAGTAGAAGCTTGCAGCAACACGGTGTATCATTGACTGTGTGGAATTCAAAGTTGCTGTTCCATCTTCATTAATTATTCATAAAACGATGTATTTAGACTATAAAAGTCACACAACCGTTAAGGTTTTACTTGGTATAGCACCTGGTGGTGGTTTTACCTTTATTTCATCAGCTTTCCCATGAAGCATATCTGATAAAAACATTGTTGTTAAAAGTGGACTTTTATACCCTGAACTTTCGGAAAAAGGGGATGCCATCATGGCAGACAGAGGATTTTTAATTGATGATTATTTAAAACCACTTGGTGTTGATTTAATTATTCCTAGTTTTCTTCGAGGACGTGAACAGTTTACTGGTGATGAAGTGGTCAGAAGTCAACAAATAGCTGCTGCGATAATTCACGTTGAACGAATGATTCAAAGATTGAAATGTTTTTACATATTTGACCGTGTAATTCCTGTGAATATGTTAGGGTCATTGAATCAAATGATTTCTGTTTGTTGAATTCTAAGCAATTACCAAGAACCCATTCTAAAGTAATCTGTGCTTTGTTTTTGTTTTTTTAATTAGTCGCTCAAACACTACTGTGTATTGAGATACAAGGAGGAAAGATGACGATGAACATTACATTTAAAGTGTTGAAGATTATAATGAGAAGGAAAAACAGACTGGGGTAAAGAATTCCAGAGAGTGAAGGAGCGAGAAGTGAAACTTTGTTGGTAACAATTTTTTGATGATTTTGGGATGCTGACAGTGTGATCATGGCAATTAGATGAATATCTTGTGCTTCGCTTGAAAGTTTTTAATGCAGGGATGAGAGTTCTTCCAGTCATTTTTATTTTCGTAAGTAGTGATAAGTTAAGACAAAATAAGACAACATATATGTTATTAAAAAATGAGTTGTATTTCTTTAGCTCGGAGGCAGTATCGGCACGTCATAAACTATTTACAAAAAATTATAAATATTTCTTACCCTTTATTATATCATATTGTATATTTCTTATTTATTGATGTATCGAGTTTACTTTATTATTATCTTGACATAAAATAAGACAAGGAAATTATTAAATGTATTTGTCTATTTGTCTTTTCCATACTTTTTGACTTCATAATTTCAAAAACAAATTCAAACAGATTGAATTCCATTTACTTTTATTTTGAATTAAATAGTTTTGGTCATATGTAGATTTTAAAATTGATAATTGATGTATCGGATTAAAAATTTCAAATTACAGAAAAACTGCTTAATTTTTTTCAGAATTCCTTCCACATGCTTTATCAAAAAAGTCCTTTATACATCTAAAAAACAATAAAAACTACGATCACTTCTTAGATTATTTATCATCAATATTCATAATTTGTGGTAACATATAGGTAAAATAAAATTCTAAAATCTTAGTTTCCGAATTATCCCAAAAATGTCTATCAAAATTGACTCTGTCAATGACAAGTCCTTTGGTGGTATAAAGTACAAAGTCACACCATGTTTGACAAGTAAGGGTCAACTGCATTTGTACTTGACAGTAATATGTATGTTCCTTGTTCAAATGAATAGTGTTATAACTTTTATTGTATACCACACATGGGTTTGGTGAAATGAAACAAACCGCTTTAGGGTCAATGTCTTCGTATTGCTCTGTACATTTAACCTCTAATATGCCATACTCGCCGTCACACACAACCTTTCTTCAGGCGTGGCCCCAAGCACGTAGTTCTCCTGGTCAATTACAAGTCCACGTGGCTCAACAGAAATCATGTACCCCGCCAGTTTCATGTAAAGTTCATAATGATTGATAAGAATGGGTTCGTAAAATTTCTCATACTCCATTTTCTTTTTTACTACCTTATTCTGTTTAGGGCCAGCTCCTAATACAATGTTTCTAGCAAGAGTAACAAAACCTCAAATTATTTTCGGCCCATTTTTTGCAAACAATTTATAGCATACTGATGCAGTAAAACGTCCTTTCCTATAATTAAACCGATCAGGACAATCTGCTTGATTTCTGGTTGACGATTCTATTTCATTAACATAGCATGCATCAGCTTTATGTTTTTCGAGATGTTGTTTTTTTTTTACTTCAATAGCATGAATTTCATTTTCAAAAATGGACATTTTACTTAAATTCTTCTTAAACGGAAAGTCTGGAAAAATGACAAACGATTTCTCAACGTCTTTTGTTGGTTTCAATGAACAGTAAACAGTGAAATATGGTGGCATCAAAGAGCATTGGTAACTCAGCATTGATCCTGACGGAAATGTTCCAAACTGTGTCTTTCTGAAAAATTCAGGACTGCAATTTATCAATTTTGGGGCTGGCATGTTTTTTGGTCCGTTAATAAGGTTCATAAGGTGACACAGCTCACCATCAGAATTGGTACAAGATTCATATAATGATGAAATGATCCCTTCTTGCTTTGTAGTGGTAGTGCTATCAGTCGATAATTTCCTCCGCTTTGCTTCCGGTGAAATAAACTGTAACTCCATCAGTGGTACTTTATCAATTCTGCCCTTTGATTTTGGCACACTCCAAGTACACAGTTTTGAAGTACAAGCTTTACCTTGGGGCACTGTAGAAATCCTGTCTATAACCCACTTGCTAAACATTTCATCAATGCATACGCATGTGCACATGTCCTAGCTTTACCAGCTGGGCATTGACAAAAAGGAATACAAAATTTCCGAGGTGCTCTTTCTCAATGCTAAAAACATCCATCGGTTAGCTTTCTTTAAAGGGAAATTAAGCCTTCATGAAAAATTTTTTATATTAGCTGCAGAAAGGTCTCATTAATCCTCTGTGATCATTAAAAATTGTCAAAAACAATAATTATACTCAATTTTTCGTTATTTAATAACTAACAACAGACGCCATTGCTGCTTACAAAAGAGCACTCCGATGGAGATCATGCGAATTTTTGACGTCACAGCGCGATCGATCTTTTTGTAGTGATAGCGTGAACGTGAAGATTTTGTTGTTTTTGTTGATGAAATTTTGTTAATAAAACCTTTATTAAAAAGTATTTGTTTTAGATTTATAGCAGGTATATGTGCGTAAGTGAGTTTTTGAACAAATGTGTATATTTTAGATGTATAAAAAATGAAATCTTCAGTATGACTGTTATTGTTTTTCTTGAATCGCTAACGATAAACTTATTTTACATTTTGCTGTTTCTTGATGTTTAAGATTGTTATGTTGGTGAATGATAAATATCTTCGTGTTGTTTTTGTTGTTTTTCTACCATTTCTCGTATCTTTAGAACATAGGCGTAAAAAACATGCCATCATGTGCTGCCTACGTCTGATGTTTCTGCAAATGAAATTCGCTCTGTGAATTCATGATATTTATAACGACAGCTGTAATGGCGATTTAACTAAGTTGTTTTTTTAGCAGTTTTTTTCATTTGGAATACCTTTTATACATAAAAAAGTGTTCCTCTAGGATAAATGAAGTATTTCATGCTCAAAATCAGAAAAGAAATTTTAAGGCTTAATTTCCCTTTAAGCTTGCTGAACTTATTTCTTTCACAAAGAAAAATTCATGATTTTGCTTTATGTAAACATTAGATAAATCGAGAAATCTTTCCTCGATAAACTGTTCCCCACGTATAAAATGTTTCTTAATGGCGGCAGCTTTCTTGACAAACAGCTTTGAAATTTGTTCATGGTAGGCTTGAATGTTGTCTACAGTAAAATTTGGCATTCCATGTAATGACTTTGACACCACCCAGCCAAATCTGTTGGCTTGCTAAGTTCATCAGTTAATTCAACTGGTACTGATGGTAGCAACCCTTCCTTCCAAAATGGACTTAAGATTAACCCAAGTTTATCAGCTTTTTTTCTCAATAAAGATTTCTTTGCAGTTGGATCAATAATGTCATTGTTGGTATCATTTTCAAAGTATTGTATTACTCTGACTTGGGCAACTTTTAACGTGTCAATATTATGTAATTGATCTCAACGGTAGATTAGCCATTGCTTTAGATGCTCAATGGTATAGGTTGATAGATTTTCAATATCAACATGGATCTTTGGGTCATCTATATCATCCTCAGCAAGCTGGATTGATGCTGGATCTATAAAAATAAAACATGAATATTCAAATTATTTATGTGTGAAAAGAAGACAATTTTATTCTTCATAGAAAAAATAGTTCATCATTAAAATATGAATTATTAGTTGATTTATAATTACATTTAAATTTAAGAATTAACTTATCAACTACTGTAAATGACCGATTAAGCGCCCATTACCCAAATAAGCGCCCAGTTCGATTAAGCGCCCATGCTTGGAGCAAAAATATTTAATAAGCGCCCACGTCCGAATAAGCGCCCACTCCAAATCCTAAAAGTGGGCGCTTATTCGAAGAATTTACCATAATTGCTATTCAAGGAAAACCTCTATTTTTTACAGTTAGTTTACATGTATTTCAAAGATACAGGGGACGTTTAACAATGCTTTCAGTCACAAAGCCATTGAATGAAAGGATGGAAGAAATTATCCAGGAATGGATTCACGAGCGAAGGTAAATTTGTTTTTATATTTTCCAAAATAAGTTCACGTCTATCTTGACAAAAGATTTTTAACTACATGAAGATGTTTGCGAGACCAATTTCAGAGCTTATTTTAGAAATCGAACCGTTTTATCTTAGGTCCAAGGGACTTCGAGTTTCCCGAAATTTGATCATGAAAAAGGCGACAATAATCTACGAAGATTTACAAAAAGGTTCCGATGATAAAGATCTCGGACCAGATCTTAAAGCTAGCACAGGATGGTTGCGTCGATTTCTCCAGCGCACAGGCTTTTCTTTACGTCGCAAAACTTCAGTGGCTCAAAAAGATCCAGAACGATTGATCGATAAGTTGGTATCGTTCGTAATCACAGTACGGAGATTAAAAATAAAATATCAGTATGGGCTATCCGATATAATTGCTATGGACGAAACACCCGTTTGGACTGACATGGTGTCTGAAACAACTGTTGATGTCAGAGGAACAAATACCGTCAGTATGAAAGCGACTGGTCACGAAAAGAGCAGAGTCTCGGTATGTCTCAGTGCAAAGGCTGATGGAACAAAATTACCACCAATGATTGTATTTAAAGGTGCGAAACGTGAGTCCGAGGCTTTAAACAAAGAATTTAAAAACCGGTGTGTAATAGCATCATCGGTAAACGGATGGATGGATACCCCTTTAACAAAAGTTTACATAAACTCTGTACTAGGGTCATTCGCATTCAAACGCCGCCTCCTTGTATGGGATTCTTACGAGTGCCACATCGAGGAAAGCGTCAAGACCTCGCTAAAATGCATGAAAATAGATACCGCGATCATCCCGGGTGGATGTACAAAATATATCCAGGCACCTGACGTGAGTTGGAACAAACCATTCAAACAAAAGGTAACCGATCTATATGATGAGTGGTTGGCCACAGAAGGGCTAGAAAGAGAAACCCCAGCTGGTAATTTGAAACCACCTCCGAGAACGTGTGTTGTGCAATGAATCTTAACAGCTTGGCAATCGTTGCCAAAAGAGCTCATCATAAAGTCGTTCAGAGTTTGCGCTTTGTCATTACCGAATGACAACTCATACGATGAAGAAATTCACTGTTTCAAGCCAGAGCAACCGTGTGGCGCTGGACGCGAATTGCTGAAATCCCAACTTGCCATTTTATCGGAACCCGACAATAATCCGTTTACAAGCGATTCCATCGATGAAAACGATATTACAGAAGCTACGCCTGGGTTCATGCTTTTGGACTCTGACAGCGAAGGAGAAGAAGAGGAGCTAGATTTACTAGACTAACTTTTTATGTTATTGTAGTAGTTCTCTTATTACCTTCGAAAAGAAAAACATCAAAAATAATGATATTGTCATAACTATAAAAATATGTAATAAGCGCCCATTACCCAAATAAGCGCCCAGTTCGAATAAGCGCCCACCCTAGAAGTTTATAAATAAATTAAGCGCCCTGGGCGCTTAATCGGTCATTTACGGTACTTTATCAGCAAATAATTCATCAAAATCATCAATTTGCCACTCAACATCTTTCTCTTCCTCTATAGCCGCCATTTAACGGTTTATATGTCAGTTTTTTACTTATTTAATCTTAGATTAGCTGTCCACGAACTGCTTTATACTGTTTCTCAACTGTTATCACGCGAGCTTCTCTACCATTTTGCAAACCGAAAATACTCTTGCCTCGTTTTCATGTATTGTGCAATAATTTATGAAAAGCCGTATTCATCTTGTTTTTATTGTGTTTATACAATGTTATCAAAAGTTTAAATTACATATGTATATATTTGTTTTACAAAAACATTCATCTGAATTTTTTAATCTTCGACACCTTTGTTCTCTTCAAAACAATAGAAATGACGTCATAAAACAGTGCTTGTTCTTTAAATGACCGTTGGCCGATTAAATAGTTTTTCAATTGTTGGGTTCGTCCTGAAGTTCAATTGATGCCATCATGTCAACTCTTTGAATGAAGAGGGTTATTTTATGCCCGTTTCGATGCATTAAAAGTTACAAGTGTTATTACTAGAGCCTCATATTCGTCTCGTGATCATAATGCAAGACAGTTATAAAGCGATTTTGAGTGAGTGTTGAGCAGCTTTGAGGCTTCCTGAAAAACTGGGTTTGTCGAAATATTTAAGCATATAAGTATGCCACTTACCAGGCCCACAATAAACCAAAGAATTTGTTTTCGAACAAAAATTTGTTTTTGTTTCCGTTGTATAGCTTGCAATGCATAGCTAGCTGTGTATACAAATTGCAATGCTTGAGCGCGGGGGCATTTTTAGCTAAAGCTACATGCTAGTATATATTAATTACGTAACTATAATTATATTTTTATATTTAATATTTTTATTTTTACTCAAGTAGCATATGTAAAGTTATAACAATTATGCAAAAACAATTTAACGGATTTCTTTCTTTGCTTATTATTGTCTTTATTTTTATTTATCTTATCCAATTAAAGAATTTGTAAACTGTAGCTATTTTACCTTCAGTTATTTCTCTTGAAGTTATAAAGTTTCACCCACACACGTATTAAATGTAAATACTACAACAGAGTTTACTAATATTGAATTCCAAATCAGAAAATAGTTTTCAATAGATGGATAAACATTGTTTACATTTTTTGTTGTTAAGCAGTCCAATTTGAACGCAAAAAGTGACTAAGATTGTACTCTTCTAAATAGGCAAATTTCATGATGATGTATACTGTTTTGATGTCTCAGACATTCGAAATTATCAAAGCCAATTTTTTCTGCACACAACATTCCCTGTCGGCATAAAGTTTATTTATATATACGAAACATGCAAATCATTTCCCATGAACAATAATAAGCTTGCAATAAGAATTCAAAAAGAGTAAATCTCTAAAAGGACCTATTACCAGGGGCATACGCAGGGTATGGCTCATACGGCTCAAGCAGTAGCAAAATTTAGTCAAGAGAATGATTACTAAGTGGTATACTTCCGTGTTGACTCGAAAATTTTAGGTAAGCTATAACTACAAGCCCCACTGCTGTATTGTTCTTCTTTACGGCTCAAAAACCGGCTCCTTTTGATCAATGATGATAGGGGTTATAACTAACAGTTTTGAGCCGTATTGCAGCTTTTCGATACGGCTCAAGCTTACTGCTCAAGTCCCGAATTTACGGTAGTTGCACACCTATATCCCTAATCCCAGCTTCATAGTACTTCTTTCGGTTTTCCATTTGTTTTGAAAGTGCGGCTGTCGTGCCAAAAATACTCAAAACGGTAAAACGCATCAGAACAAATCCTTAGCCTCTAAATCTTTCGGTTGTCGGTAGAGTAAGCAAATACGGCTCAAAACTCACACACCTGCATCGTCCTTATGAACCTTTTTCTCAATTTGCTTGAATCGGACATGATGCATAGGGAAAGAGTTCTTGAAGCGCTTAACCTCAATGATAATATGGCAATAGAATCTTTAAATTTACCCATACTGAAGAAATTGTTCTCCAAAAGGTTTTCGTGACAATGAGCGCATGAATCTGGTAGGTAAAGCCTTGAAAAAGGACTTTACAGCTGAGAAATACAGAAGAGTAGTGTAGTAGAAGACATCATGTTGGATGCACAGTCATTGCTTTAAAGTAAGTTTATGTTTTTCTTTATATTTTACTTTGTAAACATAAGTGTTAGTTTATTTTTGCCCCCGTAGTGAACTTTCATGTCGAGGGTACGCGATGGTATACAATTATCAGCAGGTGGGAGACAGAATGTTTTTTTCTTAATTTATTATTATACTACTAGCATGTAGCTTTAGCTAAAAATGCCCCCGCGCTCAAGCATTTCAATTTGTACAGACAGCAAGCCATACATTAACAACAGAAACGAAAACAAGTTTTTGGCCGAACAAAAAATGTTTTGGTTGATTTGGGACCTGATATGAGGCAAATTTATATGCTTACATATTTCGACAAAATCAGTATTTTAGGGAGCCTGGTGGCAATGCAAAACCAACTTGCAATATGCAAACCAAATAGTTCTACATTTAAACAGATGAAAATATGCAGAAAAACTTTGTGAGTTTTTGTTATCTCTTAGGCCTAAGTCACACTGATGCTAATGTACCTTTCAAAAAGTGTAAATAAGACTTAAGTAATATCAGAAAGTATTTGCTACAAACAAAAGAAATGTGTGAACTGAAACCATGGATACGTATTTTATAATTACAACTAGAAGCCATTAGGCTTGAACAATTTCCGCATCAGCCCTTGAGAAAATTGCTTTAGGCTAATTTCTAAGACATCTGAATGACTTGTACACTGACTAATAATTTGATGCAGTCTGAAATTCATCAAATTACTCCCTTCTTTACTTTATTTAACTTAATCTTGACAGCCTTGCAATTCACTATGATGTTTCGGGGCCAGAAAAACAGTTCACCAATATCTTATGCATGATGTTTATTCATGAAAAATTGAAGATTTTTCGAAATTTGGTCCAAATTTGGCCCAAATTGTCCAATTTTAGTCAATTCTGACAAAATGACTATCAAATTTGAAATCAGCACCTTTCAAATGTAATCCATGCAAAATTTCATGAAATTTGAAGAACTTTCGAAATTTTCGTCCAAATTTGGCCCAAATTGTCCAATTTTAGTCAATTCAGACAAAATGATTGCCAGAATTGAAATCAGCACCTTTCAAATGTAATCCATGCAAAATTTCATGAAATTTGAAGAACTTTCGGAATTTGGTCCAAATTTGGCCCAAATTGTCCAATTTTAGTCAAGTCTGACAAAATGATTGTGCCAGAATTGAAATCAGCACCTTTCAAATGTAATCCATGCAAAATTTCATGAAATTTGAAGAACTTTCGGAATTTGGTCCAAATTTGGCCCAAATTGTCCAATTTTAGTCAAGTCTGACAAAATGACTGTCAAATTTGAAATCAGCACCATTCAAATGTAATCCATGCAAAATTTCATGAAATTTGAAGAACTTTCGAAATTTGGTCCAAATTTGGCCCAAATTGTCCAATTTTAGTCAATTCAGACAAAATGACCGTCAACTTCTAAATCAGCACCTTGTCTAAATTGCCCAATTTTAGTCAAACCTGTCCTAAGTTCCTAGCATAGGTCAGTCATTAACTATTCTGAATAAACAAACAATCCGAAATCCGAACGGACTTTCCGAAAACGACGAAAAACTGTGACAGAGATAGATAGATAGAATGTGTAAACCAAACAATTTCCTACGCTATAAGCGCGGAAATTGAATAAGATTTATTAAACATTGTGTAATAGCCAAAAGAAAAAAAAAAAGACTTTTTCAAAAAAATAAATTAAAGCGAAAATTCCATTAGAAATCTGCGTTTCAAACTTTGATTTAAAACAAAAAAGGAGCATGATCACACTAGATTAGGAAGACAGTCAAAGAAGAAAACACGAAGTGACAGTGAAAATCCTTTGTTGCTAAAGTCATTTACTGGAGATCAAGGGAAAATGTTTGTTGGGACTTTCACCAGTCATACATAAGTCATGCACTCATTATGCACCAATTTTGTGGATAAAATTGAAACCAAATGCTGTTAGTGTGGCCTGTTAATGTAAGCTGGATGAATCTAATCTCACAATCTATATTTTGTTTTCTTTCGAGGGGACATCAATCTTAAGCACTTTTCATTGTAATCATTATGTTCTGTTGGTTCCTGGGTTTCTTTATAAAAGAAAAGGAATAGTTGTCCAAGATTGAAAAGATTTCTCATGATATATTTTCAACATCCCAATTAAGTTTACCTTCTTCTACAGACAAAGCTAAAGAAAGCCATGAAGAATTAGCATTATTGGATGATGATGTTATAAGCCACATTGACACGTCCTCTACAACCTCTTCCCAGGATATAAAATCATTTATTAACAATTTGTTTGAGCTTGAAAAGACAAAACAGATGGATGGCCATTTCAGTTGAAATGGCTAGATGCTTATTCTGTTGGTTTGAAATTCCCCAACTATTCTTTGTTGGTGGGGTATCAGCTTTAGTCAAAGAAATGTTTGGTATCTTGACAAAGTCCTTATGTTCTGGTAGTTTTATGTCCAGATTGATAATTGAATGAAAGAAATGGTAGAATTCAATGGAAATAAGTTTGCATCAATTATTGTATAGATGTGATTTAGAATTATCTAGAAAAAGAATACTACTTACAATTCTAAACGTGATCTGAATCAGTATTGTGAGAATTTGATATCTGACCAGAAATAAAGAGAAACAAATTTTTTCCTATACTTGCTGTTACGATTCTACTAAGAAGCCTTTTGCTTAAGAGAGGACTTTGTTTTGCAGAGTGTGGTGGATTGTCTAGTGATAACATGCAAGTAGAATAGGAAGAATCATTTTTTTTTTTTTTTTCTTTTTATAAGTATATTACACAAAAACAAAAATATATACAAGCATACAAGCAACCCCTATCCTCGCAAGGCACAAAGTGATATCGCCAAGGATAGGGACCGAGAAACAAAAAATAAATAGATAAATAAATAATAAACGTAAATAAATAGAGATCTATAACAGTGGTCCGCTGAAACGATTCGAGTCACAAATAAACTTGATAACTATATCTAAAATTTTCCGATTTGTTTTTGTATCGAGTCTAAGATCACCAAATAGAAGAATCCTACAAAGGAAAACAGGATTAAGCGGAAATAAATGTATACTGAGATTCCGAAGACCGTCTAGCATTGCGAGCCTATCATTTGAGTAATTCGAGCAATGCAACAGGAAATGTTCTGTAGTTTCAATTGAATTTGTCCTACAATTACAAAAGGGATCAACTGTGTCATAAAAATTGTAACGAAATTTATGCTCTCTCAGGTGACTGAACCCAACCCTGAGGCGAGTCAGTAAGATCACTCCTCGGGTGTTTTTTGCCTTGAAGGTGGATTCTCCTTTAGGTCGTACGAATTTGAGAATAGCACATTTGAATCTGGAAATTGAGGGGAGATCACGTATTCGACTATCCAGTTTATTCCACTCAGATACACAAAACGGAAAGAAGGAAGCGCGATATCGATCAGTCCTTGAATACAACGAGTAAAAGGGAGGTCTTGCTCTAAAGTTTGCTGAAGCTCTGTTCAGAGGTGGAAGGTATTCAGATAAATACTGTGGTGCCATCCCCTTCACAATTTTGTAGAAAAAAGTAAGTCTTCTAGTATAACGTCTATCACATAAACTCTCGAGACCTAGTTCAGAGTATAGCTTCTCTCTAGAAGTTCCACGAAAGCAGCCTGTTATTGCAAGACATGCGTTATATTGAATAGCTTCAATCCTTTGAGAAAAAGTAAAGTTTCCTGGATAGTCGTATACGATATCCCCGTAGTCTAAATGAGGTCTTACGAAGGCTTTGTATATCGCTAGAAGTGAATCCCTTGGAAGGAACTTGCGAAGTCTATTTATAAGACCAATAACTTTGTTGGCCTTTAAAATCTTCTCATTGAGATGACGATCGAAGGCTAGCTTGCTATCCAGAATGAGACCTAAATGTTTTTGAGAATTATGGACGGGAATGGCAGTGTTATTGAAGCTGACAACAGGGGGGTTTTGAGGATCTAATTTCCTAGAAAAATACACCTCTACCGCTTGTTTGGAAGGGTCAGGATTAAAAGACAATTTCCATTGGTGAGCCCACTCACTAATCTTAATTAGGTCACTGTTCAACTCATTCGACGAACGTAATGGATCTAGCACTAAAGAAAATAATGAAGTGTCATCAGCAAAAACTTTATAGGTAGATACCAGAGTATGAGGTAGGTCGTTTATGAAAATAAGAAAGAACAATGGACCCAGAATGGAGCCCTGCGGGACTCCAGCCAAAATCTTCTTCCATTCCGAGACTTGACCATTTAAAACAACTCTTTGGAATCTTCCCCACAAAAAATCTTCCAGCAAAAGTAGTAGTGAACCAGAAATACCATGAGATTTGAGTTTAAATATTAGACCCTCATGCCAAACTCTGTCGAAGGCTTTAGATATGTCCAAGAATATGCCACGAGTATCTAAAGGTGGGTTAACATCAAAGCCCTTAAAGATGTCATGCGTTATAGATAACAGCTGAAATATACATGAATCACCCTTTCGAAAGCCAGACTGACAAGTTGAAAATAAACCGTTATCTTCCATATAGCTGTAAATAGCATCAAAAATACATTTTTCGTATATTTTTCCAAATATGGGCAAAAGAGAAACAGGTCTGTAATTTTTAACGACGGATTTATCTCCTTTATTTTTGTAAACAGGGACTATGTTGCCTTTTTTCCAATTATCTGGAAACTTGTGAGAAGCGAGAGACAAGTTGAATATTTTCATTAGTGGTATTACCAAAGATTCATCACAGATTTTAATCATGCGGATAGAAATTTCATCCCATCCATGAGCTTTGTTAACGTTCAATGCGTGAATAAGTGCTAAAACTTTAGATTTGTCGAGACAGATTGAATCCAATCTGAAGTCAGTAACAAAACTTGGTGGAGGCAAAACACTATCAGTATTAATGGGAGAACATTGCGTGGCGAAAAAATTATTAAAAATATTCGCTTTTTTCGTTGTATCTGAGATTAGAACGTTACCAGAATTACGAACAGGGGGGATCTTTGGTATTTTCCTCCTATGAAGGAATTGATTAATTATAGACCAGTATTTTTTGGAACCTAATTTCGGATCATTTAAAGAATTAGCAAGTCTGGTAAAATATTCGTCTTTAGCATTTTTGATAGCTATTTTGCACTGGGAGGTAATTTCGCAAAGAGCTTGAAGATCTTCAGCCTTTCGACCATGCTTTACAAATCGCCTGTATCTCTTGGCTTTCTCGAGGATCATTTTCTTAATTTCAGCTGTCATCCACAACGCATCTTTATTCCTGACAGTTATGATTTTGTTTGGCACAAGGTTTGAAAAAATGTTGATAATAGTTTCAGTTAAAACCGAAACTTAACCGTTTAGATCGAGTCCCGCAAAGGCTCTATCCCAGTCAAACCTTTCCAATGCCTTCCTTATGGCAATCGGGTCAGCTCTTGAAAAGTCCCAGATTTTACGTTTATAAGCAGGTGGAAAAGAAGTCTTAAAACCAACTTTTGCAAAGGTTACTTGGTGGTGACACCGAGGGTATAATGAGGGTAGGACACCTGAATCAAGAATCAATTCCTTTGCTGAAGAAAAAATTAGATCGATGCATGTAGAAGAATTTGGCAGAATGTGAGTGGGCCCATCAATGACCTGACAAAGGCTATGTTGAGTTGCTAGATCCCCAATATCCCTGCCCTCAAGATCAGTAATGTCGCTCGACCACCATTCGGAATTTCTAGCATTGAAATCCCCAATAAAAATAGACAAAGTGGGGGCACAAAAATCTACATTTATCACAGTATCCTCCCATTTTTGCTTGAAAACCCAGAATTGATCAGCATTCAGGCTCGGGGAACGATAACAAAGACATATAAAAAAACGATTAACTCCAAATTTAAGTTCGCATACAAGACATTCATCTAGTGATGTTAACTCAGGCCTAACAACTAGTGACAAGTTATCTTTATAATAAATACATACTCCACCCCGCCTCGTATCAGAAGGATGGTCACAACGAAAAATCCCATACCCTTCAACTGCTAGCCTAGGATCATTATCCTCAATTTGAGAAGTTAAAAAAGTTTCGCCCAAACAAAAGATATCAAAGTCGTGGACGTTTAAAAATGCTAATATTTGGGCAATTTTGGAAAAATCATCCACCCATACACTGTTAAGATTCCAATGACAAACAGAAAGGGTTGTCTTACTATCACGTGGACCCGGATTAAGTTCGATGTCACCTGATAAGAGAATGAGGCTAAAATAAAAGATAATGTAAAAGTATTGGAGTTTAACTAACTCTGCACGGCATAAAAGCCTGAAAGTTGAGAAAACACCAGAAATTACAACTTTCAAAAGGTATGCAGTTTCGGCCGTAGTACAGAGATTTCAAAAATTTGACAGAAATAAAACTTCCTATTGATGCTCAATACTGTTCTAAACTTACCCCCATGACAAACCATACTGCCCGACAATCTTCAAGATCTCAATAAAACACTCACTGTTAAATCTCCACACATAAAAATGACATAAGAAAATCAAAACAATCAGAAAAATTGACATTAATTAAAAAAAAGACATTTGTAAAAATAAAAATAAGAGAATGGACGCAATTTACTCTCAGGAGAGTTTTCATATGATCCATGACAAAGATATCATCATTAAAGGGTGATAAAAATATATTCAAAAAAAAAAAGCGAACTATGTTTGCAAGTTTCTATGACTTACATAAAGAGCAATGTAACATTTTTTAGAGAAACATAAAAAACAAAATATCCTAAAAAGGGGCGTGTCACTTAACAATAAAAGCACAGATAAACACATAGAAAGTTCACCTAGAAAGGAAATTCAAAGTCAGGAAATAGATCTGTTAAATCACTTTCGTGATTTATGTCAGTATACTGATCTGAGTTCACTAATTTAATACGAATCATTCCATTTTTCGTCACGATATTTGTAATCTTGCCTTTCTTTTTTAAGACACCACATCTCCCACGAATTCGTTTGTTTCGAGGACACAAAGTTTCATTAATGTAAACTTCCTCAGGTAACTTAGACCATAGACGTATAAAAAGAGAAGGACTTACAACTTTTATAAATCTATTCAAACAAGCTCGTCTCGCTTTATTGAAATTTTGACAAAAGCAGTTTTGAAACTCCCTCAAGTGCTGTTAAAAATACATGTTTCCATTGGCTTCCACACTAGCAGCCTTTTGTTATAAACACGAAAACTGTTGAAAAACACCAAAACTAAAAGTATGATTCCTTAGGAGTTCCTAAAGCTTCAGACTTGAAACTTTCAGAAAAGATAGATAAACTATCTCTCTGTTTTGTGTAGCTTAGGCATTTTTGAGGCGCAAATATTAACTACATAACATGCAGAAACGCTGTGCCATGATTTTCTTCTATTTTCACTTGTAACATCTTCTAGCAAACTCACAGACATTTTAAAAACGATTAAATATCGTCGTCTGTGGCTTTGAACAATGAATAAAAGTGTTTTGAAAGCTAATGAGTCTTAATTCCTCTGATATTTCAGTTTTCCGCGTTGGATTGGCACGTAAATAATCGTTCGTCTCAACAAAAATCCAGTGAAATGCGAGACGCGCTTTGGTATGAAAGGGATGCCGACACAATGGATTTTAACAATAGAATTGAATAGCTATTGAAATGAGTTGTGAGTCCTTCTCTTTTTATACGTCCATGCTTAGACTTACTGGGTCAATTTTTACACCAATATTTGCTAATATTTTACAAACCTCATCTTCAAGTTGATCGTCAGTGACTGACTTGTCGATTCCATTGATGTCAAGACACTCTCTTCTACCATACTGCTCTGCTTTTAACATATCAGTCTCCAAAGTTTGAATTCTCTTAACCAAAAGATCGGATGTATTTTTTCTGATTAAGTTTATTGATTGTATCTCACTGATCTTTTCTTCTAGCTGTTGCATTCTTGAGTTGAGCTCTTTGAGTTGTTCACTAGCAGCTTGTTGCTCTAGTACAAGTTTTATAAGATCAGCTTTCTTCAAGTTATTTAAATCACTCTCAGAATAAACCATTTCTACTGCAAAGTTGACACCCAAAAATTATATTTTCTAAGATGACATCCGCACGCTACGCACGCACGCTTTTAAATTTTAAAGAATCATTTTATGTGGACAGTGCTGTTTTGGTATGTCTTGACTATATTCACTGCATATTCTGTAAGAACATACTAAAAATTATTGCCCCCGCAGCAAGCGTAAGCGAGCGATGAGGCATAGTAGTTTCACGAGATAGGCGAATGTCAGTTACCGACTTTGTTCTTCATCTTCATCATCATCATCATCATCTTCCAACTTTCGTGTTGACGTTACACGGTGGAAAACAATTATTAGCTGACTTTGCTTTTTATATTACTTTTGTGTTGTTTTAGTGAAGTGAACAACAAGGATTTTGAACCACAGCTTGAAATCTGAAATTTTGCCAACAATACATTTTATTTTTGTATATTTTTTAGCTCTAAATCTTTCATTCAATAAGTTTTATTCAATGCACTGATTTTTGGTGGATCTTGCCATTTTAATTGGATTTCTGTGTATGCAAGAAACCCATATTAAAAATTTTGTTTTTCTTCTTTAACTGTCCTCCACTAGTGATCATGATTAATAAAACAATATAATCAATAAAAAAGATGGCAGTTTTCAATAATTTAGAAAGGGATCTTCAAAACATGATTACTATGTTTGCTTAAACGTCTAATGAGTTATGATGAAATTGCAAAATGGGGGGTTAATAATTAAATGGGGAGGTGGATATTGCAAAAAATTTTCTTAAACAGGGGGGGGGGGCGGGGGGGTCTCATAACAATTTGATTTTGGGGGTCAAAAATTTGAAAAATTGCATCATAATGCGAGACAGTTCTAAAACGATTTTGAGTGAGTGATGAGCAGCTCTCTGAGGTTTCCTAACAAACTGGCTTTGTCGAAATGTTTAAGCATATAAATATGCCACTTACCAGGCCCACAATAAACCAAAACATTTGTTTTCGGACAAAAATTTGTTTTTGTTTCCGTTGTATAGCTTGCAATGTATAGCTTGGTGTGTGTACAAATTGAAATGCTTAAGCGCGGGGGCAATTTTAGCTAAAGCTACATGCTAGCTTATGGGTTTAAGAAATTAGTAAAATAAATGATGGGAGACATACCAATTCACCATATATAAGATATTTTAATTTTGAATTTGTTCACCTTTTGTCTTTTTAGCACAAACATCAAAACATTCAGTTTTGATATAAATTTATGGTGCCAATTTTCGTTATATTTTTTTTAATATACTGTTTTTTAGCCCCTTAGTTCAATTTTGTGCTCCGTTTTGCTTGGGTGAAATAAATTTGCTTTTGAAACTGAGAATGCTAGTAAAGTCTTCGTGCAACGAAAGGAACGTGTAATCGTACAGTGTGTTTGTAATATTTTTAGACGTTTAATACAATAATGCAGTTAATATAATACTGTATATATTTTGTTATGTATATGCTGTGTTAATCTCAAATAAACTATTGTATTCAGCTTCTATTCTTATCCACCTTTGGTTAAAATGTTTAATGTAGGCTAATTTTGGTGTTCAGGGTTCAAAGTAAGTAACTGGAACTTAACGTTGATTTCCTACCCGCCCCCCATTTTCGGGATGCATTTGTCCGTAAATCGGATTATTCCGAGAAAAATCGGGGAATCGGAATTCACAAGGTTGAGCCGTACCTATGAATAAAATTTTGTGGGGCAACATATGTAGTGGTGTCATTGCACAACAAGGAAACATAAACATTACATTAGATTTCATCATCATCATTGGACTTATATGTCTTGTTTTGTGTTGTGTGTGGAAATAAAAACAATTAAGATTGGATCAAAATACAACCCCAAGTTGAATAAACATGGCTTAAAGATAGTAGCAAAGGAATGGAGAAGAAATACTACTACAGTATTTTCTTTTATTCCTCACAGATACACAGCTTGTGAGCATAGATGCACAACGTTCAGAAGCTTTGATCTGAATTTAAATTTTTAAAAGTATCAACAAACAATATTCTCATCTATAAATGTTCAACTTACAATGTTATCGTAAAGGATAGAAGGTACACTCCCGGTTGGAAGTTCATAAGCAAACCTGAAAGCATGCAAAGCAATCCCGGGTAAAAAATGTCTACTTAAGTCAAAAAAGCAACTGCTTTGGGATGCTTGCCACCGTACAGATCGTCAATTTTGTCTTAAAGCTATACCCTGAGTACTTTTGGGCTTGATCATTCATATTATTATCTACTTCAAAATTTGCGAAAATCAAAGGTAAGTGAGCTAAGTTGCAGTTTTTGTATGACTCTGTAGGAGGTTGCATCAAGCAACGGCAACCGAAAATGCATCTCTCTGCTAGTATTTTGATGACAATATTTGATCTTGCCAAATGAGCTCCGTTCCGCATAGCTCCACTCCGCAAATATTGTTGACGCAGCAAATAATCTTTGACAAAATCGAAATTTTATTCGGCAATTTTATTTAGCAAGTCGCTGTGTCCAGAGAAATGGGGGACATGTTGAGACAGCTTAAAATTTTGTTTTTAATGACTCTTGTGTTTTACAGCCACTTGACTCGTTTTTGTTTATGAAAATGACCTTTGATAGCTGTTATTGTAAGGTGTGTTAATTAACCATTGAGAAGATAATTAGATTTTTTCATGGTATAATCCTTTATTGTTTCGAAAATAAAAGGCTTTTAGGAACTAAATATATATTTTAAAATCCTTGAATAAAATCCTATCGAATGGTGTAAAAATTACTGAAATCTGATATTTGTGTGTGAAAAGTTATGGACTGTTAAAATCTCAGACCGAAAATCTCTGGGACACACTGTATATTTTAAAATATAAATTTGGAGGTCACAGTGCAAAGATGAAATAAAATTTTGAATGGGTTAAGTGCTTAGAAACAATAAGCACGATGTAATTAAACTACGTGTTAATCGACCATTAAGAATTTAATTACATTTTTCCAAGACATTTTCCTTATTATAACATAAAACACCTTTTCATTTTTCACAAAAATGTACTAGCGGGAAGAACTTGAAAATGGCTTTCCATCGATGTAAAAATTATTTTGAAATTCAAAATATTCATTTAAAAAAGGAGCTTTAAAATTTCCATTTCCAAAGTTATGAAACACGCTGTATGTAAGTTTAACTCTACACCACTTTTTTTAAACATTTTGATGAACAAATTACCTACTAGGAGTCATTTTTATTAAGTCTCTTCACTCATTTATAGCGTTTTCTGTATGACCGGTAGTCTCTTTTGTTTTCTCAATCTTTAAATAATCGACAGTTGTTTTGCATGCTTATTTTCTTTTTGTGAAGAAGGGCAAAAATTTATGAATGGTGCATTACCACTCATACAAGCCCTGGTATATGGTATTTTTAATATTATCAGTAATTTTTAGTCATTCTTTTGCAAAATTCGTCTTTGTAATGTGTATGAGAAGTTTGTTTTTGAACTCTTTGTAATCATTATAATAAAGGTCTGCATGAAATTTACCTTAACGCAAGCAAACCTGTATTTATTCGCAATCCGATTTTATTCAAATCACTTCAAAGACAATCGTATTTGTTTCATTTGTAAAGGCGTCCTTAGATATAGCATACATACAACTGTAAAACTGTACAGTAAAGTTAAATGAGACATTGATAAGTGTTTGACATGCTTTGTAACTATAATTTCTGGTATTTTCTTGATTTAAGTTTTGTTACAATGGTACTGGTACGTGGACGCAATTTTGAGAGCACACCTGTTTGGTTTTTATCATTGAATGCCACTTTTACATCGCTATTACTTCAGTTATCACTCATAAATTCATACTTTGACCTTTCTGGAGCAAAAAAGTGATTTTTCCATTCTTCTTCGCAGTCAAACATTTTTCAACTTTTGCGAAGGCGCTGTCATTCAAGCGTCATGGTCTCTTGTTTATATTTGGAAAGAATAAAATTGTATGAAAAGTTAAATTATATGCAATTTCATCTGATTGAAGGAGCGTGTAAAAAGTAACTGCTTCGTTAAAGGTAATACCTATCAAACAAAAACTACGCTAGATATTTCTTTTCAAATGCTCATATTTTGCTTAAAAAATAATTACAAACAAATTTGCTGTTTTTATAAATAATTCATCAGTGAGATCAGTGGGAATTGTAAACTCGATGGGGTCTGTAGATTTTGGAATACTTGTTAGGTCGGTATACCTTGTGTGGTCGTTTGTACTTGTAGATATTGTAATATCTATTAGGACGATGTGGTCTGTAGACGTTGTGATATTTGTTGGGTCGGTAGATTTTGTAATGTTTACGCGGTCGGTATAAATGGCGTGATCCGTATATGTTTTTAGCATCTTCTTCATCGTTTTCTTCTTCTTCGTCATGTTTGTTGGAATAAAGACGTTTTGGTGGATATGGCGTGTAAACTCGATGGGGTCTATAGATTTTGGAATACTTGTTAGGTCGGTATACCTTGTGTGGTCGTTTGTACTTGTAGATATTGTAATATCTGTTAGGACGATGTGGTCTGTAGACGTTGTGATATTTGTTGGGTCGGTAGATTTTGTAATGTTTACGTGGTCGGTATAAATGGCGTGATCCGTATATGTTTTTAGCATCTTCTTCATCGTTTTCTTCTTCTTCGTCATGTTTGTTGGAATAAAGACGTTTTGGTGGATATGGCGTGTAAACTCGATGGGGTCTGTAGATTTTGGAGTACTTGTTAGGTCGGTATACCTTGTGTGGTCGTTTGTACTTGTAGATATTGTAATATCTGTTAGGACGATGTGGTCTGTAGACGTTGTGATATTTGTTGGGTCGGTAGATTTTGTAATGTTTACGCGGTCGGTATAAATGGCGTGATCCGTATATGTTTTTAGCATCTTCTTCATCGTTTTCTTCTTCTTCGTCATGTTTGTTGGAATAAAGACGTTTTGGTGGATATGGCGTGTAAACTCGATGGGGTCTGTAGATTTTGGAGTACTTGTTAGGTCGGTATACCTTGTGTGGTCGTTTGTACTTGTAGATATTGTAATATCTGTTAGGACGATGTGGTCTGTAGACGTTGTGATATTTGTTGGGTCGGTAGATTTTGTAATGTTTACGTGGTCGGTATAAATGGCGTGATCCGTATATGTTTTTAGCATCTTCTTCATCGTTTTCTTCTTCTTCGTCATGTTTGTTGGAATAAAGACGTTTTGGCGGATATGGCGTGTAAACTCGATGGGGTCTGTAGATTTTGGAGTACTTGTTAGGTCGGTATACCTTGTGTGGTCGTTTGTACTTGTAGACATTGTAATATCTGCTAGGACGATGTGGTCTGTATGGACCATAGGGCTTGTAGACTTTCTGATGTTTGTTGGGTCGGTGTTTCTTGTACTTGTATTGATGAGGACCATAGAAGATTTTTCGATTACGTTTTGGATCTTCTACATCGTTTTCGTCATCAATATCTTTATCATCATTGTCTTTTACTGAATCATCATTTTCGATTGGTTCTTCACTTGCATCCTCTTCTGTTTTTTGACTTTCATCTGTGTTGGCAACATCTTCGTTACTTACAGTTGTTTGATCGGAAGTTTCTAATAAAGAAATACGAATATATGCGTTTTGTAAGTGTAATGAATAATGGCATGGATGAATGCGTATTGGTATATTGATGTTGGTCATATTATTAGATTGGTCAAAAATGGGGGGAATCTTCAATAAACGAAATATAATATACACACCTGATTCAGAATTAACTTCCGTTTCCTCATCAGCTATTGGTTTCCCTGAAAAATAGAAACAAACACATACATAACATATTTTTCATTGATACTTAAATAAAAGGGAGCGAAATCATATAGAAACAAGGTGAAACTTACCAAAGGCAATTCCTACGAAGAGGAATAAAAGGACGATCCAGATTCTCATGACTTTCGAATTCTTCAAGCTGCCTGATTATATTTTCACAATGTTCTTCTGAATTGTTATACCTCCAGAAAACTGTAAGTGAAATGTTTCGAAGAGCCAGCTTGCCTTTTATACACATCGATAAACCACGAGCCACGTTTTGAGTAAATATTGGGGTACGTCTAATCACCATGTGCGCTGAATCATTTCTAGCTCAACTTAATTGCAATCACTTAATTTAATTGGAAGAATGATATTGAGAGTAATAACCAAAAACACTGTTTCTATCAAGAGTAATTATCCACATTTCTTGATGACTAAATTAGATTTGTTAAAGTGATGGCAAGTGATGCATTCAGTACTAAATTTATACTTCCTCAAACGTACCAGCAAAAAAATAATTTCATCTTTTTCTCAATTTTGAGTAACTTTTTTACTTAATAGACCCCTAGAAACTGTGACCACGAGTAAAAGTAAAAAATTCTTTTTATTTTGCAAATTTGCTTTAGAGTAGCCGTCAATTTCGCTATTTGCTACTTGGATTTTCTGCAGTATTTTGAAGTCGAGAATAGCATTATTTCCTATTGGTTTCCTTACAATCCTTTCTACCTTAGTTCAGCAAATCAACTTCATATTGCAGCAATTTTTCTTGTTTTGCGATTCATAATATAATGATCATGTTAAGATAATAACGACGTAATAATTACAAAGCAAAATTTAAACGGCTCAGTGGTCTACTGTTGGTTCACCAGAACTATCGTCATATTAGTAATTCAGCACGTGTTTAAATGAAATAATCAGGGATAAATTTGTAATGTGGAAATATCAGGTATAGCATTGTATTAGTGGTTCCTTTGTTGCTAAGTGACAAAGCCAATGGCTTTTATTTTTAGAAAGTATTTCCTTGTAACCATGTTACTATGTTGGAATGAGATAGTTAAAGGCTGGTTTTCACTTCTCGGAAGTTTTCCGTGGGCAGGAACGAAAAAGAACTAAAATTACTAAAATCTGATTAGCAGAAAATAAACCATTTTCTGCTTTTTCCTTTCTGA
This sequence comes from Turritopsis dohrnii, assembly GCA_027922465.2. Taxonomy (NCBI): domain Eukaryota; kingdom Metazoa; phylum Cnidaria; class Hydrozoa; order Anthoathecata; family Oceaniidae; genus Turritopsis; species Turritopsis dohrnii. Next base: position 15,792 of record BQMF02000594.1, on the reverse strand, counting down.
TGAGAACAAACAGAAAAAGTTGAACTCGTTTCAACTTTTTCTGATCGTTCCAGGATCATGAACGGAAAAGAACAAATGAATAATTAGCAAACGATGTAATTACGTTCCTTTTTGACATTTATCTGTTCCGTTTTTGTCCGCGGAAAACATTCTAGAAGTTGGAAACAACTTTAAAGATAATTAACTGGTTGTAATGTGTCGATGTCAGCAGTGAGGATCCTTCATGAGAACAATAAAAAATAAGTTCGGAACGATTAGATGATTGATATTGGAAAGAATGGAGATAAACAAATGATTGTCATGGAGACTCCCTCACAATTGCTAGTGATCTCATGAGACGCTTTAACGACTGTCCCTTTAACTTAAAATTAGCAGTTTACACGACGCCGGTGCCTATGTATAGTGGTAATCCTCTCGGAATTCATGCAAGAGGTCAGATTTCAATCATGCATAAGTACATCTATCACAGTGCCGGATCAACCCATGAAACTGAGTAGATCGGGTATTGAGGTCTTCCAGGACTGATGATTGGCTTTGTCAAATACTTCGAAACCTACAACCTAAGCCGTGGCACCTCATGGGTAACAGATTCAATTGCAACTGAGTGTGGTAAGCTACGTGAAAAAAATACCTATTATAACAGAACTAGTGCCTTATTCAATTTATGGAAGTATTTGTACTCATTCGTTGAGAAGTGGGTAATTGGACATCACATTTACATGAAAAAATGGACTCCCGTCGAAAATGACAGCAGAGATGGAGCCAAAAAAAGAACACAACAAGTTCGCAGGGAAATTGTCAAAAACAATGAAGTTGTTAGACATCTTCCAAAAGGATTTTTGAAGTACTGTACTTCTGCCTTACTTGCTGGGGCAAAGACATCCTGTAAAATTACGGGAAAGAGGGAAACAAGAGAAAGAATGGCTTGAAAGAACCATGTACCTATACGGTGAAAGGTCCACACTAATGGTATCTAAAGTGGACCTTTCTGTAAAAGATGACTTAAGAAATACAAAATAAATTGTCGTATAGATGTGAATATTTTATTGGCTTCGTCCCCTTCAATAATTACGTCACGCTAGGGATGGATGGTTCTTCCACATTTTTGTATGTAAAAATCTATTGAATTTTGCGTCAATTCTTTTGTTTTAAGTACGTGATGGCACGTGCTTCAAATTGCACAAGGAAATTCAAAATTTACAAGAAAAAGAAGTATCGTGGGTTTGAAACAATTTTGTAATTTGAACTGACAGTGGAATCTCTATAAAGCGGACACTATATAAAGCGGACACCTCTATAAGACGGACAGTTTCTCTAGGAACGGATGTACAGTCAAACTCTTATGAAGAAGTCTTTATAAAGCGGACAATTATAAAGTGGACACTTTTTTCAGGTCCCAAATGAAGTTTGTGCCTATAAAAAATCTCTCAAATAATTTTTCAAGTAAAATAACTTATATTTTCTTGGAATATTTACTTTTTACGATGTTTTACTCTCTTGTCGAAACTTCGAATATTCTTTTTCACAATATTTTTTGCCCACTGAATGGCTTTGGCAGGTCGAAAAAATTTGAAGTTCACACGAATCTCGAGTCCGTAGCCAGCGCCATGATTTTTTTGATTTCAAGTATAGTAGCATTGGACTTTTTATCTTTAGAATAAAAACGTTTTTTATTGCATTAAACATGTTTTTCTTTGCTCTATGAAACTTGCAAACTTTGCAAACCATATGAGAGACCCATTCTCGATTTTTTTTGCTAAGTATTAATTGTCATATGGAATCTCTATAAAGCGGACATCACCCTAAAGCGGAAATTCTTTCAGGTCCCTATGGTGTCCGCTTTATAGAGATTCCACTGTAGTATTTTGAGATACTTGAGAGTGTTCTGACCTGGTGATTGGCGATTGCGACGATTGATACTTTTTTTAATCGTCGTAATCGTCAGGTCTGAACTAGGCTTAAAGTTCATGAACTTTCACACATGACAATACACGCTTTTTTTTTTATAAGAACAATTTTATAAGAACACGAGCCTCAGATTTGGCCAAAAAATAAGAACAAAATAAGAACAACCTGAGGCTCAAATTAATGTTTTAAAAATTAAGAACAGTCTGAGCCTGAATTTTCTTATAAAATAAGAACAATGATTCTCTTTCAATTTTAACTCTTTCAATGATAAACAGTTTAAAATTATATATAATTGTTTTCCCTTGTGATCACGTCTTTTCTCACCTACCATACGATGTGCAAAATTAATTAATAACGGCGCGACTAACGGCAAAAACTTGCTTACACATTCGTTTAGTGGCTACCATTTTTAATATAAATTTATTTCACTAACACGCTGCAATACAAATTAATGTGACTCAGCAAGAACAACACTTATTTTTTTCTAAAAACATTTATTTTTTCTTTTGCTGGAAGTTCCATAAATAAGAACAAAATGAAGCTAAAATCTGAAACTTTGTTCTTAAAGTTAAGAACAAAATAAGAACAATTCAGCCTCAAAAAGGCTCAAAAAATAAGAACAGCCAGCCTCAGGTCAGATTTTAGTGGTTCTTATAAAAAAAAAAAGCGTGTAATTAAAAAACACGATTCTGTAATATTTCCTTGTGGTTTTATAACACGTTGAGTATTTAAAGCGTAATTGTTTGTTTTGTGCAGACAGTCTCCTTCATCATAGGAATTCTTTAACGTAGTTTTATGCAAATACCTGGCTGTAGGAATCATTTCATCATGAAGATTTCATTGTAGAAATCTACTGATCATCCTTAATGTTTTCATTATCTGAAATGGTTAACTTCTGGAGAAAAGGGTAGATGAATATTATAGAGATGTATCGCTCCTCGGCCATCTCGAAGAGGACATGCTCGACATTATGAATGAGTATACTTAAAAAAATTAAAAACCCAAAAATTAAAAATAACAGCTGCAACGTGACCAGCATAAATTACCATGACGTCAACATCAACGAGGATGTCGGTTGAATGAGTAAGGCAAATACCTTACGAATAAATGCATTAGTTCTGACCAGATCAAAAATTCCTGGTTCAAAAAATATATACAAAAAGTATGAATAGTTATTTGAGAAATAAAATTTTTAATGTAGTTTTTAATATAATGCCTGATTCAGCCTCTGCAGTAGCAACTAGCGTCGCCCTTGCCACGGCGATCTTTGTGTCCGTACTTTCTGCCTAGCTACAGGAAGTTTTTTTCTCGATTCTGCAAATTATTATGGAGTCAGTTCATTGAATTTTCATTCAACGATTATTTAGACGTCTTTAAAGGCCCGGTAGAATGTAAACATTGTCACGAACAACATTCTAGTTATAATTCAACGAGACTGTAGTGAAAAGCTTGGGTGAAAACAAAGTTAAGCGGCACACTCGGGTGCAAAATCATTTACTCGTCTACTATGAACTAGTGTGATCACATGAGATCGGTGAGCGGCACACTCGGGTGCAAAATCATTTACTCGTCTGCTACGAACTAGTGTGATCACATGAGATCGGCGGCTTAGTGGTTAGAGCAATTCCCCGTCAAGCAAAAGGTCGTGAGTTCGATTCCCACTCGATCTGTACTCCAAAAGAATCCAGTGGAATCAATAAGTGGAACGTTGACAAACAGAACCTTTACCATTCAGTTACTCTTGTAAAAAATGCTGGAAGAAAAATAATAATCGTTTTTTTTTTTACAAGAAATACTTAGAAAAGTGTAAAAAGACAGTTGATAAAGAAGAATTTCACATGCATATTGAACTTTGCTCACAATTACACAGATACATAGATATGTTAGGGATTGTTCACAAATGACGTCAACCATTTTCCAAGATTTTTGACCCCCCCTCCCCCCTCTGTCAACCTCCGTCAACTTTGCGTTGCCCCCTCCCCCTCAGTTGACGTCATCGTTTGAGAAGACCCCCCCCTAACCCCACCCCCTCCAAAACAAAACAACTTCCATCCCACTTGTCCTTTTGTATGTTAGTTTCTTACGCATTTTTAATAAGACGTGGAAATATTTGCAATGATCTTCGTGTAATTTTTCTCTGATCAAACTCCATCTGTGCTTATTGTTTTACGTTCGTGCATCACGGACCACATCAAGATCACATTCAGTGTTAACATTTTCTTAAGAAACTTTTACTTAATTAGAAAAATCAAGGTTCTGCAAAATTGTATGGGTTGACGTCAACTAGTATCACACCCCCCCCCCCCCCCCCCCCCCCTCCCCCGTCAACCAGCGTCAACTTTATCATAACCCCCCCTCCCCCCTAACAGTTGACGTCATTTGTGAACAGTCCCTTATTGATTTTAGTACATAAAAATAGCTGAAGTTTTCGGAATTTCACAAAATTAGATATTATGAACTCCTGGAATATAATTCATTTCCTGCATGAAAACACTGTGCTTGAGCTTTTTTCAAGTTAATGTAAGCAAAATTGTTTTGTGGAAGCAAGTCATTTAAAGTTGACACCAGTAGAAGAAAAGACTCTATATTATGTTTCTGGGTACATTCCATATGCTATCAAAAAGCAACTTCTCGAACAGTAACAAACATTTTATATATTTGTACGCAGAGTGGAAAACATTGTACAGGCAATTCTAACTACACCACTGATGGTAAAATATGCAAGTGAAAATGTACATGACGTTATTTTTAAGAAACTTGAACAGAATGTTGTCAAAATCAAATAAGCTGAAAACAAGATACTAAAATTAAACGTTTAGGGAAAATTATCTCGATAACCAATAGGGATAACTGACGTTTTTTAGGGTCCACGATACAGGCGATGGGGTGACAAAAAGTTTGGATCTAATTTTTTTGGGGAGGGGTCTGTGACGTCATCAAAATCTTTGAACAATGGTATCTCTGTAACGGTTGATCGAAGTGGAACGATCCCATACATCTTTTTGATCAGTTTTTCGAGCTCTACAACATGGGAACACTTTCGGTTGCCAATTCCTTAATTTTATTTTTCGTGAAGTCAACGCATACTGAACATGGGCGGCGAACGACGCCACCTTGGCGGCTAGTCTGTATAAAGTTTGAGAATTTGAAACAGAAAAAAGTTCATATTAGTTTCTCTAAAAACCCTTATCTTCATCATAGGTAATAAGGTTACAAAACTTTTATTGAGATTAAGATAACTTAAAGTCATTAAAGTACAATCACTGTAAACCTTAAACATTTCGGCCTTCCAACCTCAGTTCGCAACAAAAGCTTATTCAGAACTTATTAAATATTAAATTTTGCCTTCTTCCAATATTGCCAGTTAGATGATAGTCATTCAACACAATTAAACATTCGGATTTATGCAATCAAATAGTGCTGAAAATCTCTCAGAGAAAGAACGTGATATTGATAATGTCATATTTCGCGCTGAACGTTTCCGTGTGTTTTCAAGGTATAACAATTACTTTTAAGCGAAACCGCAGTTTCAACTTATGACTTAATTTAATTGCTGGCGAAATGAACCCAGAGCCTTCTAAAGATTTGTCCGAATGTGTCTTATTTGTTTCTCCGTAAAGATTAAGAGGATTTTGAGTAAACACTATATTGTTGTTATATTCAAGATTAAAGATTAAAGTGTACTTTTACATGTTTTTATACGTTTTGCCACTAAGCGATACACATTTTTAGATAAAGGATTTAATTAAACCATAAAGCGTCATATTTAAAATTTATATTTATAAAGCTTTTTCATGAGAATCTCATGATTGTTATACATATCAAAGTTATGTAAAAGCAAAACTTAATGTGATTTCTTTCATACCATCTATAAACACACACTCATGGTAATTATGATTCACCTGAAGCCACAGAATTTTAATTTAAAGAAATCTATGAGTCAATATGAAGATTCTTTAATGATTATGTGATATTTCAACACTAACATTCAATTTGCGCGCTTTTAAGCGTAAGAAATTGTTACATTTTATCTATCTGTCTGTGTCACAGTTTTTTGCCGTTTTCGGAAAGTCTGCTCGGATTTCGGATTGTTTGTTTATTCAGAATAGTTAATGACAGACCCAAAACACTATGCTAAATGTAATACAAAAAGGCCACTTTCAATATTAATTCATTAAAATATTAACTTTTTTACACTCTTGAAATACTTTCAGAAGTTATTTTAGCTGTTTTATGTTGAAAATTTTCCAATTCAATCTTTAACATTTTTGTTATCAAGTCCGTAAAATATGTACTCAGAGCACGTGAAACCTTTTCTAACCGATTTCGTTTTATGTTTTGAAGAGCAAGTTGTAGAAGTAGCTTCGAAAAGAATTTTAAGACTTCTTTCCTGTCTATATCTACTATTGCAATCGAAATATTATCATAAGAACATTCCTTATAGAAGAAATATTGGTGTTTAGCTGACTCTGGAAAAAATGCTTTAAAAAGAAGATGAAGGTTTGATAATAAACAAAATTTTGCTGTGAAACAACTTTCAATATTACAGCTGAAATGTATGTAGTATCAACAATACTGGTGAAAACGTTTTATCAATAAACGCATGCTCATTTCATTCAATAAATATTGCACTGAAAATTGGAGATATTGACAAAAAGTAAACAAAATGAAATTGTCATAGATAGCGCAAATTACTTCACTTGTGGATGAATTGACTTAAACAGTCTACATGTTACATCGTCAAATGTAGTAACTCCGTCAAATGTAGTAACTCCGTCAAATGTAGTAAATTTTCTACGACAAATGTAGTAATTCCGTTAAATGTAGTAAAAATCTCCGTCAAATGTAGTAACGCTTAATGTAGTAAAAATCTACGACAAATGTAGTAACTCCGTCAAATGTAGTAAACCTACGACAAATGTAGTAGCTAAACATCTTGAAGTTTGGAATGGGCCATAATTAGGCCAAACACATGAAGGTCTTCACCAGGTAACTTTTCAAGGGCTATCAGGTGGCTGCATAATTAAAAACAAAATTGCACATGCGCAGTAAAAAAAGGCGCTAATATGAGCCGAATGAGCTGTAATTAAGAAAACACATCAAGGCCAAGTAATTTTCCAGTGCTATCAGGTGGCTGTGTAATAAGCTTGGAATTTGCGCATGCACATTTCCAGAATGTTAGTACACGTAAAATCAGTTATAATTAGGCAAAACACACGAACGTCTTCACCAGGTAACTTTTCAAAGGCTATCAGGTGGCCATATAATAAAACCAAAGATCGCGCATGCGCAGTGAACCTCGTCAAAGTCTTCACTACGTAATTTTTCAGTGCTATCAGGTGGCTCCGTGATAAGCCTGGAATTTGCACATGCGCAGTGAGAGACTGTCAATACAAAACAAATGGGTCATAAAGAGGCAAAACGCATAAATATCTTCATCAATTAGTTTTATAAGGGCTGTTAAGTAGCCATAAAATGAAACCAAAAATCGCTCATTTGCAGTAGAAATATACTTCTATGAGGTTAATGAGCCATGCTAAGTTAAAACGCTCGAAGGTCTTAACCAGCTAACTTTTAAAACTCTATAAATTCAGGCTATTGTTTTCCATCAGTATGTTGCGTAATATTTTTTTGCGGGATACAAATCTTCACTACAGTAAATCTCAGTTCTCCTTAACATTTACTTTCAAATAAACAAGTTCCAGATAATCCTGACATGAACTTATATTTGTCAAGTCATTGACATGAGCAAGTTGTCTCTGTTAATGAAGTCATCAATGTATGTGGCAGAGTAAGTGGTGCAGTTTTGCACTTAGAGACGTTATTGAAAAGTGTGCAATGACCAATAAAAATTGGTGGGCGTGTGAAGTGGAATAGTGCACTTATAACTCTATTGGCTGCTGGGCATGGGTGGTATATAATTAAAAGTATAACTTGGCCGTAAATTTATATTACTAGACAATTTTGCGTAAGAGTATTCTATATGCTTGGTTATCCTTGAATAGAGGATATTTTAAAACTCAAATATTTGTTTACTTCTTTGGATATCATCGTTGAAAATTATTAAATTGTATTTGCATAGGGTCTCTTAATAAAATCCTTTGAATAAGTACTTGTTCTGTTATTGTTAAAGGTATCCTGAACTCATTGATTTAACTGGGGTATAAGGAGTTATAACCTTTAGTGAAGCACGCAATTAGCATATTGTCACTTTATAATTAAATATTTCATTTATAACCGACTCTTAGTTTGTGAGAAGGAGGTAAACCCTTGATGTGTGGCGTCAATTGAATTCAGGATACCTTCAAACAAACACTTCTTATGTTTTGTTACAAGTACTGAAAATACATGTATATTTACATGAACTTTACTTTTCTTGTCATAATTCTACCAAAATGTTTTCACAGTGCATGCGCGAAATTGGCCACTTCATCACACCTGGAATATTATATGATGAAAACCTTGATGGCTCATTTTCCACATACTAGCATATTTCTAGCGTTACTACATTTGACGTCAAACGTCATAATGAATTGAAAAGTGGTTGAGATTAACATTAAGTTTAATAAATTAAAGAAGGGAGTAATTTGGGGAATTCCAGACTGTATCAAATTACTAGTTACTGTACAATGCTTGGTCAAGTTATCACTGTATGGGACTGATTAGTGTTAAATTCACATTGCAAAAGATGACATTGTTCGAAATAATCAAGATCCATACAGCTTCTTTTTTCGAATGATTTTGGTTCACTATCAAATATCATTTTATTCTCCATGTGAACCATAAGTCATATCGAAAATGGCGGCTCATGATGGCGGATGTTTCTGTGAAGCTCCCGAAAACCCAGAATTGGAAGATTATGAAGATTCAAAGAACGTAGAACATCCTGAAACGCACAAGACAATTTGGAAGAAGGGGTGAAAGAATTGATTGTAAGGATACGTTCCCGAAAACAAAAAGCCGATCTGGAATCTATAGCCATGCACTGCACAGAACACTCTTCTGATGAGGTAAATATTGTTGTTAGAAAAATGCTTGATGAAGGAAAATTAAGAGCTATACACAGACTTGGTACGACAAGTTATTGTCTTGTTAAGACAAACGATGAAGTGAGCAATACTAACGGCAACAACATTTGGGAGTGTGTTTTAAAAAATGAACCTGAAAGTTCTAAAAGTTTCTCAGAGCTTATTGAAATTATAAAATGATTACAGATCTGAAAGAATTTGTTGCTTATGAAATGAACAAAATGGGTAATCTGGTCAATGATACTCTTGTGAAACAACTTAAAGACGAAAATTTGTTTTTAAAACAAGAATTACAGAAATTAGAGAAGCTTTATATAATGACGACCGACTGACTAACAATGGAAACGAGTATTGGAAACACGTCACTAAAGGTCCTCAGGGAAAAACTGAAGACACCATTGAGAAGAGCTTCATTCATGAAAACCGATTTAATGTGCTAACAAACGAAAGTGATGCAAGTGTTATAGTTAACGAGTATCAGGAAAATCAGCAAATCCGCAAAGAAAGCCCTAAAAACGTGTGCTTCCCGAAATCGAGCAATCAATCACGACCACAAGTAGTTGTAAACAGGTTCCCAGAAAGACAAGACACATTTTCAAGAGAAAACGCAAAACAAAATCCTCTTGCTGAAAAACGAAAAATTGCAATTTTTGGCGACAGTATTCCGAAGGGAATAAGACGATTTGAATTTAACAGATACATAAGAAATGGAATTGCGACTTTTAAAACATTCCCTGGTTGCACATCAACTGAATTATTACATTATGTCGAACCCACTCTTGCTGAACGTCCATTTCATTCCGTCGTGATTCACGTAGGTGTTAATGATGTATTAAATGCTAGGGCGGAAGATGACGTGGCCGAGGAAATCCCAAGAAAAATAAAGAACATTGCAGAGAGATGTAAATCCCATGGTGTAATAGACGTTTTCATATCCGGTCTGGTTTACTCGAAAAGCTTGAATGTTCGTTCTGTAACAGCTACAAATACTGCCATTCAAAAGATTGGTTACTGTGCTTTTCATATAATCCAAAAAAATCCCTGATTGTAAATCATCTAAATGATATATCTACTATATTAAACAATAACCTACAAAATTATGAGAACTTCATGATAATAGGTGATCTTAACGCAGAGACATCTGAACCAGCTGTTTATAGTTTTTCTAATATTTTTAATTTATATAATTTAATCAAGGAAGCCACTTGTTTTAAAAATCCAGAAAACAATACTTCTATTGATCTAATGTTAACGAACTGCCAAAGAAGTTTTTAAAATTCTATGGTGGTTGAGACTGGTTTATCAGACTTCCATAAAATGACTGTCATTGTGCTAAAAATGCAACTTCCGAAACAAAAACCTCAAATTGTTTTTTACAGAGATTATAAAAATTTTTCTAACGATCTTTTTAGGCAAAGAATTATGCAATTTGAATCTTCCAAAGATGAAGTTGACATAAATTTTGATAAATTTTTAAATTTTTGTTTGAGGGAACTCGACAATCAGGCGCCAATAAAACAGCGATACGTGAGAGCAAACCAATCACCTTTCATGAATAACCAACTGAATAAAGCTATCATGAACCGAACAAGAATGAAAAATAAGTTTAGGAAAAATAGAACAGATGAAAACAGAAATTTATACAACAAACAACGAAACCATGTTGTCTCATTGTTACGAAAATCCAAAAAGGAATATTACAATAATTTAGATATTAAAACGTTACAGAAAACAAAAAATTCTGGACGACTGTAAAACCACTGTTTAAGACAAAATTGTCAATCATAATAAAATCATTTTAATTGAAAATGACTCTATTGTACCAGACGAGATGCTTGTGGCTGAGTCTCTAAATTCATTTTTTTCAGATATTATTAAAAATCTAGAAATTCCAACTTATATAGACAACACAACCAATTTGAGGAACATAAGTGATCCAATATTAAGTGCAGTGGAAAAATACAAAAATCATCCGAGCATTTTAGCTATCAAAATGAGACATGCACATTCAAACTCATTTTCTTTCTCGCAAGTGACTATGCTTGAAATTTTCAAGGAAATTTCAAACTTAGATAAAAAAATCTTCACAGATTACAGATATACCCACAAAAATCATAAAAGAAAATTATGATATATTTTGTTTTTTCCTTCATGACAGCATCAATGAAACATTTGATACATCCATTTTTCCATCCACTTTAAAAATGGCTGACATAACACCAGTATTCAAAAAAGGAGATCGGGCTGAAAAATCAAATTACCGACCAGTTAGTATTTTACCAAATTTATCTAAAATTTATGAAAGGTGTATGCAATCACAAATTCTATTGTTTTTTGACAAAATCTTTTCCAAATTTCAATGTGGCTTTAGAAAAAAGCACAGCACTCAACACACCCTTTTACATGTGATTGAAAAATGGCGAAAATGCCTTGATGACGGAAAAGTTTTTGGCGCGCTTTTGACTGATCTCTCGAAAGCATTTGATTTTCTTTCCCATGACCTCATAATTGCAAAATTAGAAGCATTCGGATTTGACATGGCATCCTTAAAACTTGTCGAGAGTTATCTATCAAATAGGAAACAAAGAACAAAAGTTCAAAACACATATAGCTCTTGGAAAACAATAACTCATGGAGTACCACAGGGTTCAATTCTGGGACCTTTACTGTTTATTATTTTTATGATTGATCTATTTTATATTTTGGACGACGTTGATATGGCCAGCTTAGCTTACGATATACACCTTACGTTGAAGGTGAAACTGTAGAAGATGTAATATCATCACTTGAAAAGATTTCAAACCGTTTATTTTCATGGTTTTCAGTTAATCAAATGAAAGCAAATGAAGAAAAATGCTATCTGCTTCTTAGTACAGGCCAACCACTCCCAATGAGAATCAATGGAAACGCCAAAATCAAAAATAGCAAATCCGAAAAATTACTGGGAATAAAAATAGATCACGAACTTAAATTTCATGAACATATGAATAATAAACTAGAAGCCTCAGGGCTTGAACAATTTCCGCATCAGGCCTAGAGGAAATAGCTTTAGGCTAATTTTCAAGATATCTGAATGACTATCCATTTTGTTCTTGTTGCTTACGTGAGAACAGGTCTATCACAATTCCCAAATATGACTTATGGTTCACATGAAGAATAAAATGATATTCGATAGAAGTGAACCCAAATCATTTGAAAATCAGGGAAAAATCTGCAAGTAACTGCCAACTTTAATACACGTTTTTTTTATAAGGAACACCTTTATAAGGAACTTGAGGCTGAAAAACTCTCTAAAAATAAGGAATTCTTAAGGAACTAACCAGGCTGAAATAAGAGTTCAAATATAAGAAACACTAAAGAACTTTCTTTTTTATATCAATAAAACTAATAAAAACTAAACACAAGAAAATCTATACCAAAAAGGCTGCAAACTGAAGTAGTTTGCAAGTTTATAAATTATGTACAACGCAAATTATCAATGGTCAGTTGCAAAGAATTAAATCAATGTCGTCTATATCAGCTTTACGGATAAAGTCTGTGGTGTTGTCAGTGTATGTGACTTTATATTCTTCTAAGACCTTGTTGAAATAGTCAATAGTTCCAATAAGGAACTAATTAAGGAACTGTGAGGCTCAAACTCTTTAAAAAAATAAGGAACTTCAGCCTCAGCCCCACCACAAAGGTTCCTTATAAAAAAAAACGTGTATCAGGACCTTCCAATTGTTCTTTGTGCACACCTTCCAAATTTTGCCAGAAATGTGAATTTGGTAATATATTTAAGTAAACATTACATGAAATTGTTCATAACTTGCATTAATAAGAGCAAGAGAAACTTGGGCATTTCAAAGATTTTAATCCATGGCATTTAACAGCGTTACAAGAAGATAAAAATTATATACATAACTTAAATCAACATAAAATACAATATGAAAATCTATTTCTACTAAACCTGCCAGTGGCGGATCCAGAGGTAAGCCGCTACTTGTGTAGGAGAGTGTTAGCAATTCAAATATAAAAGAAAAAGGTTCAAATAATCCCATTGATAATATGAACTGAATTCACAACTTATGTTAATGCGCTTCTCCACAAGTTGCGACTACACTCTAGATCCACCACTGTCTGCATATTACCACGTCTATGGAGTCTATAAATAACACCAATGTGCACGAAAAGACAAATGACACAATAAACTTTGTTAGGATCTGTATGAAAATGTTCTTTTCGAACATGATATACCTATTTTTTTTGCGTGGACTAATTTTTGCGAGCGTTTTGCGTGGATTAATTTTTTCGAGTCAGAGCTTCTCAAGGAAAATGTTTGGATTTATATTTGTGAATGGGCACAAAGTGCAATGTGTGTACTTTATAATATAGCTTAGAAGTAGCAGCAAAAATCACCATTTCCATGCCTGCCACATTGCAAAACAAATGGGTGCTTGATAAGTACAAGGAAATAGTTAATATATGAAAGGTACGTAGAGCCAAAAAATGAGCAAATAAAATCATGAAATTTTACGTGGATTTATTTTCGCGAATCGTTCATGTCTTGATGTTTTTGGTGGATTTATTTTTGCGAATTTGCCCAAAATTTGCAAAAGTTGCAAAACTTATTCCACTCAAAAAAAAATCCCCTTAAGGTATTGTGTCCTAGAACTACACTCCAAATTTTCACAAGGCTTTAGTGATCTCATTGTATGTATATAATTCCAAATTGGTTGGATTCTAATCATCATCCAAAGTTTGTTTTCCTCTGACATATATCCAAACAAAATCATCATTGTGCCTCCATTGAGCGGTTTGCAGGATTATTTTGAACAATGTCATCTTAAAATCTTTTAAATGTGAACTTAAAACTAATCAGTTCCACACAAGTGATAACTTGACCGAGCATTGTACAGTGATGAATAATTTGATACGGTCTGGAATTCCCCACCAAATTACTCCCTTCTTTAATTCATTACCGCTTTTCAATTCACTATGACATTTCAGAGCCAGAAAAACAGTTTTATAAGACATATCGTTCACCAATATCTTGCACATGTTTATACTTTCAGTATGTATGTGTATGTTTGGGTCAATTCATTCACTAGTGATTTGTGCTGCTATGACAATTTCATTTGTTTGTTTTTTTCAATATCTTCAACTTTCGGTGTAATATTTATTAAATGAAATGAACATGTTTCATGCGTTTATTGATAAGACGTATTCACCAGTAATGTTTTGATACTATAATACATTTCTGCTGCGATATTGAAAGTTTTTTTCACAGCAAAGTTTCGTTTACTATCAAACCTTCACCTTCTTTTTCAAGAATTTTTCCCAGAGTCAGCTAAACATCAATATTTTCTCCATAACGAATGTTCTTATGATTATATTTCGATTGCCATAGTAGATAAAGTCTTTAAAATTCTTCTTCAAAGCTTCTTCTAATTCTACAATTTCCTCAAAACATAAACCAAACGGTTCGAGAACGATTCACGTGTTTGGTGTGCATATTTTACTGACTTTTTAAAGAAATTTTAAAGATAATTGAATTGGGAAGTTTTAAATATAAAACGGCTAAAATAACTTCTAAAAGTATTTCAAAAATGTAAAAAGCTTATTATTTTTATGAATTAATATTGAAAGTGACCTTTTTGTATTACATTTTGCATAGAGTTTTGGGTCTGTCATTAACTATTCTGAATAAACAAACAATCCGAAATCCGAACGGACTTTCCGAAAACGGCAAAAAAACTGTTACGGAGATTGATAGATAGAATGTCTAAATCAAACAAAATATTTCCCAGTAGTTTACTCAACTTTCTTTTGCGCAAACTCGGCTTATACTGTTTTTACGGCCAGGGTATTCATTCAGGAAAGACTTGCATAATTTAGCTCGTTTATATTACGGATAAAAAGAATGAAATGCAAAGTTGTCCGAAAGGTTTTCCGTCCGAAATCCAAAAGTCCTTCCGAAAGTTTGACCACCGAAATTTTCGTTCATAATGTATGCAGAATTTCTCAAAAATTAAACAGTGTAAAATTAACTTAACAGTATTACAGGATAACATAATTACCGTATTCTCTGTAATAATAATAAATTTTTTTTTTGGAAATTAGGGGGGTGCTAATTGGGAAGGGGTGCTTATAAAAATTTTTTGAAATGGTCATGCTAGCTGTGAACGAAGCATTGCTTTTTATCATAAAGTAATAAAAACAACTGTATTTTCAATGGCAACAAAATAAGATTTTGTACTTATAACTTACATTTAGACATCACAGAAATATAGTCTTCAGATTTTTCGCTTTTTGTTCAAAGTTCTAATTAACGCCCAGGCGCTTATTAATTTCTGAGTTAATGTTGAGTCACCCTAATAAGCGCCCGGGTGGAGAGGGGCGCTTATAAAAATATTTTTGAATAGAGAGGGACGCTTATTAGAGAGGGGAGCTTATTGGAGAGGGGCGTTATGACGTTGACGGAAACTTGGGCTGAGGTAAATGAAGAGAAAAAAAGCAAATTGAGGGACTTAAGAATGCCAATAACTGTTGTGCCTTCGACTGGAAGTGAAAAGCATCACAGTACAATTGAAAAACAGTTTGGACAAATTGTTCATAAAGGATTATAAAGGGTTAAATTTTCTTTTTTTAAGAGAGGAAAGAGCTTTTTGCATTGCGCAAAAATAAAATGACCGTATTTCCTCTAATAAACACCGCGGCGTTTATAAAAAACTTAGATGCGGCGTTTAATAGAGGGCGATGTTCATTAGAGGGTGGCGTTTATTACAAAATGAAAAATGAGACAAAAGCAGACAATGTATTTTTTTCCTTACGAAAGATTGTGGGGGAATTGTTTCAAACAAAACATGTACAGTAC